>CM054059.1:494843724-495101224 GCA_028641055.1 Alopecurus myosuroides | reverse complement strand
TCTATCGGAAAGATAATAAGCTTCTTGGCATAGATCCACGGTTTTAGAGCTATTCGTCACAGGAAACCATATATGTTCCGTCATGTATCTGCCAGTAGCCGCTATTTTTCCTTTTCCTTTGCTGACGCCGAGCGATCCCCCGATTTCTACCTAGCGGATTTCGTCACACAGTTGGTCCAGATAGTTGAGTAGGGCAGACCGTCGGACCCAATCCGCCTGTCAACGCCACTTCCGCTTCAAATATGAAAAAAGGTAAGGATGCGCGACTGGGCCACCTTCGCGATGCGCAACTAAATGGTCTATGGATTTGTCTGGGTTTATGGGCTAAGAGTAACCGCGGTGGTAAAAGGACAAATGGAAGATGATCTCGAATTGTTCTCTTTTCTTAACCTGGCCATGTCGGTGGAAACGTGTTCAAGGTTGGATCGAGAAGACTTTGTCGGTGGGGGGGAAAGGAAGTGTATTGATAAAGTGTCTCTTGTCCAAGCCGTATCTACATATTATATGTCATGCTTCAAATTACCGAGGGGATTGTTTGTATCAGCACATAACGTCGCTGATTAGAGCGTTCTGGTTTAGCAGCAAGAATGGAGAAAGGAAGGAAGACGGCATGGGTCTCGTCGGACTGACTTGATGACGATGACGAAGTATATGGGAGGCTTGGGATTTAGAGACATTGAAATTGAGAATTGGCTAGGCAAGCCTGGCGGATTCTACAAGATCCTACGTCTCTTAGCGCCCGGGTGTTGAAAGTGGTTTATTTTCCTACTGCTCCTAAGTGCTGCTCTAGGAAACAAACCGTAAAAGATACGGAAGGGAATACAAAATTGACGCTGTGGAAATCTGTAATATTCCTATTAGCCATGTCACTTAGGGAAACTTCTGGGCGTGGCCCGGCATTATAAGAAGACCGGTAACAAAGGAAGGAGACTATCTATTTGCTGAGACTATGGTTACTCTTAGCCGCCAGGAGCGGCGACTAGGGGCACGGCCGCCTACCACCGATCTTCACCGGCCGGCGCGTTGGTCTCCTCTCCCTCCGACTGCTGCTCCGGCGGCGGGAGGGAGGGGGACCCCGTTCCTCCGCTCTGTAGTTAGGTTTTGGTCTTGTAGATTGTGGTGCGCCGTTGGGGTGGTGGGAGCGGCGTCGCGACGAATAAATCTGCCTCAACTCTACTCCCACACCGGCGTCGTCCTTCACGGCGACGTCTCGGAGCTGATGGCATCGTGTGTTTGCCGATCTTTCAGATCGGCGGCGTTAGAGTTCATTGATGGTGTCGGCGAGGCGGTGGCGGCGATCCCATCAGGTGTGTTTCTCCTTCTGCTCTGTCCTCGTTGCTGCGGCGTTGTCTCCGACGTCATAGTGGAGCAGGGAGGATTGGTCGTCCGGGAGTACGCGCAGACAGTTGCCTGCGCAGTTGACAGCTGGAAGATGGTGCATCTTGTGCTGGATTTGTGGTCGGAGGCTGACAGTTCTGGTATCCTTCTCCGACGTTGTAGTCGTGCGGGGATGCCAGGTCTGGAGTTCGATGGCGTGTCCGGGGACACGTTGCCCCGGTCTGATTCGTTCAACGACAATGGTTTTGCTTTTGGCAAACTATTTTGGAGGTCCGTAAAGCTGCAGATCAGCGATGGAGCCGCGTCGAGCTCGAGTGAAGAGGTGATATGTCTACTCGCTCTTGGTGGTCGCTTTGGTGGTGCCGAAGGAGATGGACAGCCGATGGTTTTTTGCATAGGATTTTCCTATCCTTTCAGTACTGTAATTTCAGTGTTTACGTGTCTTGTAACCGGATATTTATCTTATGAATGAGAACATATTATCTTGCAAAAAAAAACATACACAAAGAATAGCCCAAGAGTATGATTTCAAGAAGGGGAAATAGCCTAACTAGGATAAACGTACGTATGTGGCCTTTCTTCTGAAGCCTAAGATACGTGTGCAATAAGCTTAAGCCATCCTAATTGAAAGTAGTTGCGTCTCCACCACGAGTGTTTTGCCCCTAAAAACAAACTGATTGTGAGTCATGAAATTTTATGTGACAAAAAACTATTCGAGAAAAATCAACTCATATCAGTTATATTTTTCAATTTTTTTTCCTTTCCCGTCGAAATCCACGGGCACGTTTGCTAGCTTGCCACGGATATGTCTGTCTTCTCATCAGTGCAATGCTCCATCTTGACGGAATCATGCTAGCTTGCCTAGGTTCACGAATTAGAAGCAACCTCTTGAAGGAACGGCATTGGTTCTTGCGTCAATGGACATCATTCTGCGAACCGGCGGCGCCGTTGCTGCCGGCCATGGATGCATGCTGATTAACTGCATGTTTCAGTTGAGTTGTTATCACTCCTGAACACAGGATGTTTAGACGTACAAAATTAATCAGTTTAACATTGCTTCAGTGTTTGCTGGATTAGTCTGTCTTTGTAGTGTGTCGTTCAATTTCCCTTTTTTAGTCTGTTTTGAGTACTTAGCGGTTTCTATGGAGATCTTCAATGTGGAGTACTCTATTTTTGTTTTGCTCACTTGTTTTTGGCAACTTCTTTTGCCCATAGAACGCTGCCTGAAAACTGCAAGGGTGGAGAAACCTTGGATCGAGTTTTCACACTGAATTGTTGCCAGAAAACTACAAGCCGTGGAAAAGCCTTGGATCGATGTTGTCCATTAGATTTGGGATTTAACGCTGGATTCAAATGAGTAGATTTCAGCATGTCACTGTTACACGCAATAGCAAAACAACGATGAAATTAAGCAAAATCGAACCAACGGGGACACGAGATTTGTCGCACCCTGGTTTCTAGGGGATACTCATCGGGCCGAACTGGATAGCAGATGCTTGGATTATGGGGCATAACTGCTCCCACGTCCCAGCTTCCTGGTAGGCCTGCGCTTATGCGTGACAACACAAGCCCTGCTATTCCACCGTCGATGTAAACTATCCACTAGAGACCATAGGCACTACTGTCGACGTACTTCATATCAATCACGCAGGGTACGTCAACAGCGTTAAAACGGAATGATACCACAGAATGTCTCTAAGACACAAAAGATTGAAATAAGGTTGCAAATAGCCTTTACTAAGGCAGAGAATAGCAAATACAATCATCCAGAGGACACATGTCCCAACATAACATTCATTACACCAGCGGAAGCAAACAAAGGGTCTGAGTACAGACAAATCCAAATAGGCTTAAGAAGCCGGCAATGAAAGGAAAACGGAGCCCATCCACGAAGTCTCGGATCCTGCCCGGGTCCGCTATCTACTCGTCAACAGCTTCGTCGTACTCCACGTAGTAGCCTCCATGGGGATCCTCGGAATCGTCGTCTGCGTAAACCACAGCCCCAAAGGGGTCAGTACAACAACGTACTGGCAAGCAAGACTCACACTTCACCAAAGTG
Source organism: Alopecurus myosuroides (assembly GCA_028641055.1). NCBI lineage: Eukaryota > Viridiplantae > Streptophyta > Magnoliopsida > Poales > Poaceae > Alopecurus > Alopecurus myosuroides. Next base: position 495,097,827 of record CM054059.1, on the reverse strand, counting down.
TACCCGGCAACAACAGGTACAAATGCTTTAGGTTCAACGGAAGAATAGGTGATGTAAAAGCTGCAGCGGGCTGCTCTAACCAACTACAGGAATAAATACAACTTCCGGCTAACAGAAAGAAGATAAGATCGAGTGTAACGTAACCAACTGTTGTTGACCATCAAACAAACCCATCCTGGATCTCGCCCCTTATCCAAAGAAGCAATCCGAGGATAACTCACACAGTTGGATTAATGAATAATGGATCAAGTTGTTGTGTCAATAAGTCTATTACTAGTCAAGTTATTATAGTTAGGTGTAAGTTGTCTGAGTACTTGTTAGCCAGTACTTTCACCAAGTCGTCACATAACCGCGGACAACACGGCTTCTCGAGAAGATTTATCCCTGCAGGGTGTGCTCCAGTACCCGTACACACTCAAGCCACCAACTAAAACTCAGGTGGACTCGACACGACTCGAACCATCTCTACCACCTGTCCTAGGAGCCACGGAGCTATAAGGTCCCGGCCAGTCCGACCTAACCTAAGCGCAGGGGTGAAAACCACACCCCCCGGCACCACAGGCCTCGCCCTATATGCATCATCATCATCAACAGTAACCATGGGAGCGACCCATTCATGCTTATGCGCAAATGGAACTCCCGAACTAAGTGTGGCTCTTCGGACAAACTGCGGATCAGGTCAAAGTCGAGGGGGGTTCCATACCACCACCCGGATGCGGTGAGCACGCTCATCATGGATCAGTAGACAAGACCCTTTTCCTAATTAGGGTCGACACTAGCAGGCCTCAAAACCACGCCGGGCCTCCTGCCGGTGTCTTATCAGCATATTATTAACAACAGGTTGATTTATTAACATCGAGCCCCCAGAACATAATAGAAGTAGTAACAGAAAGTAACGGGTAACAAACTCGAGCAAAGCAACCTAAGCATGCTAGTAAGACACTGGCTCAACCAAAGGGGTGATAGGAGTGGAGGTGAGGCAATATCAAGGTTAAGGGATTCATGTGATAGGTTCGTAACAGAAACAACTACTACTAAGGCTAGCAGAAAAGAACAACGGAAAGTATCGGTAACCAATGTTGAAAGGAACACAGTGGTTCATGTGAGTGATAACTTGCCTGCAAGCTCAGCAGCCTGGTACTGGGCTAAATCCTCAGAAGGGGTGTCGTAAGGATCGTCGGTCTCAACGTCGTCGTCTAACCGAGAAGAAGCAAACAGACAATGCAGAAAGGGTAGACAATCAATATCATGGCATAGTGCACAATCATGGGGATGATGCATGACCAATTAATTGATGCATCATAAATAAACTAGTTGACATGGTAACACAATTTAAATGGACCCCTATGCAAGTTGAGTTGCATATGAAAAGCCCATGCATTTAGGTTGAAATAATTGTTTTACAACTAATCAACGGGTGAAAGTGGATTAGCATGATGCATGGATGATGAAAACAGAAAAATAACAACAATAGAATCAAATGGAGTTAAGGTTTACCAATTTAGAAATTTATTTATTAAATTAGGGAATTTTTGGTTCCTTAAAGGGATTACACCAATAGTTGTTGTTTTCACCAATTTAAATTGTGCAAAACAAATAACAAAATTCATATTTAAAAGAACACACAATTTTAGGTGGATTACATGTTTCAAATATTGAAAAAGGAATTAGGATGAATTTATTATGATTGAAACAATATTAAACAAGTTTTAAATGAATTTAAAACAAGTATGAATTTGATTTGGATTTTATTTGTTCAAAACATAAATTCAAATTCATATTTGAAAAGTTTATACTTTTCTAGGTTGAAAACATATTTTGCATGTTCAAAAATAATTTTATTTGAGCAAGTTATGATTTTATCAAATTTAAATGAATTAAACAAGGATTAAATTGTTTAAACAATTTTATTATTCAAACCATGAAACAAAATTTATATTTGAATTGGTGGTTCAAAATGGTATGGAAAACATATTTTATTTGTATGATTTGGATTAATAATGAATTAGTTATGGATTTTAGCAAATTGCAATTGAATTATTTGAATTCAAATTTGAATTGCATTTTGAAAATTCAAAACAGAAAACAAATGCTATAGATAGATAGACAATTTAATTTGGTTCAGATTACATATTTTATTTATTTTAGTTGGAGTTGGGATTTGAAAGTTATTTGGGTTTGAAGTTTAGGGACTAAATCGCAATAAAAACTGGATTTAAATTAAAGAAAAGGGCCGAAAAAAACAATTGCACCGTGCAGCGACCAGCCCCAGCCGCTGACAGTGGGCCAGGGCCTGCGTGGCGCCTAGGTGGCCTGCAGGGCCACTGACAGTGGGCCCCGCGCGGGTGCGGGCAAGGGAAAAAATTGGGGAGGCAAATGCCTCCCCTGGGATTCGATCCCGGGAGCTTGCGATTCCGCGCACGGTGCTCTGCCAGTTGCGCTGGGTTCAGTTTGGTGTTAGGTAGCAGTAGCGAAGCTGGTTAACATGTAATTTCGTCAGGTAAGCTTCTAACTGAAATTTTCCTTTCAGTTTCAGGTTGCAGCGAGGCGGACAGAGGGCGGCCGAGCGATGCCCGCCGGCGATCGCTGCGGTGGTCCGCCGCGCTGGTGCGTGCGGCGCTCGGGCGGGGCGGATGCGGCCGTGCGGTGGGGGATCGAAGAGGGAAGAGAACAAGGGAGGGAGGAGCTCACAGCGATGGTCCGATGGAGGGAGACGGGCGGCGCAGGGAGGTGGCGACCGGCGGCGAACGAGGATGGCGGCGCCGATTCCGTGGCTCCCGGCGAGAACCGCGGGCACGGAGAGGGAGAGGAAGCCGGGACGGTTCCGTTCCCGGCCCAAGCGCGGCCGGGCGGGCACCACGGCGGCGGCGATTCGCCGGAGAGGGAGGCGGTGGTGAAGGTCTCGGTACAGAACCAGAGGGAGGAAGAGAGGAAGAAGGAGAAGTGGCGGCGGTGCGAGAGGAACAAGGAGGAGGGAAGAATTAGGGCAGGAGGAGGTGCTCGAGGGTAGGTTAGATCGATGGGGAGGGAGCTCGATCACCGTTCTCTCCTCTGTACTGTAACGTGGTCGATGGAGATGGCCTCCGTACGGAGGTAGAAGACGACAACAGAGGGGGTACCAGGCCAGGAGCACTTGGGCTGGCCCAATTGGGCTGAATGCCCCTTTTCCCCCTCTCTTTTTCTCTTTAATCTTTTCTGTTATTTATATTTTTTTTTGCTGCAAAAGAATTAGAGAGAAAAAGGAGAGGTTTGTGCTAGGAAAATTTAGGGAAAATTTTATAGAGTTTTGTTTTTGGTCACCACATCATAAAACAAACTTTGTTTTCCAAAAAAAAAATATATTTTATTTAGTTGATGTTTGGCAATTTAAAATAATTGAGCAATGTTGGTATAAAAAGAACAATTGCCACTTAAGCCAAAATTAAGTTTTTGATTCCAATTTTTGTATAACAAATTATTGTTTGTTTGGTAGTTTTTATTTGACACATTGTAACATAACAGTATGACAATAAATTAATTTTTGTTTGGAATTCAAAATAGAAAACAGATGGAAACAATGAGATCAAATGCAAAACAAAGCAAACAAAAATCAAATGAATATGATGACATGATGCAAAGCAATAATAAACAAGAAACAAACATCTAGGGGGAGATTTTCATACTTGGGATGTTACAAAGCGCCCCCGCCCTTGAAGGAATCGCGCCCCGAGATTCCTACTGAGAAGAGAAAAGGTCCGGATACTTCTTGCTAAGATCCTCTTCAGTCTCCCACGTTGCCTCTTTATCGGAATGATGCGACCACTGCACTTTCAAGAACTTGGTGCTCTTGTTGCGAGTCTTAGGCTCGGTCTCATCGAGAATTCGAACAGGGTGCTCCTCATAAGATAGATCTTCTTGCAGTTCAATGGAATCATGATCAACTGCACGCTCTGGATCTTTGAAACACCTCTTGAGCTGTGACACGTGAAACACATCGTGCACCTTGGATAGTTTTTCTGGAAGTTCAAGACGATAGGCATTTTCCGCACGCCTTGAGAGAATGTTGAATGGAACAATGTATCTCGGTGCTAGCTTTCCTTTGACACCAAAACGATGAGTGCCTCTGAGGGGAGTTACACGGAGATATGCCTTGTCACCAGGTGAATAAATCATATCCCTGTGCTTGCTGTCATAGTAGCTTTTCTGACGAGACTGAGCAATCTTGAGATTGTCACGAATGATGCGAACTTTCTCCTCGGCTTCCTTAACAATGTCAGGGCCTAAGAGTGAACGTTCACCAGCTCCAGACCAATTGATTGGACTCCTGCATCTGCGGCCATAGAGTGCTTCAAATGGTGCCATGCCTAGGCTTGCCTGGAAGCTGTTGTTGTAGGAGAATTCAGCATATGGAAGGCATTCCTCCCATTTCATGCCAAAGGATAGACCACATGCTCTGAGCATATCCTCGAGAATCTGATTGACTCTTTTGACTTGCCCTTGAGACTGAGGATGGTAAGCTGTGCTGAACAGTAGTTTGGTGCCCAATGCTTCTTGAAAACTCTTCCAGAAATGAGAAGTGAATATGCTTCCACGGTCTGAGCTTATTTCCAATGGAACACCATGAAGAGGAACAATCTTTGTTGTGTAGAGTTCTGCTAACTGGCTAGCTGAGATTGTTTCCTTGACAGCAAAGAAGTGAGCTATCTTAGTGAGTCGATCAATAACAACGAAGATTGCATCGTTGCCCTTCTTGGACTTTGGAAACCCAGTGACGAAGTCCATTTCAATCATGTCCCACTTCCACTCAGGAATTTTCAGAGGTTGGAGAAGACCAGCTGTTTTTTCTGATGAACTGCCTTAACACGTTGACAAACGTCGCATTCAGAAACGTATTGAGCAATTTCACGTTTCATGCCAGACCACCAATACAGAGTCTTGAGATCCTGGTACATCTTTGTACTTCCAGGGTGGATGGAGAGAGGAGTTTCATGAGCCTCCTTGAGAATAACATCTTTGAGACTTTGAACTTGAGGAACCGCAATGCGTCCTTCGAAGAACACCGTTCCCTTGTCATCAATTGAGAAGCACTGATACTTCACATTGCCTGCTTTGATGTTATTTGCGATCTTCTTGATCTCAACATCACGAAGTTGTTCAGAACGAATCTTGTCCTCGAGAGTTGGACTGGCTGTCAAGTTCGCAAGATAACCTTCAGGAACAAGACCAAGGTTCAGCTTCTGGAATTCTTCATGAAGTGGAGGTTGGCTTTCCATGATCATGAGATTATTGCAATATGACTTGCGACTGAGAGCATCGGCCATAACATTAGCCTTGCCTGGAGTGTAAGAAATGGTAAGATCGAAGTCTTTGATCTTTTCAATCCATCTCCTTTGTCTGAGGTTTAGATCTGGCTGAGTGAAGATGTATTTCAGACTCTTATGATCGGAAAAGATTTCAGTGCGATTACCCAACAAGTATTGCCTCCATTTCTTGAGGGCAAACACAACTGCTGCAAGTTCAAGGTCATGTGTGGGATAATTTTGCTCATGTGGGTTCAACTGACGTGAAGCATAAGCCACAACTTGACGTTCTTGCATAAGAACTGCACCTAGACCTTGTTGAGAAGCATCACAGAATATCTGGAAAGGTTTGGTAGTATCTGGGCCAACCAGAACTGGTGTAGCAGTGAGTTTAGTCTTCAGGAGATTGAAACTTTCATCACATTGTGGAGACCAAACGAACTTCTTGTCCTTCTTTGTGAGATCAGTGAGAGGTTTGGCAATCTTGGAGAAGTTTTGGACGAAGCGACGACAATAGCTAGCCAAGCCAAGAAAACTTCTGACTTGCTTCACCGTCTTAGGAGGTTTCCAATCAACAATTGCCTTAACCTTTTCTGGATCAATGGCTATGCCCTTGGCAGAGATGACATGACCAAGATAAGCAACTTCTAGAATCCAGAATTCACATTTGGAGAACTTGGCATATAGACGATGCTCGCGAAGTTTCATGAGAGTGAGACGAAGATGTTCTCCATGCTCTTCCTCGGATTTTGAGTAGACAAGAATATCATCAAGATATACCACAACGAACTTGTCGAGGTATTCATGGAAGACAGAATTCATGAGTCGAGAGAATGTCGCCGGTGCATTGGTGAGACCAAAGGACATGACGGTGTATTCATATAGACCGTAGCGAGTGGTGAAAGCTGTTTTTGGAATATCTTCCTTCCTGATCTTTATTTGATGGTAACCCATTCTCAAGTCCAGCTTGGAGAATATTGAGGCTCCAGCAAGTTGATCAAAAAGATCATCGATACGAGGAATTGGATATTTGTTTTTGATGGTTTTCTCGTTGAGAGGACGATAGTCAACCACGAGTCTCTTTGTTTGATCCTTCTTCGCAACGAACAGAGTTGGGCATCCCCAAGCCGAGGAGCTAGGTTGAATGTAACCTTTCTCCATGTACATATCGATTTGCTCCTTCAAAAACTTCAGTTCAGGAGGAGCTATCTTGTATGGATGCTTAGAGATTGGAGCAGTGCCTGGTTCAAGTTCGATGACGAACTCAACAGCTCTGTCAGGAGGCATTCCTGGCAATTCTTCTGGAAAGACATCAGGGAATTCACAAACCACCGGAATAGTTTCAATAGATGGTAGAGGATTTGCATTGAGAGTGTAGAGTTGAGCAATTGGATTTTCAGCATGGAAGTAGACTATCTGGCCAGAAGGGTGTGTGATTTTGACAGACTTAGCAGGACAATCAATGACTGCTTTGTTGGCTACCAGCCAATCTATCCCAAGGATGACATCAATATCTGAAGAGTGGAGAGCTATCAGAGATGCCTGGAATGGAAGGTTTCCAATTGTGATCTCGATGTTCTGGCTAACTTTATTGCTTTGCCAGCTAGATCCCGGTGATTTCACTAGGAGAGGGATAGACAACTGTTCGAAGTTGATTCCACCGTTGTTTGCAAAGCATTGAGAGATGAAAGAGTGTGAAGCACCAGAATCGAACAAGACTTTAGCACGAAACGAGTTCACAAGAAGTGTGCCCATTACAACCTCTGGAGATTCTTCTGCTCCCTGGGCCTTGACATGGTTCACCTTAACTGTTCTCACGCCAAGGTCGTTGCTGTTGTAGCAACCCAACGGAGGACCACGTATTCTTGTCGGGGTCGACCTGTGGCGAGGTGGAGGTGGAAAGAGGTGCCTTTGCGGACACTTGTCGGAATAGTGGCCCGGCTGTCCACACTTGTAGCATGTAACAACAGAACGAGGAGTTGTTGGACCTGGCTGAGATGGAGCACCTCCTGAAGATACCACTGGGGTGGGAGGGCGGGGAATAATTCCTGCCGGGCTTGGCAAGCAGATGGGAGGTGTTGTAGTGGTATATGGAACCCAAACTCTTCGTTTTTGTGGAGGCATGATAGCTTTCGAGAGATTAGCCTGTTCACGAGAGTGCTTACGAGATTCCTCAACCAACTTGCGCCCATGCTCTTCATTTAGAGCGATGTTGATGAGGTCCTCAAAATTCTTGGCCTTGACGTTGGTGAGAGCATACTTGAGTTCTGGGTTTAGACCCCTGCGGAACTTTGCCATCTTTCTCGCTTCCGTGGAGATTTCATCTCCGGCGTAGCGAGCCAGACGATTGAACTCTCTTTGGTATTCAAGAACGTCCAACTTGCCTTGTGTGAAAGAATAGAATTCCTCACGCATTCTCTCCATGAGCCCATCGGGAATGTGATGGCGCACGAAGGCTTGCTTGAAATCCTCCCATGTGATTGCCACACTAGAACCTCTCATTTCTTGGAAATTCTCCCACCAAGACATGGATTGCCCACGGAGAAGGTAGGTCACATAAGGAACACGGTCCTCGTCAGCCACATGAGCTACCACAAGAGTACGGTTCATTTCACGGAGCCAGTCATCAGCATCCAATGGCTCGGAGGAGTTATCAAACGTGCGCGGATTGAGCTCAAGGAACTCCCGAATAGACACCCGGGCGTTGCCATTACTCCCAAGGTCTTGGTTCTGCTGCATCTGCCTTATAACTTGTGTCATCTGAGACAGCACTTTCCCCATCTCAGGTGGCAGTGTGGATTCTTCGTCACCACTTTCCATCCTGAAGAGGATACCAAGATTAACACACCAACCAGACAACAAAACCCAATATAAGTGCTTAAAAGGATTACTTCAGACGGTAAGAATGTAGCATAGAACAAGGATGGAGGTTAACAACGGATTAACAGATAAGTTGTTACAACGGAATAGAAGATTTGTGAAGGACGATATCGAAGCAACAACTGGGAAACAGAGACCACAAACACCTGAGGTACTACGGAGAAAACCCATCCGGGCTTCTAAAGGATCAATATCTACTGCTTAAGGAATAGAGGATCTTCTTCCGGGGCTTATTTGCCACCGTTCTCAATCGTGAGTAGGCAACATGATAAATCATGTCACAACCACCTCCATTCCTATGGTCTAGTAGATATAACCATCCTAGAGAAACCAGAATACGTGAAAACCTAACTTGAAAGCTTAGATGAGAAGAGAAAAACAACGTTGCACTTCCTTACCAGAAAAGGGAGGGTGGGTGGGGAAAGAAATAAAATGGCAGAATTCCTACTCTCACGTTTCATTTTTCCTATATAGCTACAAAATAGTTTCTAGACTCAACTGCGACCAGTAAAAGGGATCCTACAGGCAGACAGGCTCTGATACCATTTGTCGCACCCTGGTTTCTAGGGGATACTCATCGGGCCGAACTGGATAGCAGATGCTTGGATTATGGGGCATAACTGCTCCCACGTCCCAGCTTCCTGGTAGGCCTGCGCTTATGCGCGACAACACAAGCCCTGCTATTCCACCGTCGATGTAAACTATCCACTAGAGACCATATGCACTACTATCGACGTACTTCATATCAATCACGCAGGGTACATCAACAGCGTTAAAACGGAATGATACCACAGAATGTCTCTAAGACACAAAAGATTGAAATAAGGTTGCAAATAGCCTTTACTAAGGCAGAGAATAGCAAATACAATTATCCAGAGGACACATGTCCCAACATAACATTCATTACACCAGCGGAAGCAAACAAAGGGTCTGAGTACAGACAAATCCAAATAGGCTTAAGAAGCCGGCAATGAAAGGAAAACGGAGCCCATCCACGAAGTCTCGGATCCTGCCCGGGTCCGCTATCTACTCGTCAACAGCTTCGTCGTACTCCACGTAGTAGCCTCCATGGGGATCCTCGGAATCCTCGTCTGCGTAAACCACAGCCCCAAAGGGGTCAGTACAACAACGTACTGGCAAGCAAGACTCACACTTCACCAAAGTGTACCCGGCAACAACAGGTACAAATGCTTTAGGTTCAACGGAAGAATAGGTGATGTAAAAGCTGCAGCGGGCTGCTCTAACCAACTACAGGAATAAATACAACTTCCGGCTAACAGAAAGAAGATAAGATCGAGTGTAACGTAACCAACTGTTGTTGACCATCAAACAAACCCATCCTGGATCTCGCCCCTTATCCAAAGAAGCAATCCGAGGATAACTCACACAGTTGGATTAATGAATAATGGATCAAGTTGTTGTGTCAATAAGTCTATTACTAGTCAAGTTATTATAGTTAGGTGTAAGTTGTCTGAGTACTTGTTAGCCAGTACTTTCACCAAGTCGTCACATAACCGCGGACAACACGGCTTCTCGAGAAGATTTATCCCTGCAGGGTGTGCTCCAGTACCCGTACACACTCAAGCCACCAACTAAAACTCAGGTGGACTCGACACGACTCGAACCATCTCTACCACCTGTCCTAGGAGCCACGGAGCTATAAGGTCCCGGCCAGTCCGACCTAACCTAAGCGCAGGGTTGAAAACCACACCCCCCGGCACCACAGGCCTCGCCCTATATGCATCATCATCATCAACAGTAACCATGGGAGCGACCCATTCATGCTTATGCGCAAATGGAACTCCCGAACTAAGTGTGGCTCTTCGGACAAACTGCGGATCAGGTCAAAGTCGAGGGGGGTTCCATACCACCACCCGGATGCGGTGAGCACGCTCATCATGGATCAGTAGACAAGACCCTTTTCCTAATTTGGGTCGACACTAGCAGGCCTCAAAACCACGCCGGGCCTCCTGCCGGTGTCTTATCAGCATATTATTAACAACAGGTTGATTTATTAACATCGAGCCCCCAGAACATAATAGAAGTAGTAACAGAAAGTAACGGGTAACAGACTCGAGCAAAGCAACCTAAGCATGCTAGTAAGACACTGGCTCAACCAAAGGGGTGATAGGAGTGGAGGTGAGGCAATATCAAGGTTAAGGGATTCATGTGATAGGTTCGTAACAGAAACAACTACTACTAAGGCTAGCAGAAAAGAACAACGGAAAGTATCGGTAACCAATGTTGAAAGGAACACAGTGGTTCATGTGAGTGATAACTTGCCTGCAAGCTCAGCAGCCTGGTACTAGGCTAAATCCTCAGAAGGGGTGTCGTAAGGATCGTCGGTCTCAACGTCGTCGTCTAACCGAGAAGAAGCAAACAGACAATGCAGAAAGGGTAGACAATCAATATCATGGCATAGTGCACAATCATGGGGATGATGCATGACCAATTAATTGATGCATCATAAATAAACTAGTTGACATGGTAACACAATTTAAATGGACCCCTATGCAAGTTGAGTTGCATATGAAAAGCCCATGCATTTAGGTTGAAATAATTGTTTTACAACTAATCAACGGGTGAAAGTGGATTAGCATGATGCATGGATGATGAAAACAGAAAAATAACAACAATAGAATCAAATGGAGTTAAGGTTTACCAATTTAGAAATTTATTTATTAAATTAGGGAATTTTTGGTTCCTTAAAGGGATTACACCAATAGTTGTTGTTTTCACCAATTTAAATTGTGCAAAACAAATAACAAAATTCATATTTGAAAAGAACACACAATTTTAGGTGGATTACATGTTTCAAATATTGAAAAAGGAATTAGGATGAATTTATTATGATTGAAACAATATTAAACAAGTTTTAAATGAATTTAAAACAAGTATGAATTTGATTTGGATTTTATTTGTTCAAAACATAAATTCAAATTCATATTTGAAAAGTTTATACTTTTCTAGGTTGAAAACATATTTTGCATGTTCAAAAATAATTTTATTTGAGCAAGTTATGATTTTATCAAATTTAAATGAATTAAACAAGGATTAAATTGTTTAAGCAATTTTATTATTCAAACCATGAAACAAAATTTATATTTGAATTGGTGGTTCAAAATGGTATGGAAAACATATTTTATTTGTATGATTTGGATTAATAATGAATTAGTTATGGATTTTAGCAAATTGCAATTGAATTATTTGAATTCAAATTTGAATTGCATTTTGAAAATTCAAAACAGAAAACAAATGCTATAGATAGATAGACAATTTAATTTGGTTCAGATTACATATTTTATTTATTTTAGTTGGAGTTGGGATTTGAAAGTTATTTGGGTTTGAAGTTTAGGGACTAAATCGTAATAAAAACTGGATTTAAATTAAAGAAAAGGGCCGAAAAAAACAATTGCACCGTGCAGCGACCAGCCCCAGCCGCTGACAGTGGGCCAGGGCCTGCGTGGCGCCTAGGTGGCCTGCAGGGCAACTGACAGTGGGCCCCGCGCGGGTGCGGGCAAGGGAAAAAATTGGGGAGGCAAATGCCTCCCCTGGGATTCGATCCCGGGAGCTTGCGATTCCGCGCACGGTGCTCTGCCAGTTGCGCTGGGTTCAGTTTGGTGTTAGGTAGCAGTAGCGAAGCTGGTTAACATGTAATTTCGTCAGGTAAGCTTCTAACTGAAATTTTCCTTTCAGTTTCAGGTTGCAGCGAGGCGGACAGAGGGCGGCCGAGCGATGCCCGCCGGCGATCGCTGCGGTGGTCCGCCGCGCTGGTGCGTGCGGCGCTCGGGCGGGGCGGATGCGGCCGTGCGGTGGGGGATTGAAGAGGGAAGAGAACAAGGGAGGGAGGAGCTCACAGCGATGGTCCGATGGAGGGAGACGGGCGGCGCAGGGTGGTGGCGACCGGCGGCGAACGAGGATGGCGGCGCCGATTCCGTGGCTCCCGGCGAGAACCGCGGGCACGGAGAGGGAGAGGAAGCCGAGACGGTTCCGTTCCCGGCCCAAGCGCGGCCGGGCGGGCACCACGACGGCGGCGATTCGCCGGAGAGGGAGGCGGCGGTGAAGGTCTCGGTACAGAACCAGAGGGAGGAAGAGAGGAAGAAGGAGAAGTGGCGGCGGTGCGAGAGGAAGAAGGAGGAGGGAAGAATTAGGGCAGGAGGAGGTGCTCGAGGGTAGGTTATATCGATGGGGAGGGAGCTCGATCACCGTTCTCTCCTCTGTACTGTAACGTGGTCGATGGAGATGGCCTCCGTACGGAGGTAGAAGACGACAACAGAGGGGGTACCAGGCCAGGAGCACTTGGGCTGGCCCAATTGGGCTGAATGCCCCTTTTCCCCTTCTCTTTTTCTCTTTAATCTTTTCTGTTATTTATATTTTTTTTTGCTGCAAAAGAATTAGAGAGAAAAAGGAGAGGTTTGTGCTAGGAAAATTTAGGGAAAATTTTATAGAGTTTTGTTTTTGGTCACCACATCATAAAACAAACTTTGTTTTCCAAAAAAAAAAAAAAAATTTATTTAGTTGATGTTTGGCAATTTAAAATAATTGAGCAATGTTGGTATAAAAAGAACAATTGCCACTTAAGCCAAAATTAAGTTTTTGATTCCAATTTTTGTATAACAAATTATTGTTTGTTTGGTAGTTTTTATTTGACACATTGTAACATAACAGTATGACAATAAATTAATTTTTGTTTGGAATTCAAAATAGAAAACAGATGGAAACAATGAGATCAAATGCAAAACAAAGCAAACAAAAATCAAATGAATATGATGACATGATGCAAAGCAATAATAAACAAGAAACAAACATCTAGGGGGAGATTTTCATACTTGGGATGTTACAAAACGCCCCCGCCCTTGAAGGAATCGCGCCCCGAGATTCCTACTGAGAAGAGAACCAAGACCTTGGGAGTAATGGCAACGCCCGGGTGTCTATTCGGGAGTTCCTTGAGCTCAATCCGCGCACGTTTGATAACTCCTCCGAGCCATTGGATGCTGATGACTGGCTCCGTGAAATGAACCGTACTCTTGTGGTAGCTCATGTGGCTGACGAGGACCGTGTTCCTTATGTGACCTACCTTCTCCGTGGGCAATCCATGTCTTGGTGGGAGAATTTCCAAGAAATGAGAGGTTCTAGTGTGGCAATCACATGGGAGGATTTCAAGCAAGCCTTCGTGCGCCATCACATTCCCGATGGGCTCATGGAGAGAATGCGTGAGGAATTCTATTCTTTCACACAAGGCAAGTTGGACGTTCTTCAATACCAAAGAGACTTCAATCGTCTGGCTCGCTACGCCGGAGATGAAATCTCCACGGAAGCGAGAAAGATGGCATACATTAAGGAACCAACAGCACTAGCATAAGGAACTCGTGACATATACTCAATATCTTTGTCAGTAGTAGGACATTGCAATGCTGACAACTTGAAGTGTGTAGCAATTGGAGTACTAACAGACTTTGCATCATGCATATTAAAACGATGAAGGACTTTCTTAATGTAATTCTCCTGACTAAGAAATAGCAATCTAGATTTTCTGTCTCTTGAAATTTCCATACCTAGAATTTTCTTAGCAGGACCAAGATCCTTCATCTCAAACTCACTACTCAATTGTTTCTTCAATGTAGTGATTTCTTTCATGCTCTTGGCAGCAATTAACATGTCATCAACATATAGCAGCAAGTATATAGGTGATTCATCAACAAATTTAATGTACACACAGCTATCATATTCAGACCTCTTAAAGCCATGTGACGTCATAAAAGAATCAAACCTTTTATACCATTGTCGAGGAGACTGTTTCAAACCGTAAAGAGACTTCTTTAGCTTGCACACGAAATCCTCTTTACCAGGCACTATGAACCCTTCAGGTTGGTCCATGTATATTTCCTCCTCAAGTTCTTCATGCAAAAACGCAGTCTTCACATCTAACTGCTCAAGCTCAAGATCATGCATAGCAACAATACTAAAGAAAGTACGAATAGAACTATGCTTGACAACAGGTGAGAACACATCATTATAATCCACTCCTGGAATCTGACTGAAACCTTTTGCTACTAACCTTGCCTTAAACCTTGGAGGCTCACTGGGAGATAAGCCCTCCTTTCTTTTGAATATCCACTTACAGCGGACGGCCTTCTTTTGTTTAGGCAAGCGCACAATATCCCATGTGATGGGGAGATAATAACCCGGTAGGCCAATTCCATGGTATAACCCGGCCCAAAGGACGTTGTGCAGGATCCGTGTCGTGGGATAATCACGGCAGATGTTACCGGGGGTAACTGATCTAGGGGCAAGTCGACACAGGTATTTGGGAGAGGGTTTAGCTCGAAGGAAGACATGGCGGAAAGCAATCTAAGAGCCGGAAAACAACTCGCCGGATCTCGATATGATTATACTGGATACTCGATAATAGGTGTTACAGTTATGACTTGAATCTCTCTCAGGCGAAGCCTAGGGATTGGTTTATATAGTACTCATACCCCCCTTGGCTTGCCATACAAAGCGCTCCTTGAGTCCTACTCGAATTCTACATACGTATCCTAGCTTTCCTTATCGTAACCCACAATCCGGGTTACGATCCTTACAAGCCCTGGGCCTTCCAGAAGCTTCTGCGTCCTTAGCCGGATTTGGTCCATACGCCGTTTGGGCCGGATTACACCTGGGGTTGGCATACCGGGTTACTATCCCCTCATCAGTAGTCCCCAGAATAGCTTGGGCTTCCAAGATTTACTCTTCGAAGCGCTGGCTATTCCCTACAGAAATATTAGATGCAAACACATGAGGATTAAGACGCAGCGCGTCTATGAATAGCCGCGACTGGCACCAAGGAAGCCAGGTGAAAACCCGGCTCTTCTTTTTAGGTTCTTCCTTAATCTCTCAAACTTAAATCTCAATAGGAACTCCATGACTCCACATCCTTCTTGATAACTACCGCTGATACAGAGAAGGCAATTTCCCCTTCCTTTTTCTCTGGATCATATTGGCCTGCGCATAAAATGTGCCTTTCAAATTTCGAAATCACCAATTACTCCGCATTCCCCGGGTCTCGACCGTTAGGCTAAGCCTTTCCACCCGGACGGTTATAAATAAAGACCAATGAGCAAATCCAACTCTTAACGGCTCATTTCCCCCATTCCACTTCTTCCCAAGCTCGAGCTCGCAGAGTGCCACCACGGGAGCCCCACGCATCTCGCCGGAGCCCATCCGACTTCGTTTGCGCTCCGCCACCGCACGAACCGCTCCAGCTCCCGAATCCGCCGTCAAGCTTCCGATTCGCCGGCCAACGGTCACGAAAGGGCACGAATCTTGCGCTATCTGTCTCCGCAAGGCCTTACTCCAATCCTCTTCGGTAAGTTCCTTACATCCTCCAGCTTATTCTCGCAATTTCTTAGTTCTTCCCCAGATTGAATCTGAATCGAGCGGTCCGCGATTTCTCGGGCTGCGCCAGATTAACTCACCGATTTCCACTATAACCGCTCCCATAGATAAGATTTATAGCTTGTATTGCTCCCCTAACTCCAGTAATCACTAATTTGGTCACAAATTTAGAAATAAGATCCCCAGTTTAGGCTCGGGCCATCTAGAGTTTCCGCCTTTGTTCTCCCTCCTCAGAAAATCTTACTTCTCCGGCTCATTCGCAGATAGTATGCGTATAAGTATCCCCCTAGCTTCTTCAAACATTTGCTTTTGCGGAAAGCTCTTTGGGTTTTGTAGAGTCACTTGACACCCGGACAAACCATACTTGACCCGGCGAGGCAATTGCCGGATTATGTTTAAATTGCCGATAGCTGCTTACCTGCTAACTTCCAAGTTTTTGTTTCTTACGTCCTTTTCTTCAATGTTTTACCAGGTCAATCCCATGGCGCCCAAGAGGCAGGGGAAACAGCCGGCTAAGGCTAAATCCACAAGCGCCATCTCAGCCAACTGGGGGAAGTCCTCCGTCACCAAGACCAAACTGGAGGAATTGGTAGAGCTTGGAATCCTACCTCCACAGGAATCCATCCGCTGGAGAGCACCTGGCAACGAAACCCGGCCTTCTCCAGCCACGGATGAGGTAATATGCTTCGTTGAACACGTGACCCGGGGCTTCAGGCCTCCGGGTCACCCCTTCTTCCGCGACGTCTTAGACCACTACAAACTCCGTATCTTTGATATAGGCCCGAACTCCATTTTAAACATCTCCCATTTTATCGTTCTTTCCGAGTCTTACTTGTGCACTCCGCCAAGTCTGGCTCTTTTTGTCGAACTTTTCCAGTGCAAGCCGTGCCGTGAAAGCGGCGACGGCGCACTTCTTACTTGCGGCGGGGTTTCTATCCAGCGCCGCAAGAACTCCCTCATGCCCCCCATTTCTCTCAATTCTCATGTAAAGCACTGGCAGCTTTCTTACTTCTACTGCCAAGATACCTCTCCACCCGGCGAAAAGAAGTTGCCGGGTTACTCGGAGGGTCAACTTGACATCTCCGAGTCTTTCAACGCCTTCGCCTGTGACTCGGACAGGGAGGCGATTTTGCCTTCGTTAGCTAGGATCTCCATCTTGTCCGCCCGAGGCCTCGTCGGGCTAAACCTGGTGAAGGCCTGGGTTAGCTTCCGCATTCAGCCGAACTCCATTCGTGAGAAGCTGATGTGTGAATACTCGGGTCAAACCACGGACCCCATCCGATACTCCCCTAACACCCTTGCTCCTAGCGATATGAACAAGATGATCAAAGGTTTTTTAACGGAGAAGCTCGAGGTGATCCGGGGCATAGCCGGATTAGAACCTTTCACCCTTGAGAATCCCGCCCCCGCAGTGAGTCTTTCTATCTTTCGATTTTGACTTCCAGCAGCTTACTCTTATTTGCTTCTCTTGGCTCGATATTAATCACTATCCTGGCGTCTTTTCCTCAGGCCGATGATGACTTTTGGAAAGTCGACACCTCTCCTTGTTCAGAAGATATGGAGGAGGAAGATGATGCCGCCAACTCGGATGAAGGTGCATATTCAATCCCTTACACGTATTAAATCCCACCTTTTCTTCTTCCTTATGCCATAACTCGGATATTTTTCAGAACGAGAAGGCCAAAACGAAGAAGAAGAAGACAGCAGGGACAAGTCCGCCAGCGAGGAGGAAGAGCCGGAACCGACCCCCAAAGCCGAAACAAAGAGGAAATCTCAAAGGATAGCCCTCCAGGTTTTATTTCATCTCCCTACTCCTTGTTTTTTTTTTTTTTTTTGTTCCCATAACCTTACTCCGGGGCTAACCCCGTTTTCTCCCCCTTTGATCATAACTGAAGGAGCCACCCACGACTAGGCGCCGCATAACCCGGAACCATCCGGGTAGCGAGACCCTTAACCCGGTCGCTTCGCCGCCCCCGGTTCAACACCCTGGTATTCATCGTAAACACAATTTCTTTCCGGGTTAACCTTTGCAACGTAACCCCGAACCTTTCCTGCCTTTTTTCAGTCTCTTCCGGGTCTAGCGGCGGCTCCCCCTCGGACTTCCCGGTGAACACCGGGTAAACTTCTTTCCTTGTCATTATGCCAAACTTTTACCACTTTTTTCACAACCAAAGACTAACTGCATCCTTGCACCTTCTGCAGAGCCACAGTTGTCATTAGCGACGACGAGGGCACGGAAACTGAGGTCCGAGTCGAGAATAGGCCGGCTAACGACGCTGGTGACGAGCAAACGTCGCCGCCGGAGCTGGCTAAGCATGATGCCGGGTATCCCATTGCTTCGCACGCAGGCGAGGAAGGAACGGGAGCAGCTTCGAGCGCGGGAGGGGGACCAAACTCCGATATTCGGATAACCCGGGTGCCACCTCCTGTTACAAGAAATGCTCCTTTTTCCACTTTTCAGGTACCCGAGCCATCTAACTCGGATAACGCTGACTTTAACCAGCTGATGAGCGCTCTTCTCTCCTTGAAAGCTTCAGAAGGGACTGTTTTAGAACGTATAGCTGCAGCACATCAGGTAACTTTCACTTGATACTCCTTATTATACAACTAGTCCCCAAGTTCCGAGTATAATTTTTTTTTTGCAATTATTCTCGGTACTTCGCATAATATTTTTTCGGTAATCATTTTCTCGGAGGAAATGCTCTCGTGATATCCGGCTTACAGCTTTGCCCGGTCTTTGCAGGCAGAGATTACTCAGTCAGATGAAGCGTTACTTAAGGCTGAGCAGCTCTTACAGGCTGAAGTAGAGCGTAGGGAGACCCTTGAAGCAGAGGTAAAGACTCTGAAAAAAGATGTCTCCACTTACAAGAAGAAGTACAACGCTGCCCAATCTTCGCTGAATAACTTGTCGGCTCAGATCACGGACACTTACCGCATCTTACTGAGTAAGTTTTTATTTGTCGTTAACTTGCGTATCTCTACCATGCCGTTGTGATAATCAAGATTACTGATATGCCTTTGTGTTTTTCGATTTTAGGTGCCAACCTTGCTACTCCGGAGGAGAATGCCATTACTCAGGCTAAGACTTTGAAGACTGTGCTTCGGACATTTTTTGCCGGCACTAAACTTTTACTGGATGCTATCAAGTGGCCTTCTGAGGTATACCCGGGAGAAGATAATCTTATGCAGGCCTTCTCAACGGTGCCTGGGTGGATTGAGATAATGAAGCGCTCAGCTTGCCGGATTGGAATGACCCGGGCCCTTACACTGGCGAAGGCTTATTTTCCTAAGCTTGACCCGGCCAAGGTAACATCCGGGTTTCCAGAATTCAAAGCTGACGGGTCCAAGTTTGAGCCCAAGGACTTCAAAGATATTCAACGTGCTGTACGCTCCTCAGCCACTACCTTGGCCGACAAAATGGAACTGGACAAGATCATGAGTTCTTATGACGCTGAGGGCAAAGTTATTTTGGTGGATGCACCTCCTCCTTTTGATATGGTGGAAAGATGGTCGACTGACCTGGCCAGGAGGAAAGAAGAAGCCGCAAAGAGAGAAGCAGAGCTAGGCGCAAAGCCGTCCACCTCTACACCGGCCGTGCCTCCGCCTGTCCGTCCAGATGTGAAGAGCCCGAGCAAGACTGCTGGCAAGGCCAAGGAGCAAGTCCAAGATCTAGACCCGGAAGATCGCTCTCAGGATGCCAAGTAGGATGCTACTAGTGCTTTTCGTTTTCTTAAGACTGATATGATTTTTGTGGTGCTCCTGTGCGCCACTGATGCTGATACTACGCCTGTACGCTTGTTAATTCATGATAACTCTTTGCCTTCCCTGGCTTTTGATAATCTCGATACTTGTGTTACGTATAAGCTTATTCTCGATACTTTGAACTCTTGCTTTCAATTTCCTTTTGAGACTCGGTTAACCGAGTATCGTAGGTTTTGATAGATGGACTTTTCTTTAAGTCCCCAATACTCGGCAACTAAGGTTTACAGACCTTGGTAGTTAAATAGTTTGTTTCTGTTTCGAAGTCCCCAGTCCCCATGACCCAAAGTACGAGCTAGGGGGGCGTGGGCTTTCTCAGATGACATACTGCTGTTTACCAAGCTGAAGACCAATAGCTGTTCTCATAAATACTGAAGTCATGCTTAATATTTGTTGAGTTTCCGGCTATGTTAGCCTTATACTCTGCATGGACTTGTGGTTTAGATGACCCTTTTGATTACCTTGTACTGTAAGCCGGCTTTCGCGTGGATACCATGTCGTTGCATCTATACGAAAAACAAAATCAAGCACGCTCCATTGGGCTGCATAGTCTGATTGTAATCGTAAGTGAACAGATCATGCCACTTTGGTGCGAGTCACATCGAGCTTAAGTAAGAATAATCAAGAAATTTGGCTCCTTCGTCCAGTTATAGGATTGTAGCCGCACCCGTTTCTACGGGTGATCAGCCCCCATAACTCATAGGCATCATGGCCGGGTCTCCGGGTTTGTGATTACTTACTGAAGTAGATCAACCCCCAGAGACCTAAATTCACGCAACGTATTTCGATGATATTGATGTACTGATAATAACAACGTTACTTACTTGTAACTGAAGCACAAGACCATGATAAGACCCGAAACCATCTTCTTTTATTGATAAAAATTTCTTTTTTGAATCAGCAGGCCGCCTCATTAAAAACCTTCCAGTCCCCTTAGGTACCCTGGTAAGGAAAAGAGCGCGTCTGAAACCTGCCGTCGATTACACTGCCTTAGTTATTCTCGGGAATCGGCCTCACACTGGCGTGACCGATACATATTCTCCATTCGCTAGACCCTTTCATAATGAATATGGGATTTGGTAGCCAATCCGGGTATACCGTCCTTGAAACGTGATCGGCTGCGTGTAGCAGTACTTCTTCTTCTCTGTTAGGGGATTTGGAAAGCTCGCCCCTGATGAAACCTACCATCTTAAGGTCCTTTTCTGCCCTAATGTTTGCCTTGTCCCCTTCAGGAGTTGGCTTTTTTGTCGTCGTCCTTTCTTCTAGGTCCACCTTGGAACGGTAATGTTTGAGCTCTTCCTTCCTGCAAGCTTGCTCGGCCATTGCCGCATCTCCCTCATCACATTCAGCCGCTATATCTCGATTTCCATATATGGTGATGGTCTTCTTAGGACCCGGGATCTTCAGCTGTAGGTACACATAACACGGCCTTGCCATGAACTTGGCATAAGCCGGTCTTCCAAACAATGCATGATAAGGACTGCGCAACTTTACTACCTCAAAGGTAAGCCACTCGATTCGATAATTGTCCTTTGACTCCCCGAAAGCTACCTCCAATGCCACTTTTCCTTCGGCGCATGCCGAATGACCCGGCACTATCCCGTGAAAAACTGTTGTACTTTTTTGCAACTGTGATTCCTTTAAGCCCATGCGCAGAAAAGTTTCCCAGTATAGGATATTGATACTACTCCCTCCATCCATCAAGACTTTTTTCAGCTCGTAGCCGTTGACCTGTGGTGCCACTACCAAAGCTAAGACTCCCGGGTGATCAACTCTATCCGGGTGATCCTTCCTGCTCCATGTTACCTCTTGTTCTGACCACCTCAAATACCTTGGAACAGCGGAAGAGACCGAATTAACTGCTTGTTTCAGTATCTTCTTATCCTTGTTAGAGCCTCCTGTAGTGTGCACATGATATTGACCCAGCTGTTTGGGGTTAGCTTGAAAACCTCCTGCTCCATTTTGATTGTTACCTTGATTTCCAGCTGGCGGATTGCCGGCTGGGGGCGGCCCATTACCCAAGTTTCCACCTAGACCCGGACCTCCTCCCCGGCCCGCACCTCGCATAGCTCTGTTCACTTCTTCGTTCTTCCACCTTTGTAAGTCGGCACATTGCTCTAGTGAATGATTGGCCGGCTTGCCATTCCTGCTATGCTTCGGGCACGCCATCCTAAATATGTCCCAACTGTTGCTTGGTCTTGGAGGTCCTTGGTAGTGTCCCCCATTGTGATTCCCAGTATTAAAATTCCCTTCGGATCTAGGTCTTGAAGACCCGGCCTCCGTGTTGGCTACAAACTCGGAATTCCCGTCGAACGGGCGCTTGTTTTGGCTACTTCCATTATTGTTTGGCGCCGACCCATTGCCGGTTTTCCCGCTGCTACTTGCGTTTGCTTTTGCTTTCTTGTCGTCAACTTCCTCCTCTGTGGTATCCGTTGCAGCGTGTTTGTTGCACGCATCCATTAACTCTCCCATTGTAACCTCCGCTGCATTCCTACTAGATTTCATGCGAGTTAGCTTTTGTACCAAAGGAACGTACTTACATGTTTTTGCCATAGCTTGTAGCGCGTCCTTAGGCTGGATATCCGTAGACGAGTGGAGTATCTCCATAACCCGGCGTACCCAGCTGCGTGCCGATTCTCCTTTCTTCTGAACGCATCTTTCTAAATCATCAATAGTAAATAACTTTCTGCATGTCCCATGAAAGTGCTTGATGAATGCGGTCTTTAGCTCCTCCCACGATTTGATCGATTTTTCCGGTAGGTTGGTGAACCATAACTTTGCTGCTCCCTCTGACATCATTAAGTACATGAATTTGGCTTGGAGATTCTCGGATGCGTTGCGAATTGACATTGCCATCTCATAGCTGCTCAGCCACGTTTCTGGATCCATTGTTGGCTCATAATTTACTACTTTCCCCGGTTCTTTGAACTTCTCCGGGTAAGGTTCTGCTCTGATATCGTCCGAAAGGCACTTTGGCCCCGCAAGGGTGGTTGGGGCCGGTCTTGCCCGGGAAACGCGTGACCCGGCTGGGGGTACCGCGGGATGCGGCACCACTGGTAACTCGTGCGCTGCAGACCCGGCCCCGGCTCTTCTGGCTCTGGAACTGTTCACCACCGCCTGCGCTGCTGATACTACTGGTGCTGTCTGGATACGCGGTGGAGGCGGCATTTGCTGCTGCTCTTCCCTTCGTTGCGCCGTATTCGTTTGAACATGGCCCTGTTGCTGGCTGGCGTACGGCGTCCCATGCATCCCGCTCCTATGATCCGGATAATTAGCTTGCTGTGCTACCGCGGTGTGTAGTAGATCGATTGCTCGTCGGGTTCCTTCCGCATGAGGCGAGTCTCCCACAGGGATCTGGTTTAATGCGAGCGTTGCTGCGTACACGTTGTCCATGGGATTGTTGTAATGACCTGCTGGTGTGCGGAATCGCAATGGTGGTGGCGGCATGGTATTGCCGGCTGTCGCCCCTGTCTGTGGCAAAGGTAACCCGGCTGGCGCGCTTACCGGATGTGCTCCCGTTGAAGGTCGCGGTATGGTCCCTTGGTTCGTCGGCGGAATCGGCTGATCTTGAGGCGTGAACACCAGGGCGGTCGGGTTAATAACCCCTCCTGTTGCCGGCAGCATAGTTCGGTGCCTTTGGTGCATCCTTGTCGTTTCCTCCCGGAGCCGGGTTTCTCGGTCATCCAATTCGTGCTGCCGCGCGGCCATCCCCTGCCTTTCTGCTTCCACTTGCCTTCTTTGCTGCTCCAATGCACGACGAGCTACGTCCAGGTCTCTTACACGTTCTGCCGCGTTTTCCGGGGTAATAACTGTGGCCAAGACTGTGGGGTCCAAAATCAAGTTATTATCAAACAGAGCCGGGTGACGCGGGTTTGAGGGTCCGGCCCCCGGTGTCCGGTTTGCTTGGAACCCGAACATATTTGCGTGTCGCTCCTCGTCCGCTGGGCGACTGGTGACAGACGCCGACTCTCCATCGACTTGGGCCAAGACCGGGTCAACTGGTCCTTGCTGCTGAGCCGCTGCCTGAACCGCCCCAGCTGGTGCCGCGGCCGCGTTTTCTTGATTGAGATTGGTCGCGGGAGCCGCATAAACTGCAACCCGGCGCATGATGCCCGGTGTAGATTCGTACTGTTCTTCCTCGCTGGTTTCCCTTTCATATCGATCCTCCGACAAATCCCGTATAGACTCGGCACCTTCCTCCCTCTCTGTCTGACCCGTTGTTCCAATCGATTCTTCTTTTCCCGATCGGACATACGCGTCTTCCCCTGACATAGAATCAGATCCAACATTATCACAATTCAAACTGGAAGTACATATCATACCGATGAAGACGTTGATGCTGCCGACTGTCACGATGGATCCGGTTTCGAGGTGGTCCGACTCTGGCCCCCAGCCAGAATCGTCTACCATCTTCTCTCCTTTGCCGTTGACGTAGATTTCTCCGACGATGAGGTTCTTCATGCTCTTCCGAGCTTCTCCCGTGATGTAAACACCTTTGGACGCAGGCCCCACGGTGGGCGCCAACTGTCGTGGGATAATCACGGCAGATGTTACCGGGGGTAACTGATCTAGGGGCAAGTCGACACAGGTATTTGGGAGAGGGTTTAGCTCGAAGGAAGACATGGCGGAAAGCAATCTAAGAGCCGGAAAACAACTCGCCGGATCTCGATATGATTATACTGGATACTCGATAATAGGTGTTACAGTTATGACTTGAATCTCTCTCAGGCGAAGCCTAGGGATTGGTTTATATAGTACTCATACCCCCCTTGGCTTGCCATACAAAGCGCTCCTTGAGTCCTACTCGAATTCTACATACGTATCCTAGCTTTCCTTATCGTAACCCACAATCCGGGTTACGATCCTTACAAGCCCTGGGCCTTCCAGAAGCTTCTGCGTCCTTAGCCGGATTTGGTCCATACGCCGTTTGGGCCGGATTACACCTGGGGTTGGCATACCGGGTTACTATCCCCTCATCAATCCGGCTAAGGATAAAGGCGCTTCTGGAAGGCCCAAAGTTTGTAGGCCTCGTAACCCGGATTGTGGGTTGCGGTAAGGAAAGCTAGGGTTTGTAAGCGGTGTTCGGGTAGGACTCAAGTTGTGCCTTGGAGGGCAAGCCAAGTAGGAGTGCGGGTGTCTTATAAACCGGCTCCTAGGCTTAGTTTAAAGGAGATCCAAGTAGTAATCATATCGCCGAATATCGAGTATCCATTGTACACAAAGAGATCGAGTTAATAAAGCGAGATTGGAGACTCGGCGACTTCATCGCCGGCTATCAGATTGAATTCCATCATGCTTTCCTCTGAGCTAAACCCTCTCCCAAACGCCTGTGTCTACTTGCCCCAAGATCAGTTACCCCTGGTAACATCTGCCGTGATCATCCCACGACAGTTGGCGCCCACCGTGGGGCCTGCGTCCAAAGGTGTTTACATCACGGGAGAAGCTCGGAAAAGCATGGGGAACCTCGTCGTCGGAGAGATCTACGACGACCACAAAGGAGAGAAGGTGGTGGACGACTCCGGCTGGGGGCCAGAATCGGATCACCTCGAATCCGGATCTGTCGTGACAATCGGCGAGATCAACATCTTCGTCGGTATGGTACGTACGTTTGACTTAAAAGGACAATATCATGTGCATGTTACAGGAACTTCTAGCAGGGATAAAGAAACGCCAAAGCAAACGGTAAATTCGGCTCCCTCGGCCGTTCCGGGATACCTGAGATGGGCGGAACAGGAAGTAACGTGGAGCAGAAGGGATCACCCGGAAGGAATAGAACGCCCAGGGATCTTGGCGTTGGTAGTCGCACCGCAGGTCAATGGTTACGAGTTGAAAAAAGTCTTGATGGATGGGGGAAGCAGTATTAACATCTTGTATTGGGAAACCTTCTTACGCATGAACCTCAAAGAATCCCAGCTGCAGAAAAGTTCAACAGTTTTTCACGGAATTGTGCCGGGTCACTCAGCGCGCCCTGAGGGAAAAATCACATTGGAGGTCGCTTTTGGAGAATCAGTGGATAATTATCAAGTTGAGTGGCTCACGTTTGAGGTGGTCAAGTTGCGTAGTCCTGATCATGCGTTGTTTGGGAGACCGGCCTACGCTCAGTTCATGGCCAGACCGTGTTACGTATATTTACAGCTAAAAATTCCGGGTCCTAAGCAGACCATCACCATACAAGGAAGTAGGGATATAGCGGCCGAGTGTGATGAAGGAGATTCAGTGATGGCTGAGCAAGCTTGCAGAAAAGAAGAACTCAAGTATTACCGATCCCAGGTGGATCCGGATGATGAAACAGCATTGAGAAGGCCGGATTCGGAGGATGAAAGAGTGAAATTCAAGGCAGCGCAGGACACTAAGAAAGTAGATTTTGTTGAAGGTGATCCCACCAGGCAGTTTACTATAGGGTCTAATCTGAAAAGCAGGCAGGAAAGGGCGCTGGTGGAGTTTATTCGTTCTAATGCGGACGTATTCGCTTGGACACCCAGCGACATGCCGGGTATCCCCACGGAGTTGGCAGAGCATAGTTTGCATGTGGATCCCAAGGCCAGGCCCGTAAAGCAGGGCTTGAGAAAGATGAATGAGGAAAGAAGGAAAGCAATAGGCGAAGAAATTGCACGGCTATTAACAGCAGGCTTCATCATGGAAGTATTCCACCCGGATTGGCTGGCAAATCCGGTTCTAGTAATGAAAAAGACCAACGAATGGAGGATGTGCATCGTTTTCACAAGTCTCAACAAGCATTGCCCAAAGGATCCGTTCGCACTACCAAGGATAGACCAAATAATAGACGCAGTAGCTGGGAGCGACTTGCTGTGCTTCCTGGACGCATATTCGGGATATCATCAGATTAAACTCAAAAGGGAGGATTGGGAGAAAACCGCGTTCATAACCCCTTTTGGGGCCTTCTGCTACAAAACGATGACGTTTGGACTGAAGAACGCAGGCGCAACCTACCAACGGTGCATTCAGAAGTGCTTCGAAGACCAAATTGGACGCAATGTCCATGCTTACGTAGATGACGTGGTTGTCAAAACCAGGAAGGCAGAGACATTTATAGACGATCTAAAAGAGACGTTCAAAAATCTAAGGAGGTATCAGATGAAGCTCAACCCGACAAAATGCGTATTTGGGGTTCCAGCGGGGAAATTACTCGGCTTTATCGTTTCCGAGAGAGGAATTGAGGCAAACCCGGATAAAATCAAAGCTATCCAAAGTCTGAGAAAACCGGAAAATCTGAAGCAGGTCCAAAAGCTTACGGGCTGCGTGGCAGCCTTGAGCCGGTTTATATCCAGGTTGGGAGAAAAGGCAATGCCCCTGTACCGGCTCTTGAGGAAATCCGACAAATTCGTATGGGATCAAGAGGCGGATGAGGCATTCGAGGCACTAAAAAAGCAGTTATCTGAAGCACCAGTATTAGCAGCCCCGGGCCCTAAAGAGCCTATGTTGTTATATGTTGCGGCTGGCCCCAAAGCCGTCAGTGCAGTAGTGGTCGTGGAACGCAAAGAGGACGGAAAGGGTTACCCGGTTCAGAGGCCGGTTTATTATGTCAGCGAGGTATTGTCTGAGGCGAAACAGCGTTACCCGCATTGGCAGAAGCTGGTTTTCGGGGTCTTCATGGCCAGCCGGAAACTAAAACCGTACTTCCAGGAGCACCCTATAACAGTAGTCAGCTCAATACCAATGGCGGATATCATCAGAAACTCGGATGCAACCGGAAGAATAGCCAAATGGGCGATAGAAATGGGGGATTATCACATCAGCTACGAGCCTAGGTCGGCAATCAAATCACAGGCCTTGGTGGACTTTGTCAATGATTGGACACACACAGGCATGGCTACCATAGTTCCAAATTCCGAGTCGTGGATCATGCATTTTGATGGGTCGAAACAGTACGAGGGTTCAGGAGCTGGAGTGGTGCTAACGTCACCCAAAGGTGACAAGTTGAGTTATGTATTACAGATTCACTTTGATTGTTCCAAAAATGTAGCCGAGTACGAGGCCCTATTGCATGGCTTAAAAATAGCTAAGGAGATGAACAGCAGGAGGATACGATGCTTTGGAGATTCGGATCTTGTGGTACAACAGGTATCAGGAACTTGGGATAGAAAAGATGCAACTATGGCGGCATATCGCAGAGAGGTCGATAGGGTAGCCGGATGTTTTTCCGGGTATGAGGTGGAACATATAGACAGGAGAAAGAACGAGGCAGCCGACGCCCTAGCCAGACTCGGCTCGCGCAGAGAACCGGTTCCACCTAACGTATTTTTGGACGAATTATGGCGACCATCAGTCAAAACGGAGTCTGAGGAAGAGCTAGCAAATCAAGACCCGGGCTTGGAGCTCGTGGCCACTGTACGAACCATTCCCGAGTGGATAGAACCTTTTTTGGCCTACCTATCACGAGGCGAGTTGCCGCAGCAGGAGGTATTAGCAAGGCAAATTTTGCGACGAGCAAAGGGATATTCTATTATTAGTGGGGAGTTATATAAGAGAAGCGCCACGGGGGTCTTCCTGCGCTGTGTGGCACCAGAGGAAGGCCGACAGATCCTCAAGGAGATTCATGAAGGTGATTGTGGGCATCACGCGTCTACAAGGTCACTTGTGGCCAAGGCTTATCGACACGGGTTTTTCTGGCTCACGGCTCTGGCAGATGCGGAACGATTGGTAGCAAGGTGTGACGGATGTCAAAGGTACGCCCGCCAAATCCACGTGCCGGCTATGGAATTACGGACCATCCCGCTAACTTGGCCGTTCGCCGTCTGGGGTATGGACATGGTTGGCCCCTTTCGTATGTCACCTTGCAAAAAGACACACCTGCTGGTAGCTATCGACAAGTTTACCAAGTGGGTGGAAGTTATGCCAGTTACTAATTGTGAAGCAGCTACAGCAGTCAAGTTCCTGAAAAGAATTATCTATCGGTTCGGGTACCCTCACAGTATAATCACCGACAACGGAACCAACATGTCCCTTGGCGAGATGGAGAAGTTATGTGGCAACAACGGAATCCGGCTTGACGTAGCATCGGTAGCTCATCCACAGGCCAATGGACAAGTAGAAAGGGCGAATCAAGAACTGCTTCGCGGACTAAAGCCACGTCTACGAGTCCCCTGTGTCAGGGCTGCCGGTGCATGGGTCGAAGAACTTCCTGCTGTGGTTTGGGGTATCAATACAACACCTAACAGATCCACTCAGATGACGCCGTTCTTCATGGTATACGACGCGGAGGCCGTGTTGCCGAGTGACATTATTCATGATTCACCGCGAGTGTCAGCTTACGTTGAAGTGGAGAACGAAAAGAGCCGGCAGGACGCCGCGGATATGTTAGAAGAGCAAAGGGAACAAGCCCTGGAAAGATCGGCGATATATCAGCAGGATCTACGGAGGTATCATAGTCGGCGTGTGAAAACCCGGGTCTTCCAGGAAGGAGACCTAGTTCTGCGTCTGGTTCAGTCAAACGAAGGAAAACACAAGTTGTCACCACCATGGGAAGGACCATTTATCATAAGCAAGAATTTGCACAATGGATCATATTACTTGGTAGACGCAAGGGAAGAATCGGCCACTGTTAATGACACCGCTCATACCACTTCGTCTATGCAAGAAAGGGACAGACCGTGGAACGTGGCCAAGCTACGCCCGTATTATACTTAGCAAGGATTATGTTGGCACGTGGAATTGAACGATGTAACAGGCAGCAGGTTTCAGACGCACTCTTTTCCTATCCAGGGCACCCTTGGGGACTGGACGGGTTTTTAATGAGGCGGCTTGCTGACCTAATTTTTCATATCAAATAAAGAGGTGATTATCGAGAATAGAGGTGATTATAAATTGAGTCTTATACTTTCAGCATGACGCGTATATTTAGGTCTTGAGGGCTGATCGCTTGGATAAGCGCAGTTGCAAACTCAAAAGACCCGGCCTCGATGCCTATGAGTTATAAGGTCCGATTACTCGCAAACGAGTACGGCTGCAATCTTATAATCGGACAAAGAAGTCCAAATTTCTTGGCTATTCTTACTTAAGCTCGATGTGACTCGCACTAAAGTAGCATGATTTGTTCGCTTACGATTACAGGCAGCCATGAAGCCCAATGGGACTTGCCTGACCTCGTTTTCGTATAGATGTAATAACATGGTATCCACGCGAAAGCCGGCTTACAGTACAAGATAGTCAAAAGGGTCATCTAAACCACAAGTTATGTAGAGTACAAGGCTAGTAGCCGGAAACTCAATGATTATTAAGCATAACTTCAAACCCCATGCGAAACGACTCTGGGGCCTTTGCGAATTTAGCAGCAGGCAATTTATTCTCCTCTAGAAAGTCACGTGCCCTAGACCCGGAAAACCGGGTCAGGGGGACTTGGGGCCTTGGAAGGGAAAAATTGCTTTGTTTAATTTCCAACAAACCCAAACATCCGGGTCTTGGGGGCTTGGGGACTTAGAAGCAAGTCCGCTTGCCAAACACCCATATAACCCGGATGCCGAGTCTCGCAAAGGGAAAAGTAAAAGAATGTCGGATATCGAGAACAAAGAAAGTTGCATATCAAAAGTAAAAGAATGCCGGATATCAAGAACAAAGAAAGTTGCGTATCAAGGGTAAAGAAGGTTGGATATCAAGAGCAAACGAGTTCAAAAGTAGATAGATTCCAGCAAGAAGAGGCACAAGGTGTATCAGGAGCTTAGAGTGCATTACAAAATTTCACCAAAGAGTATCAAAGGCGCACAAGCGCACCATTTAAATAGTAATTGTTTCAACGGCACATCATCCGGCTAACGAGTACGAAGTGGCAGATATTACTCGGCACTTTAGGCCGCCGGATCCATCTTGGCCTTACCCTTGCTGTCGCTTGGGTTAGCAGCTCCACTCGGATCAGCAGCACCGCCGACTCGCGCGGGTGGAGGGACGATAGGCGTTGAGGTAGCGGGCGCAGAGTCGGCTTCAGCCTTCTTCTGTGCAGCTTCTTCTCGCATCTTGGCAACGTCTTCCTTCCATCGGGCAAGCATATCGAATGGCTTGGGGCGATCTGCTTTAATGACTTTGTCGTTAGCATCATATGCAGGAAGAATAGTATCAATGATCATGCTATCGGCGATCACACTGGCCGGGTGACGAACTTCCTTTTGAATGGCTTTGAAATCCTTCGGCGAAAACTTGGACCCATCCTGATTGAACTCCGGAAACCCGGCTATCATCTTGGCCGGTTCTAGCTTTGGAATATAAGCTTTAGCCAGGGCGAGTCCCCGGGTTACTCCAAAACGGCAGGATGAGCGCTTCCAATGCCAAATCCATTCAGGAATGGTGGAGCAGGCCTCTAGCAACTTTTTCATGCTACCCGGCGCAGCGCACGGCAGTCGTAGCTCATCAAGGATCCATCCAACGCCGGCGCCAAGTTGCCGGATAGTATCTTTAATCAGTTGCAGTTTGGCGGTATCATCTTCTTCTTCAGGGGCAGCTTCACCGGGACCTGTTGACAAGCAAGGAAAGTGACGAGTAAGAAATCCGGCTATCTAACCAAATGAAATACGGGTCGTAATCGCCAGAATTCAGAAATCGTACCAGTTGCGACGCGATAGATATCAGCAATCTGCACTGAAAGAGTCGTCAGCCTATCTTCAGCTATATGAGCCCTTTTTCTGTATTTCCTTGTGATTTTTCCGCTTCTACGCGCTTCAGCTTCCGCTGCTTCGCGCAGAGCGGTCTCCTTTTCAATACGTTTGGCAGCTTTGGCCAGTTTCTTCTCAGATTGCGCAGCAAAGTCCTAGATGGATAAAACAAGAAAAAAGGGTTAATTTGGAGCCATTGCACAAAGTTCCAAGCAAATCAATCAGTAATTCACTCGGAACTTGGGGACTATACAAGGATGCAGATGATATTGCTCGGGCTTACCTTGTGCTTGGTTATCAAGGCGTCTAAAATATTCTCTTCGTCGGACCTCAAGGTGTAGAGGGCGTCAAGCATTTGGGCAAACGTCATGTCTTCAGGACGAATTCGTGAAGGACCGGCAGATTGGTCTTCTGGTTGAAGGAGTTTTTCGGCTTTTAGGGTCGAAACCCGGATCGTCTGGGTATCCGGGTTAGGAGAGCCCGGCTTGGTCTCTAAGATAATGTCCTCGTCTACCTCTTCAGAGGATTTGGGGGATGCGGTCTTCGGCTTAGCTGGGTCCTTGAAGGGGTCTTGTTCTTGCCCGTCCTCAACCTCGTCGTCAGCTTCAGCATCCGTGTTAATGTGCGGCTCCTCCTCGCCTTGCCTTTTTGCTTCAGGAATTTCCGGGTCATCAGTGGTCACTTGGGCACTAAAAGGGGAAAAAGGAAAGAGTGGTCAGTAGTACATATCAAAGAGTTAACAAGTGTAAAAGGATATCAGGTAAAAGATCTTTACCCGGTGTTTATGGCATAATCCGGCGGGAGCTCGCTGCTGGAGGCGGACGAAGTTGTCAATGGTACTGGCTGCGGTACCCGGAATTGCCCCACGTGTGGGTGGTTAGGAGATGGATGGCGCTGAGGTGGAGGAATGTTGGCTCGGTGAGCAGGGGAAGTGGGGATACCCGGGTTAAGGGGATTGTCCCCCGGGGAACTCCGAGTTACCCTACGCTTAGCCGAGAGGAGATCCTTCAAGAGTGGTGAGTGTGACAACCGTTCATTAAGGATGCGCATAGTTTCGAAGGAGTAAGGCTCAGAAGACATGAAGGAGAAAGGAACCTTTGCAATCACCCCTCTGGCCTTCCTCTTGTTTCCGACTGTGACTTCCTGGTCGGATTCGGTGGCCTCCGGGTCATCCTCTTCTTTTTCTTCCTCGTCCCCCAACCCTGAAAGTCGAGTATGTATCAGACAAGAAGAAATATGGGTGATAGGAAAGTAGCATAGGTAAAAGGCTAATGTAAGATTTGGGAGAGCACCTTCATCGTCATCGGCCGGTTCGTCCTCCACTTCCGGGTCTTTGGACGGGGGAGGTTTCGATCCTCCAGAAGGGATCTTCAGCCTATGATGGAGGAGATGAAAGAAGAAGTCAGAAGCAGTATCAAGTTAAAATATTGAAATAAGTTGTGGGGACCGGGTCTTACTGCTGGAGCCGGGTTTTCTCGAGTGAATGGAGGTAACCCGGCGATATTCCTTATCACCTCTAGCTTCTCAGTCAGGAAGCCTTTGATGGTCTTGATGGTGTCACCGGTTGCGAAGTTCTTAGTGGAATATCGGAGCGCGTCTGTGGTGTGCCCAGAATATTCGTGCATCAACTTGGAGCGGATGGAGTTGGGTTGGATCCGGAAATCCACCCAGGTCTTCACCAAGTTGAGCCCAAGAAGGCCCTGGGCCGAGAGAACAGCCAGCTTAGCCAGCAAAGGCTGGATCGCCTCCCTGTCCGAGTCAGGGGCAAAGGCGCTGAAAGAGTCAGAAGGCTCGAGGAGACTCTCCGAGTAACCCGGTAGTTTCCTTTGGCCGTCCGGGGAGGTATCATGGCAATAAAAGAAAGACAATTGCCAGTTTTTGACGTGGGAGTTTAAGTTGAGAGTTGGCATTAGTGAGTGCTTGCGGCGCTGGATGGATACCCCGCCGCAAGTAAGAAGTGTTCCGTTACTGCTTTCGCAGCACGGCTTGCACTGGAATAGTTCAATAAAAAGGGTCAAACTTGGCGGAACGCACAAGTATGATTCCGATAGAACGATGAAGTGGGTAATATTTAGCATGGAATTGGGCCCTATGTCAAATACACGGAGACCGTAGTAGTTTAAGACCTCTCGGAAGAAAGGGTGACCCGGAGGACGGAATCCCCGGGTCACGTGCTCAATGAAGCAAATTACCTCACTGTCGGCCGGAGTGGGACGGGTCTCGTCGCCTGGTGCCCTCCAGTGTATGTCCTTCTGAGCGGGGAGGATTCCTAGTTCGGCCAGCTCGTCCAACTTGGCCTTTGTTACTGTGGATCGGCCCCAATTGGCCGATATGGCCTGGGTAGTTTTTACCGGAGCCGGCTGTTTCCCTTGCCTTTTTGGAGCCATGGGGTTAACCTGCAAAACGCGAGGAAAAGAAGTGCAGGAAATAAGACTCGGAAGTGTTGGATTACCCGAGTTTCAGATATTCGGAAAGTGTGAAGACTAAAAATATCTGGGCAACGCATCCCGGAGCACAGATTGCGAGGTGTCCGGGTATCGGGTACGGCTGTGGAAATCATTGGTCACTTACGTGTTGAGGTGAGTTTGGGGCGCACGGATGATTGCCCATGTCTCTACTGCGAGCAAAATAACTGGAAAAGGAGGATTTTCCGGGTGTTAATGATATGTGCGGAAGTTTGGACGAAATGGATCTAGGTTAGGATAACTCGCGAGTGATTGTACGAAGAAATTGGAGATTAATGGCGGTAGGGGGTGGTATGAGATCATTATAACAAGTTATTGAAGGAACTAGCAAGTATCTAAGCGGTTTAAATCAACGCGGTAAGAACAACGGCTCGCGGATCGACCTAGATCCAATCTGGAGTGAATCTAGAAATTGCAAGGCCAAATTGCTGGGTGCGAGAAGCTTACCAGAGGGGATCGGAGTAATGCGTAGCGGCGGTGAATAGCGTGATAAGAATGCTCCTTTGTGATTGCCGGCCAGACACTCGCAGATGCGTTGGTGAGGGTCGAAGGCGGCGCGGGTCCAATTGCAGCGGAGCGCGGCCTGCTGTAGGATGGATCCAAGGACGAGCGTAGGGTTTCTGTGGTGGTGCTCCGTGGGTTCGAGCACGGAAGCGAAGAGAAGGAGGAGGAGAAATGAGCCGTTGGGATTAGGTTAACCCCTAAATGCTTATTTATAGAGTGCGGCAGGATAAGCCTAGGCCAGCGGGCGAAATCCGGGAATTGCGGATAAAACGTGTCTGCCCGGATTTTTCGAGATATACGTTAAATGATAGACGAGATTTCCGGGATGGATGTGACCTAAATCTCTTCCGTGATTACCGGATCGGAGAAACGAGTAATGGGTTTGGAGAAAAGCCGGGTTGCTATGTGGCCACCATGGAGTTAGGCCTAGTTGTTTATCAAAGCAACCTAACCCGGCCCCAGTGAAGTGGTGAGTTTGGTATTTTTGCAGGGAATAGCGTGCGCTTCAGGGAAAATCTCGAGAAGCCCAAGCTATTCTGGGGACTACTGATGGGGAGATAATAATCCGGTAGGCCAATTCCATGGTATAACCCGGCCCAAAGGACGTTGTGCAGGATCCGGCTAAGGATAAAGGCGCTTCTGGAAGGCCCAAAGTTTGTAGGCCTCGTAACCCGGATTGTGGGTTGCGGTAAGGAAAGCTAGGGTTTGTAAGCGGTGTTCGGGTAGGACTCAAGTTGTGCCTTGGAGGGCAAGCCAAGTAGGAGTGCGGGTGTCTTATAAACCGGCTCCTAGGCTTAGTTTAAAGGAGATCCAAGTAGTAATCATATCGCCGAATATCGAGTATCCATTGTACACAAAGAGATCGAGTTAATAAAGCGAGATTGGAGACTCGGCGACTTCATCGCCGGCTATCAGATTGAATTCCATCATGCTTTCCTCTGAGCTAAACCCTCTCCCAAACGCCTGTGTCGACTTGCCCCAAGATCAGTTACCCCTGGTAACATCTGCCGTGATCATCCCACGACACCATGTGCCATTCTTCTCAAGTGATTGCATATCTTCGTGCATTGCACCAATCCACTTGTCACGATCAACCGAAGCAATAGCTTCATTATATTTAGGAGGTTCAACATCATTCTCCACCTGTTCTGCACAACTTAGAGAAAAATAAACAACATCACATTCCTCAATTAAACGAGTACGAGGTCCTTTATTCCTCTTCTCTCTGCGCTCTGCAATAGACAGATTTTATTGCTGCACAATAGGAGGTGAGGGCGGCACAATATCCTCCTCATCAATTTCAGTTTCCTCCTTATCCAGGTGGTCTAGCTCCACCTGCAAACGAACTCGTGGTTCGTCCTCATCAGACGAATCAGGCATAACATCAGTTGACAAACTGTCCTCATACATGACAGATTCATTAAACACAACACTCCTGCTAAAGAAAGTCTTTTTGGTTTCCGGGTTCCACAACTTATATCCTTTTACTCCAGAACCATAACCAAGAAATAAGCACTTAATAGCTCTAGGCTCTAATTTTCCATTATCAACATGAGCATAGGCAGTGCAACCAAAAACTTTCAGTTGTGAATAATCAGCTGACTCACCAGACCATACCTCAATAGGAGTTTTCTTGCCAAGAGGGATGGATGGTGACCTGTTGATCAAGTAGCAGGCAGTGTTGGCAGCCTCAGCCCAAAAACGCCTATTCATGCGGGCGTTGGACAACATGCAGCGAGCTTTGGAGATGATCGTCCTATTCATCCGCTCAGCTACACCATTCTGCTGAGGTGTGTATGGGATTGTGTGGTGCGTGACAATGCCTTCCTGCACACAATAATCATCAAAAGCATGCGAACAAAATTCGCCACCATTGTCAGTACGAAGCACCTTCACCTTTCTCTCAGTTTGCTTTTCAATCATAACTTTCCACTCTTTAAAAGCAGCAAAAGTATCATCCTTAGTTTTCATAAAATAAGGCCAAACTCTTCTAGAGTAATCATCAATGATAGTAAGCATATAATGAGCACCACCATAAGAGGGCTTACGTGAAGGCCCCCATAAATCAGCATGTACATAATCCAATGTACCTTTAGTGCTATGAACGGAAGCATTGAACTTAACTCTCTTATGCTTACCAAACACGCAGTGTTCACAGAACGGCAACTTACTCATATTGCAGTTCTTCAGCAGTTCTCTCTTCACCAATTCTGCCATACCATGTTCACTCATGTGTCCAAGCCGCTTATGCCAGAGGTTAGTTGTACTCGCATCATCATTAGTAATAACAGCAGCAGTACCAGACAAAGTGCTACCTCTAAGAATATATAACTTGGCAGAATTCATATCACCAATCATAACAATGAGAGAACCTTTTGATACCTTCAGGCGTTTATCCCCTCCGGCATATTTGTACCCATCACAATCAAGGGTACTCAGCGAGATCAAATTTCTCGCCATGGATGGTATGTGTTTCACTCCCGTCAATGTACGTGTCATCCCTCCATGGGTCTTGATCTGAACAGATCCAACGCCAACAATGTGACATTTGTTGTCGTTCCCCACACGCACAAAATCTCCAGTCTGCACAGCTTCATAAGAACTGAACCATTCTTTGTTACAGCAAATATGAAACGAACAAGCAGTATCAAGAATCCACTCATCATCACGGGTAACACATGCAGTAACAACAGCTAAGCATTCACCATCCGAACTATTTTCAGCAGCAACAACAGCAGCCTTACCAGTACCATTACCATTACCGTCAGATTTATTTTTCGGTTGGTATGTACCGTTCCTTTTCTCCTTGTTCTGTACCTTCCAGCAATCATCAATGGTGTGATTGGTTTTCTTACAGTACCTGCAGAACTTGTCTCGTCCTTTGGACTTTGAACGGCCCCTGCTTTTATCTCTGTTGTTGTCGTTGTAGTTGTTATCTCGCTGCTCTGGTCTGCCCCGAATCTGCAATGCATCGCCTTTGGAGGACGATGGGTTAGACTGCACCATAGCTTTCATCTTTTCCCTGGTCTGCAGGGCCTCACAAACTTCCGCGAGGGTTAGTTCATCGCGGCTTAACAGTATGGTATCACGTAGATTTGTAAAAGAGCTAGCCAGCGAACATAACAGCAGAAGAGCTAAGTCTTCATCATCATATTTTACCTCCATCGACACTAGGTCGGGCACGATCTCCTTAAAGATCGACAAGTGGCTCATGACAGAACCACCATCTTGCATCTTGAGCAAGAACAGCTTCATCTTTACGTGCATCTTGCTGGTGAGATCTTTTGACATGCAGATCGATTCCAGCTTGACCCACAACGCAGCCGCGGATTTCTCCAACAGCACCTCTTGCAATATATCATTAGACAGATGAAGCTGAATCAACGACAAAGCCTTACGATCTTTGCGTTTCTCATTGGCAGTCCAAACCTTGGCTTCCTTATTCCCGAAAGAATCCAGCGCCTCATCAAGATCCGATGCTTGCGACAGAACCGCACGCATCTTTACTTGCCACAGAGAAAACCTCGTCTTGTAGTCCAGCAACGGTAGATCAAACTTCATCGATGCCATCGCGAATCCCTAATCTGAAACAGGGCTCTGATACCACTTGTTACACGCAATAGCAAAACAACGATGAAATTAAGCAAGATCGAACCAACGGGGACACGAGATTTTAACGTGGAAAACCCTTCCAAGGAGGAAGAGAAAAAACCACGGGCGCCAGCCAGCAATACTTCACTATTTCGGGTGAGGTTACAATCGCGCCGGGATTTACAATGTATGGCTTATCCCGTGCGGCGGCTTACAAGAGGTATATAAAGGCGGTCCTGACCTAACTAGGTCGGTAACAGGTAATCCAACTCCGAGTCGGTAACAACTCGTACCGTACCACTCGTAAGAGGCTCCACTCGTCAGAAGTTCGGCCTTTATCAGTATATACGAATATGAATTTGGATCATTATAAAATAACAGTCACTTTATTCGTTAGAGTAAGGACGAGCTTGTGTTGTGCTTCCATGATGAGGCCGCATGTGTCGCGGTGTGCAGTCCCGTCTCCCTGGTCACGGTGGCACTCGCAGGCCGCATCCATGGATGGCGTCGTAACATGCTCGCGGGGTTGCATGTGGACGGGGCAGAAGGGGCATCCGTCGCCGGCCGTAACTTCACCAGCAATCTCCCACATCTTACTATGGGCTACCGGCCATGAATTGGGTTAATATATTTTACAAATCACCAGTCTTAGTGAAATTCTTTTGAGAATTTATTTTTTTCAGCACTCTTTATTCCAAGTTGAGACTACTACAGTTTGGTAGTAGATGGAACCGTGGTACAGACTATAAAGCTGATGAAGGAGTTTTATTGGACTTTGGGAGGAATTGCATCGTGCATAATTTGTTGATAATCAACTATAGTATCATATTGAAAGCAAGAGATTCATGAGGCCGTGCAAGTGGCAGAGGGTGATTGATTACAAGAAAGGGGGAAGCAAGGGAATAGGAACATCTAAGAAAATCCCGGTTACTGTTCGGATCAAACGTTGGTGGCCGGGATGACGACAGCAACAAGCTCATCTTGGAAGAAGTGTTCGACTTCATCAAGTCAATTAAAGATGGATGCCCAGATGCCCGCGGTCATATAGATAAGATGATCATAGCCAACGATAACATGCCCATGTACACAATCAAGGAAGATCTTCTCAATACCATCGAGGAGTTATAAGTGTAGATTATAGTGAGAAAGACATGCTTCCTCAAGACCACATATGCAACCCAGTACCTCGAGGCTGGGTACTCGGCGAAGGGAAGAAAATCGTGAGCTATTGAGAGTGGGAAGAGAACCATTGAGAGTGGGAAGAGAACCACGAAGAAATTATTATCATTCTTGATGGTAGCACGAGGAGTCCGACTCCTGATGATTTTGGATGAACTCCTCACTTTTATTCCCGTTGCAACGCACGGGCACATGTGCTAGTAAGTATAAACACTTTGTGCTTGTATTGATGTTGATTTTTTATCAATAAAGGGCATTTGTTGCTTGAAAGAGTTTAAGTATTACACCCGACCTCTGCATAACAAGATGCACACAACCGCGGGACAAAAGAAAAACAAAGGAAAATTTCTGTAGCAACAGACTGAGTACAATCATCAGACGTAACAATCTATCGCCTATGGAATAGCAATCCGTAGATCAAGAGGCCATCCATGTGGGATAAAAATATACCTCGTCATCTTTTCCAGTCGTGCACAAGCTTTCGTAAAAAGGACTCGATACTCCGCCCGCTGTAATGTGCACGAATGGAGAATACATGTGCAATGGTGTTAACACTGAACGCGTCACACGGACACGTTCTCGTGTACCCGCGGCGCCAAGGAAGATGCTCCGCAACTCGCACCATGGGAGGCCGGTCAGAAGTGCGATACGCAAGACAGTCTGGCCGACACTTTTGTCACCAGACGCCACGGTTCCTCAGGAGGGACCCCGTCGGAGGACCCGACAACGATTGACTGCTCCAAGTCGTCTTGAACGTACGTGGAGCCTCGTTGATTGTAGCCTCCAAACCTTAAGAAAAAGGAAGAACGAGAACCAAGGTACATGGCAGAGGAGATAGATAAACACGATAATGTAGGGTTTGTGCTTCTTCAATTGGCGTTGGTTCAATCGGCCGTCACCTCTCATGTATATAAAATGCGGCTGGAGTTTCCGTGCAAGGAAAAGGCTTGGATTCACGTCCAAAATCCTAGTTTGGATATAATTCGGATGGTTTCGCCCGAACTTTACAAAATTGTTCGAACTGAGAACTAGTTGTACTTTACGGGCCAATTTCGAGACAGTAAACAACCACAAATCAACATGACGTAGAAGACAAATTTGTTCGCATAAAAAAGACGAAGAACTGTCATTTTATGTGTTTTCTCAGCAAAATCCATCTTGAGGGTTTAATCTTGTCCGCACAGAAAAGAGTTTGAGTCGAATCTGAATCTGGAAATTCTGTCCCGTCCGCATTTGTCGGATTCGAGATAGTAAACATCCTCGGATCAAAATCACGCAGAAGACAAAGTTGTTCGCCTTAAAAAGACGCAGAACTTTTATTTTACGTCTTTTCTCATCTGATACCTTCTGGTGTGTCTTCCGATCTTATTAAGATCATAACTTTTTTCAAGTCGTGAATGCCCTGAGAGCACCAAGGACATGTCTTATGTTGTACTAGTTTCGGCTATTAACAATCTGAACCAAATTAGAACATGTTCTATATCTTGACTGTTTTGGCCTAAAAGTTCTGAGAGCGGTTAGCAAATCTCCTGGGTATCTTCTTCTGTCTCACAAAATCACATACGACCTTAGATTAATATAATCCAAAAAACAAAGTTGTCTATCTGGATAATGAGCACAACTTTCACGTTGGTCACTACTTCATCTGAGATGATCTCATCTATTCACAAGACCAAATTGGTTGTCAACACATACCGCCTATTTTTTGGCAAAGCTTGCGTGGCAAAAAATAACTTGTCTCATTATTATTCTAGGGACGATGTCACACTCCATCGGCCACTTATTCTCGGGTTGATATTAGTTTATCGGCAATATTTGCTAAAGACGATATATGTATATCGGTTGTTGCATGTAAAAACAATATTTACTTGGGTAGGAATTTTTGAAATAATTCTTGTTGGGAGTTAACACTTTACCTTGCCGAGTCATAACTTTCTTGATATAGTATCCCATACATCTTTAGTTGTGCTTCGTCCAAATGCTTCAAAAGAATACCATCAACCGTTTGGTGATAAAAGTCATCACTTAATGTGTATTTGAAAGCAACACACCGAATGGCCATGCCCTTTTGTTACGACTTACGTATTATTCGTAATAGATTTTTGTCTTCATCTGCACTAGAATTTATCTAGTGTCCCAAGCTTTTGGCTCCGATCCGGCCTTACCTTCAGTGAAGAAAAAAATCAAGAAAACCACATCTCATCTAACCAGTCGATTTTTTTTTCATTATCCCTTGTCAAAAGAATCTTGATCGGAAATAATCCAATTTCTTAAAGACTTCTTTGGGTAACAGGAAAAAGGATATCATATACATTATCATATTAGATAGAACTGAATTTATGAGAACCGATATTCCACCTAGGGATAATAATTTTCATGTCTAACTAACCAGTCTTTTCTGTAACCGTTCTTCGACATCTTTCCATTCGGCATTAGTCAATTGCCTATAGTGTATTGGTATACCCAAATACTTAATAGGGAACTTACCTTGCTCACACCCAATTAATTCGGTATATATTAAGAAATTGCTTCAAGGGTTTCGCCAAAGAACACAACTCATTTTTTATGGAAATTAAACTTTAATCCAGATAACTGCTCGAATGCGGATAAAACTAATTTCAGATTTGTAGCCTTTTCTAAACCATGATCCATAAAAAGAATCGTATCATCTACATATTGAAGCATGGAGAATCCCCCATCCACTAGATGTGGGACCACCCCCTCAATGTGGCAATTTTCTTTTGCTCGTTCAATCATGATCGCTAACATATCGGCCACAATATTAAATAATATGGGCGATAATGGATCACCTTGACATAATCCCTTTTACGTTTGGAAGTATCTGCCAACGTCATCATTAACTTTGACTGCGACACTACCACTAGACACAAAATTATGGATCATAGCACACCATCTTCCGAGAATCCTTTCATTCTCAAAGTCTGTTGGAGAAACGAACAGTTCACTTTATCATAGGCCTTTTCAAAGCCAATTTTGAAGATTACGCCATTAAGTTTTTTTTAAATGTGCATCTCGTGGACAGTCTCATATAAAACTACGACATCGTCTAGGATATTTCTACCCTACATAAAAGTTGTTTTTGTAGGCTTCACCACATGATCTTCCATTAAATTTAACCTCATGGTTGCAACCTTCGTAAAGATTTTAAAACTAACATTAAGAAGGCAGATTGGTCTATATTCTTATATTCTTTCTGCATTCAAAATCTTAGATAACAAAACGATTTCTCCAAAATTAAGGCGAAACAGATATAGTTGTCTAGCATGCAAGCACCCAAACAACTCTAGTAAGTCATCTTTAATGACATCCCAGAAATGCTGTTAGAACTCTGCAGTAGAGCCATCCGGACCTCGTGCCTTATTGTGCTCCTTCGTAAAGACTGTGTTTCTAATCTCCTCTTCGTTGAAGGGAGCATTAAGAAATGTTTTTTGTTCGTTAGAAACTTGAGGAATATCATTTGTTCGTGACTCGTCCATGGTGATGTTATTTTCCATTGGAACCCCAAACAGACCTTTATAATACCTTGTGATATAGGCCTTGAGCTCATCCTGACCTTCGACCAGGCTTTCATCATAGTTAAGAGAACGCATATGTTTTTCTTATGTCATCCATTGGCAACATTATGAAAATACTAGCAAATATGCCCGTGCGTTGCAACGGGACGAAACATTGGCATTCGAGAGGCACACAGATTAAGTTGTCATGAGTATGGCCAGACCTGTCGCTTCATCCAGACCACCCTATTTGACATTTCATCTTGTCGATATCCTCCAGGCTCGTTTGGTTGCTGATACCAATTTTTTTTGCCTCATAGCAATTGTAGATAAGTCTACATAACTCATTATCCATAACAATAATCAGTAATTCATTTCACCTTGGAGCATTGCATAGTAGAGCACACAGATATATTCATGATTGTTCATGCATGTTTTCAATTCAATACAACACACAGCTAAGCACACTATTAAACGATTTAGAAGATTATTAGATAATTCTACTACATGCCAATTCATAGCAGCTTAGCCGTAATCTTTGCAGGCAATTTTCTTTGATCCATTGGTAGCTCGGTCATGTTACCCATGTACATTAGCTTCTTAAAAATCTTCTGCCAATATAAAGATGTACGTAATGTTACATTCGTGACTGTAGGCAAGTATATAAAGACAGTCTTCAACCAGACTCTTGCTTCTGACCAATCACATCATGGTTCTTCAGGTTGTCTTGTGAGCGCCTGTCAGATGAAGCTTTTCTAAGGTTATTATGCATATCATCATTGTCAAACCCTGCATTAACAGCCCGCTGAATATCTAAAACTTCTAGTAGTAAACTTTATGTGAGACTCAAAGGGGATTTCATTACATCAATTAAATTTGTTTTGCTGGCCTCGTCATACAATTTACATATACAACATTATGAAATGGATTACTGTACAGGTACACAGATCGCCTCCATTAGCATGGTCAATGTCAAGGGCTACCCAATTGGTAACAACCAAGCAATTTCACTTACAAAGAATACTTCATTATTGTTAGGGGTATTACCAACTGACCTGCTAACGATGCGCCATGTATACTGTTGGCTCATCATGCTCTCCCAGAAACTGAGCATGAAGGATATGATCCAAGAAATTCCTCTGGAAAGTGAACAGACATTGTTCTTCTAGCATAGTTGCCAGTACAGAAGAATTACTGATCTGGCGCTTATCGAGTGTTTTGTGGTTTTAAATCATTCTAAATGTCAATCCTAATTAGCTGCTACCACCTGTAACCAGGCCCACGGCTGCACTTGCGGCACATAATTGAGCATAGAAAGCATTCGAAACATAGTCAAATTTCCATGTCTTGGCTGCTATTACCTCACCACGGTGGTCTCACACAATCACCTGAGATATATGCACCATCAATGTTGAATTTGAGCACCTCCTCATTAGGTCTTTATTTGCCTTGTATAATGCTCTCATCATTCTCCTTTTTAAACAATTCCATGTACTCTGTAGCATACCATCGAGGCATGTGAGCAGCATCAATTCTAGCAAGACAAAAGATGCAAAACCAATGTCAGCTACTCTACTACAACAATAATGCCAAATTTATTTTTTATGAACAGTATCTAAAATCTTTGGTGTGAACGAATTAGAATCTTTCTCAATTGTTTTTTATTTTTCTATTCCAAAATCATGAACCTGTTGGAGTAAAATAAATTAGTACATTTTATATGTGCCTGCACAACGGTACATACAAGTTACCACATGCACTGTCCATCTCTGACACTTGACCACATCTAGTTTGTAGTTACTAAGAAAAAATCATCATGGTGATTTCTTCAATATGAATCTGTTTGGTCCATATAATCAGTGCAACATCAAGGAGTCCAAGGATGGTGTACAAATTCTCCTCCCGTTCCACCTTGCAACCCTGGGAAAACAAAACAAATTATTTCCTTAGGTGGGCCTTTGATTGAGCACTTAGCTACCTAATCATAGTAAACCACGATAGCATCGCATATCTTCAGAATCTGACATTATAACACAAATTCTCAATTCAGCCGAACATTGGCAGTACTTCATCATCTAAGAGGTTTACTTTTAATATATCCTAATACTTTCAGTTGGAACTTGTAACGCCCCGATCTCGGAACTATGCAAAGTGCTGGATGTCACCGTTACGATACCCGACTGAAGGTTACCAGGGTTACCATCCCCCAGGTTGAATCACATCAACAGGCGCGGCTCGGTCATGGATCATCGGCCCACAACCCCTCAGTCATGACATAACGTCGGGCCCAACCAAGTTGCATAATAAAGAGATCAAGACTCGGAACAAAGCATATATATTCCAACTCTTAACAGAGAAAATATAGGACAATACAATCAGAGGTCACTGACCCAACATTACAACACGCGGAAGCAGGTATAGTTGTTCTAAACAACAAGAACTAAAATATGGCCTAAGAGGCCTGCAGATAAACAAGTCAGCGC
Organism: Alopecurus myosuroides; assembly: GCA_028641055.1. Taxonomy (NCBI): domain Eukaryota; kingdom Viridiplantae; phylum Streptophyta; class Magnoliopsida; order Poales; family Poaceae; genus Alopecurus; species Alopecurus myosuroides. Next base: position 495,053,195 of record CM054059.1, on the reverse strand, counting down.
CAGCTTGCTCCTAACCACCCCAGGCTGCCACCTGGAAAACCCAGACTACTCATCGACGTCCACGAAGAAACCACCTTTGACTTCCGGGAAGTCCTCTGCTGGAATATAATAAAAAATCAACAAAGCAACGGTGAGTACAGGAGGTACTTGCATGGTGAGCTACTAGCTCGAATGAGGCTTTAGCAAGGCTTTATGGTAGCTGTTTTGCGGAAAGCTAGTTTTCTTTTGAAAGACACACCTTGGCAACGTCTATAAGAAGATTTTTTTAAATGAGATAGAAATTGTAACTCTTCTTCTTCACTTATGAACAAGGCATCCGCCAACCCAGCATCACAATCCGCCACCTCAAGTTTTATTGTTAAGTTCTCTATGATCTCAGCTCCGTTCCCAAGGATGTCCATAACCGTGGACACGGCTTTTCGAAAAGATTAACCCTGCAGGGGTGTAGTATTTTAACCACCAGTACCGTCCGGCTCCTTGCCCGATCATGCATGATCACATCCTCTTCCTGGGAGGCCGGAAGAGCGGGCGCGGTTACAACCTTTGGCTTGCATGAATCTATCCCGGGATCACTGGTGAAGCGTAGTCCAGGTTCAATGCCTCCGACACCCTGGACCGAGGCCACCATCCTAAACACCACTGTCCTCGTTCGCAGCTCGTCCACCGTCTTCACACACACGCAAATGGAAAGCGCAAACTAAAGGACCCCGGGCTACACCCTCACAAGTTAGTTGGTCGTTAGGGAGTCCATATGTCCCACCGATGGAAGCACGCTCGGTCTTGGTTCAAGATGAGGTGAACTCGCTCCTAGGGGCATGAGTGACGCAAAACACCACCATTCACCGATGGCAACTCATCCATGCCTGTTACATTTTAATTGGAGACAACCGGTCTCCAACACATCCGGACATGACATAACATCTTCCAACCGCGATCCATTCATCGGACCCAAGACATTCAACTAAGCAGGTCTAAGCAATTAAGTAGCATATAGCAGTATATCGGGCCACCCACAACTATGGATCAGGTATTGGTGTCCGGAACAAAATGCAACTACTAGGATAGTATAGCCAAAACATTTGAATCGAATGCAATATTATGGTGGAGAAAATAGTTGAGGGAAAATATATGTCAAGAGAGATGCTCAAAGAAGTGGGTTTACGCTTGCCTTGTTGAAATGAAGGAGGTAGTAATCGTCGAAAAAGTTTGGCTGCATTTCTACTCCTCGATCTACCGAAGCACAAACAACCTCGGAAAGGAAATAACATAAAGAACAATTACAAAAAGTGCAATGCACACTCATGATGACATGACATTTTAATGCAACTAAAATTCCATGGACAGATCTTCATGTTAAATGTTTGTTCCCAAATAATTATGCATTATTTGGCAACACTCGTATTTACCTTAGTGGCATACTAATTTTTACTAACAAGACCATCACCTAAATAATTTGTCAACATGCATGAAAATGGTGTTCTCTGATATTACTTGAAGTTCTTTTCATTTTGGTACAGTTTCCATAAATTCTGGATGAAGAAAACAATAAACACGAATTAATTCTTATTGCTTTCATTTCTGCCATTCTTGGTAAACAATTTAAACAGACGTACTTTAAATTCCAAAATCATGGAGAATACTTGAAAACATGTGGAAAATGTTTCACTGAACATTTTAAGCCATTACACATAATTTTTGGATCATTATTTCATTAGATATGCCATCTTCTTTTCCCTTTTCTTTTCTGACCAGAACAGAAAATATATGTTTTCTTAGTCAAAATTTATCCAAGTGTGCCCACATAACAAACCATTGTGTAGAGTTTGTTCAGAAAAAAAATTAGAGCCCAAGTTTTCTCAATTTGGATTCACAGATCTCAAGTTATGATTTTTCCATGTTTCCAATGTAAAGGGCGATTCTTGTAATTAATTTATTAGTGTAAACATTATAACAGAAACACGTTGGAACTTTGATATTAACAGAAAGTGCTCCTCACTGCGAGTTTGTAGAAATTTGAATCACCACATTTGGAGCATGTATGAATATTCTATGGATTTTAGATTAAATGAGTTTAATCTGCTTTTCTGTTTTCAGAACAAAAATTCAGAAAAACGTCTGAACTGTTTTTGCACCGGGCTGTGGGCTATCCACTGCCACTGACGTGTAGGCCCAGGGCCACGGAGGCGCTGACGCAGCGAAGTGGAGGCCACAGTGGCGTCCAGGGCCGATGACATGTGGGACCGGCGGTGGAGATTAAATCACAAAAAAGGTTTGAGGAATTGCCTCTGGTTAGATTCGAACGCCAGGCTGTAGCCACTGGGATATGCGTTTGTGTGATGTTACCACTAGATCTTTCTATTGTTATCTAGGAGTAGTACTTTCGCGCGTTAACTGAAGCACCAACGGAGCACGACTCAGTTGTACGTAGCTGAAGAACGACGAGCTCGGCAGGGCCGGCGACGGTCAGAACCGGAGCTAAGGCGACGACTACGACGTGTAAACAAGCAGGGAAAACGCGGGAATCGGAAGAGGAGCTCACCCTCGACGCGTGGGTGCCCTCGGTGTGGCCGGAGTTGGATGGAGACGGCGGCACGACCTCGCCGGAGTTGCTTCGGTGGCGGTGAGGAAACCGGACGGCGGCGGCGATTCTTGGCTTCCCGTCTTGAATCCTTTGGCGTGGAGGTAAAGGGATCCATGGCGGAGCTTTTGGTGGCCTTCGATTTATTCAGTGCTGCTCCAATCGCCGGCGGCAAGCTCGGCCATGGAGACGGTGGTTCGGATGCGGGAGGAACAGAGGGAGGGAGAGCAGCTAGGGTTAGGGTTTCGGGGAGGCAGAGGAGAGAGGCGCTGGGGTGGTCTTATCCTCCTCGGAGTGCGTCGATGCTCGACGTGTGGAGGGCGGCCATCGTGCGACTCAGCTCCTCCCTGCCATGGTCGTACATAAGGTACACGAAGAAGATGATCATTTTGACCATAACCCCCTGGCTCTACTTTTCTCCCTTTTCTTTTCATTTTTCTGCTTCTGTCTTTGTGCACGAATTAATTGGGGCACTTAACCAACTCGAAAACTTATGCAAACTTGCAGTAAATTCTTATTTAACATAAAGAGACCGTCGTAGAATTTTGAGGTCATTTGGAGCAACTTTCCAGAACAAATTTGTTTTAATTTCATTCCTGCCATTATTGCAAACATTTAGTTAAGCCATTTACTTAATTCAAAACCTTATGATAATCTGCATAGCCTCCTTATATGGCCAGAGGCAGCCTCAAAAGAATTTTGAGCTCCAATGGACAAACTTTGTAGAACAAAGTTGAAAATGTTTCAATTCTGCCAGATTTGAATTTGAATTTAATAAAATAGTTAAACGTTGCCAAAGTTCATATAATTTTTCAAGAATTTCTTATTTAGCATAAAGGGCCTGTGGTAGAGATTTCAAATCAATTGGAGTAAGTCTGTAGAACAAACTTGTTAAATTTTGATTTGTTGCTGTAGAGAAAACAGTGAATTTTGGGGCCTTAAACAACTTACTTTTTGGTGCCACTTCTTGTCCTACTCTCATTTGATACAAAGACCATGTGATGAATTTTACAAAGCATTTCGACAAAGTTTGTAGAACAAACTTGTTTCACTTTTGGTTTATTGCTGTGGACAAAATTGTTGTTTCCAAGGCTTTAACCAATTCAATGTTTGGTGCTCCCACTTGTGTGACCCTTATTTAACATAAGGAAGCATTGGTTAAGTTTTGAGCTCAATTCGAGAAAGTTTGCAGAAGTAACTTGGTTGAGTTTTCAGTTTCTTCCAATTTTGGTATTTTTCCAAATAATAAGGCATTTGTTTTCTCCAACCAAGGGATGCCAAACCATTAGTGGATGCTTGTAATAACAAGTTAACATACCCCACCACTTTTGTTTTGAAGTTTGTTAAGTTGTGAAATATTTGAATTCAAGATGGAGTGAGGAAGTTTGAGTGTCTTTTCTTTTTATTAACTTTTGGAATTTTTCCAAAGTTTAACTTCCATAATTCAATCTTGGAACTTCCTCAACAATTTGCAAGCTCACAAAATAGTTTTGTTTTGCAAGGATGGAATTGGAACAATGTGTTGAATATTTTTATGAGGGGTGTTGCCACCTCTTTAATTTGTTTTCAACATTTGTTTTACATTAACCTTATAACTTTAATGAACTTTGGTTTTGAAAAAAATATGCAACTACTTGAATGAAGTTAGATTGCATGCCTCTCCCTTTTTCGAAAACAATTTGCATTTTCTTATAGCTGCCAAACTATCGATTTATTTCTTGGAACTTTGTTGACAAGTATGGAAGAACAAGAAATGGTTTTCTATGTGGGTGGATTTGTTTTCTCTTAAGGCTTTGCAGCTTGCTTGATTTATTTTTAGCAATGTAATATGGATGCCATGATGCATGAGCAAATGCAAAAGTGAAAATTTTACCCAAATTTTGCAGTAACCTTCTGTAGCAGCCTAGGGCTGTTACAGAACTGGACCTGCAATCTCACATCATCATCTGAATCCTTCCAATCCGAATTGAGTACTACGAAGTTCAGATGTGAGGGAAGGGCAGGGAGGGGACCGAACCTGTTGCAGGCTGCAAGGAAAGAGGTGGCAGTATCTTCAACAGAGGTGGAGGCGTCTTCTTGATCTCAATGCTGCAGGTCGTGCGACAAGATGGCAGTAACCTACTCGTTGCACGGCATGCTTGCACACCTGTGGCATGCTTCCCCCAGTTGCTCCTCCGGTCGCTGGAGAATCTCGCGGCGGCGGCGGTAGCGGAGCACGGGAGTGACCGAAGCTTTACTGCCGCAAATCTAAGGAACGCGTGCGGGTCAGATCGATATATCGCAGCTCAGGCGCCAGCATCGCTAGCGGAGAAGTGGAGCAGGTGCGACTGCTTGAGCGGCACACAAAAAGCCACGCAGGCCCCCGATGGCAACACGTCGAGCTTGGGATGGCGACCGTGCAGGACACGGCGACGAACTTCATAGACGGATGCAGTCTTACTCCGCCCTCCACCTCAACGGCGCGTAGCTGATGTACCTGTCTGTGGGCTTCTGGAAACGACCTCCGCAGGTGTCGGCGGCGCCGCCCGTCCACACCTGCCCGCTGGTTGTCCTGGGGGTGCGGGAAAGAAAGAGGATAAGGCGCATTGCAGGTTGACGAGAAATATCAACGGAATCGGCCACGGAAGGACCTATATCTCAGGGTCACGGAGGCTTGTGTTGTCGTTGTCCGTTTCCACCGGCCTGGGAGGTGGAGGTCGTCTGTGGCCGGAGCCTGATTATGTGCCGGCCGGATGTGGGTTGCAGATAGGAGGCCGTTTTTTCTTTCTTTCACGGGGACGGATACAAGACAGGTTTGTTCATCCTGGGGAGAAGAAAATAAACGAACCGGAACGGTAGAAAGATGATAGCATAATGGGGTTCGGTGGGAGGGTAAATAGGTAATTTTATGTTGGACGAAAATTTCGCAAGAAACGTTAATGGCTTTATTATTATTATTATTATTATTATTATATATATATATATATAATATTATTATTATTATATTATTATTATTAGGGAATAACTAGGGCTCACCCGAGTGAGAATTAAGTTGCAACTGAGATTAGCCAGTTGCATGTGCAACTCATAAAATCCGAGTTGCAACTGAGCGTCACCCATGTGCAACTGGGGAAATATGAGTTGATAGTCACGTATAACTAACAATCCGCACGAACCACGATGAAAATCTAATGAGATTCCAGTTGAGTGAGCTCTAACTTAATTCTCACTCGAGTGAGTAATAGCAAAGCCGTTATTATTATTATATATCTTTACCTAATAATAAAGGGAGGAAGGTTTCTTCCTCCCTTTTTTCGTCCGTCCTAGATTTACGTTTTCGTCCGTCCGCTTCTACGTTTTCCTACTCGATAGAAGCCAGCCAGGTTGCCAGGTTGGTTCCTTCATTCACGCCAGACCCGATTCTCTTTCTACAAGCTAGCTAGGAAAACAACCGCACATGAACCGGGGTTGAACCCAGCACGGACTCTCCTTTTTTTTCTCATAAATATTCCACCTGCGGATCCAAACTCTTAAGCACCCAGAATACGAGATACGCCACAATGCATGTAGTCTGATTTCGTATGTCGCCGCAATTTAGTTGAGGTCGTCGTGATCCCAGCGTGGCCTACTCTCCGGTCACCGGCGGCATCTCCGACCAAATTCTCAGCGGCGACGCTAATTTTCGTTTCATCGCGGCGTTGGAATCTGTTGGAGATATGATCCATCCCCCGATGCCCCAATGAGTATTAGACCAAAACTGGGCCTGCGTCAAGGGCGGCGGTTCCTTGCTGGAACGACAGTGTAGGCTTGAACGGATTGGTTTGGTGCGAGTTCGGGATTTATAGCTCGGCTGTTACTTTGAGTAGGCGGAGTTGTTTGTCGGGCAGAGATGTCCAGGCATGGAGCTCGCGCAGGCCGCCAGGGGTGATGCCGCCTTCCGCATGCGCGTGTTCTGCCAACTCGACTGCGACGGCGACGAGCATCGGACTCCAGCCCCACCATCTCCTAGCTTTCGGTCCACGCCATACTGACCTTGCTAGGGGCAGTCGCCAAAGTCCCTCCCCACACGCTTTAACCAGATCGGCGCCCTCCTAGGCTCCGCCCGAAGCGGCGCCCACCCGGTCAGGATGTCGCACATCGTTTCGAAAACGCCGGTGACGACAGAGGGCACAAGGTGAAGTTACATGCACATCGGCAGCCATGTTCATGCGCCGTTCATGAGGAGCAGAAAGCAACATGTGACCTGCCGTTCTGCGCAAGGAGGGATCCCACCGACGGCTACACGAGAACTTTATTACTCCGATGACTTATGTCAGGGTGCTTAGTCATGAATTTGTATATGTCAGTGGGATGCTTTTTGTGTTCGGTTCCTTGTAACTCGCATGCAGACTTCTTTCGGAAAACTGCTAGCAGACGGTGACTAAAATAAATATGGATCGTTTTTACTTTTAGTTGCTATTTGTCCAGTCCAGCAGATGGAAGGATGCGTACAATCACATCAGCTATTTTCTCACTGGGATTGTGATTCATTGAGAAGTTGCGTGGGAATGGTTTGGTCGCATGGTTATTCGAAGATTTTGAATTAGAGTAAAAGGGAGAACTGAAAGCCTCCAACTACTGTACCAACAATTGTTGTCTAATATAAACTTGCATATATGCAACTAGCTTGATGATATTCTTCTTTTTTCTGTTCGTTGTTTGAGCTACACAAATTACAATGTTTATTAAAGATCCGTTGCTAGGTTTCGGCTATAAAGAGTAAATGAAAATTGAACCAGTTTTCGGCTATAAAGAGTAAATGAGAAACCAACCAGTTTTTGGCTCTCGACTGAAAATTGAACAGATTCTACGAATCCATCGTTTTTTTTGCTAGGAAACAAGAAACACAACGCCTCACTTAATATGTTTTTTCTCCCCGTTGCAACGCACGGGCATTTTTTGCTAGTATATATATATACTAGCAAAAATGCCCGTGCGTTGCAACGGGTTGATTTAAACCATCTATACTTTGTTTTTCCATATACTGGAATAATTATATACATAAACTAAACACTTCTTACACATGCTTATAATTTGAATTGGAGCATTAGAATTTTTTTGGTCTAGTATTCATAAATTTGTGATAGCAGAAGTAGTTAGAAGGTAGTACGCAGCAACAGAAATTCCAAATAGACAGTCTTGGCAAAGCAAAGAAAATTGCATGAATCCATGTTGATCCAAATAACTGATGGAAATTGAATAGTAATAAATTGAAAGGTAAATTTGGGCATATACAAGAACATAAAATGAAATTATAGTATTGGCAATATCATTTTGTCACAAACTAAGAAAACAACCAACATAATTCTCCTAACTACCAAATACGTGATTTAATATGTTCGATTTTTTTCAATCATAAATCACTACCTGATTGTATTGTCCTCTCATCCATTGCCTTGGCCATTGCATCCTCATCCGTAGATGAAGCTCCATCCACTGCTACATGATGATGTGCACTCTGCTGAAGGGGCATTTGAAGCGTCTGCTTACAAATATCCTTTATAGCTGCGGAATGGGACGGTGTCGGTGAAGATATCCCCTCGACCACAGCCTTGAACGTCCCATCAAGCGTTATTAGCGAAGGGGCATACATCACTCTCGCTCCATAGCTGCACTACCCCTTCACCTGTGACGCACACGAAGAACCATTTGACATGCATGTATGAGATGGATCAACAGGCGTTGGACCCGCACCCGGGAGCATAGGCCGAGCACACACAGCTGAAAGTGCATGGTGCCCCCTGATTCGTCATAAATGTATCCATAATTTCTGATGTTTCATGTTGTTTTCATACTATATGCTACATGCATGTTTCCTTTACACTTTATGCCATTTTATCGATTTCCTGGGACTAACCTATTGACAAGATGCCACAGAGCCATTTCATGTTTTATGTTGTTTTTAGTTTCGAAAAAGTTGTTCTGGAAAGATTCTCGGAATTGGATGATTCGAAGCCCTTAAGTCTTAGAAATCTGTCGCACACACGGAGTCGGGAGGGGACCCGCAATGGGGCCACAGGGTCCCCACACCATAGGGCGGCGCGCTCCCCCTCTAGTCGCGCCTCAGGGTGGTGTGGGCCCCCTGGCTACCCACCGACATTACCCTCTTGAATATTTATACCTCTCGGGAGGTTAACCCTAAGTACCCGAGCCTTTTCCAAAAATATATCTGCAGCCGACGTCATCGTCAACCATAGTTTGGGAGGGTTCTAGAGTTCTTTGCCGGCACCCTGTCGGGAGGGGAGAATCATCACCGGAGGGCTCTACACCACCATGCCCGCCTCCGGAATGATGCATGAGTAGTGCATCCTTGGACTACGAATCCATAGCAGTAGCTAGATGGTTGTTCTCTCCACTTTATGCCTCATGTTTAGATCTTGTGAACTGCCTAACAGTATCAAGATCATCTTATTGTAATGCTACATGTTGTGTTTACTGGGATCTGTAGAATATTGAATGATATGTCCAATGATTTTCAATCTATCATGTTCTTTCATGTGTATGTTATATATGATCTTGCATGCTCTCTGTTGTTAGTAGATGCTCTGGCCAAGTAGATGCTTGTGACTCCAAGAGGGAGTATTTATGCTCGATAGTGGGTTAATGCCTCCCTTTCAATCACGCTCGAGTGACAGAACCGTAAACGGGTGGGGGATTTGTTGTTGCCATTAGGGAGAAACCAATGATGTTTACATTGCTTACATTACACACTTTGCTTAATGCAATTATCTGTTGCATGCAACTTAATATTAAGGTTTGCTCGGATGACAAATAGTCATAGATGCAGTTGGATAACGGTCTATGTCTCTTTTTGTAATGCCCGCATGAATCACATAGTAATCATCATGTCATGCATATGCACTACGTTGCAGCCTTTATATCTGTCAATTGCCCAACTGTAATTAGTTTACCCAGCATGCTATCTATCTGTTTTGGAGAGACACCACTAGTGAATTGTGGACCTCGTTCCATTTTATTTACACTGATAATACAACCACCACAATGTCTATTCTCATATTGTTCCTACTATTTTCCTACTGCCATCACTATTCTCTTTTCATCTACTGCGAACAAGTATTTGTTTTCCACACCATACGCTTAACCTCTTTGTTTTCAGAAAACCCGGTGAGATTGACAACCTCACTGCTTCGCTGGGGGCAAAGTGAATTGATTGTGTTGTCTAGGTTCCACGTTGCTGCTTAACCGGTAGTGCGTCCTGCCACATCAGTTGCATCAACCCTCGTAAGTTATTTCTTTCTCCTACTGGTCGATTCAACCTTGGTTTCTTTCTAAGGGAAACTTGCTGTTGTGCTCTTCATGCCTTCCTCTTGGGGTCTCCCAGCGAGTGCAAGCCCTACTCCATCAAGCACTTTTCTAGCGCCGCTGCCAGGGAGGAAGAGGATTTATGCAAGGGGAGTCTCTCACTTCCAATCTATATACTTTATTTTGTTTTGCTTAGTTTATTTTATTTTGTCTTGTTTGCTTCTCTTTATCAAAAAAAAAATATTAGTTCGTATTCTAGTTGTTATTTTTTTTACCCTGTTGTTATTCTTCATCATGTTGCTCCCTAAGTTCACCCTAAAAGATCTACCAGGTAGTGGTTCTATACTTGGAAACGATACCATTAAGGAATTCTTTGATCCTGTTAGTTGATGACCCACAAGTATAGGGGGTGTATCGTAGTACTTTCGATAAATAAGAGTGTCGAACCCAACGAGGTGCAGAAGGTGTTGACAAGCAGGTTGGATAGAGGATTCACTTTAACACTAGCAAACCGGTTTTTTGAGGTTTTTGATATAACAGATAAATAAAGTGCGAGTAAATGAAGTGCGGTAAATAATATTGCAGCGAGTGGCCCAATCCTTTTGAGAGCAAAGGATAAACCGGTGGAGTGACTTATGACTACCAAACGTTCTCCAGGACACATGGGAATTTCGTCAAGTGATTTTGCTTCGTTACGGTTGAATAATATCCATTGGTTCGTCATGTGTTGTGTGGGTGAACATATGCTAATGCACCACCCAACTAGGACTAATACATACTTGTGATTATACCCCTCGTAAGCGTCCGCAAATACAAGAAAGTTATTAAGATAAAACTAAATACGGCCTTAAACTCCGGGATTCTACACCCCCTCGTGCATTGGTTTTGTAACGAGGGTTTAGGTTTCTGTCACTCCGGCAACCCCACAATTAGTAGCCAAATACACAATGCGTCCTCCTAGGCCCATAAAGCTAAAGTATCATGTAGTCGACGTTCACATGACAGAACTAGAAGAATAGCACCACAACTTAAATACTGAACAACGAGATATTACTTCAATATAACTTCACTACTAACATCATGACTTCTCCCATGTCCTCAAGAACTAAAAAAACTACTCACAATACATCATACGGATCATAATCATAGGTGATATAATGGATGATAAAAATCTGGTCATAAAGTGCTAACACCGATTAATCTCACAAGCATCAACAACTAACAAGTAATCCACACCAGGAGGGAGATCTAATGTAAAACAATGACAGAGGCACGTAATTGTTACAGCGGGATGAAGGTCGATGATGAGGGTGATGGTGCTGGTGCTGATGATGATGATGACGATGATCCCGATGAAGCCCGGAGTGATGACGGTGACAATGGCGGTGATTTCCCCTCTCCGGAGAGGAATTTCCCCGGCAAATTTTTCCTTGCCATAGAGCTTTTCTCTCTTGGGTGTTTTCCGCCCCGAGGCAGCAGTGGAATAATTCTGCGATGATGGTCTGGGGATTAGGGTTCCCTGGGGGTCAAGTATGCGAAAGATATCCCCCGGAGGTGGGTCAGGGTGTCCACACCACCTGGTGGCGCCGCCAGGGGGGCACCTCATGGTGTGGGCCCCTAGTGGCGCACTTCTAGCTTCCCTTCTGGCTACAGTCCTCCTCTCAACTTCTAAGACACCCCCGGTGTCTCCTTCTTCTTCTGATCTTCTGAAATATGGTATATCGACTGTACTTTTTCCATCAGATTTCTGGTCCCGGTGTTTATTCTCCAAAAATTATGTAACATGCAAAATAAGATAAAATAACATAAGAGATGCATCATAACATGAAATATATCGATGAATAACAGAAAATAACAACATAAAACGGTGATGCAAAATGGGCATATCAACTCCCCCAAACTTAGACATCGCTTGTCCCTAAGCGAAACTGAACTCCGTAAACATGACCACATGTTTATGGAGTGAGGTGTCAATAAAATAACATACGGACAAGAGCCATCACATCTAAAAAGAACAATTCATTTTATATACAGCAACTCCTCTCATATAATCAAACTTGAAACAAGTAAAGTAACAACAAAGGTGAAAAAAGTAAATCACAATTGGGGAAGGCAAACTTCATTATTGGTCAGAGAACAATTAACAGTGTACTTATCTTTCGATCAAAGTCTTTTATACTAGAACTATATTGCAGAGTTTATCATGCTCAATTATAACAGTCTCTTTATAAACGTTGGTAACTTTCAAAGTGGTATTCAAGCATATAAAAGCATTTGCAGAAACAAAGAAGAATAAAGTACATGATTGAGTAAATCAACATGTAGCTGGATGAATCACAACAACTCAAATGCTTGCTTAGACAGAAAGAAGTAGGTTTACTGACTCAACATAAATGTAAAAGATAGGCCCTCCGCAGAGAAAAGCATGGATCACTCATGTGCTAGAGCATTTATTTTGTAAATCAGTGGTATAAAAGTTTGACACTCCTCCCAACCTTTCTTACACAAACCATGGCTAATCGAATCCTCGGGTGCGTGCCAACAATCACAAACCGTGGAGGAGCGTCTAAATTTTGAGAGGTGTGTATGTCCATGTCAATGAATGGCAAACAGAAAATATAGTACATCACAAGCCAACTAGACTCACAAGAGGGGCTCCCATTGAAGGACGCAACTGGTATAGAAGGTCATCCCTATTTCTCTTTTGTTTACAAAATTATGCTTTGACTGATCAATCAGGGGAAAAAAGAGTGAAGAGAATTTGTATTATTATTTGGGGCTGGGCACCCTGTTGCCAGCTCTTCTAGCATTTGGGTAAGCGGATGAAGCCACTAGTCCATGTGTGTGAGTCCAATCAACAAGTGGGATAAAGATTCTCTATTTGCGTCCTCATGAGCTAAAAAGGAACACAAAATAGAGATAATTTTGAAGGTTTTAAAGGTAACACATGGCAATTTACTTGGAGTGGCAGTGAATTACCAGATATGGGTTGGTATGGTGGACACAAATGGAAAGGTTTTGGGTTCAATGTTTGGATGCACGAGAAGCATGCCCTCTCAGTACAGGTTTTTGGCTAGCAAGGTTGGGTAGCAAGCATAAGAGTTGAAGCAAAACAAACAAAAACATATATGATAAAGCCAATCATGCAATCTTCCTTGAAGGTGCAAACAAACTTATTTGAGAATACTAAGCTTATGAGCTAACAAAGAAGAAAGATCATGGAATAATATATCTACATGCAACTCCCTTTTTTCTACTTAAGTCTCAACGAATTGTTGCTACTGACCAATGGTAAGTTTGCCAAAACCAACAAGATTATCTTGAAGCTCCAACATTGATACCAATACTAATAACAAGATCAATCACATAACAAAAATTGTAAAGTAAAATGAAGTGAAACAAATAGATGATGAAACTTCTCATTAATATTTCATCACGGCAACTCAAACCAAGGGATACAACGATAACTAACTAGGGAGTAACACTTCCATGCTACAAACCATCCTATATGATATTTTCTCTACTCATGATATGACTCTACTAAAAGGTAAGAAGAGTGAAAGATAAAAGTTTAATACCGCGGCACTCTCCCAAACTTGGAACAAGCCAAGTGGATGAAGGGAATATGCCCAAGAGGCAATAATAAAATGGTTATTATATTATTCCTTGCTTATGATGAATTTTTATTTCTCATGCTAGAATTTTATTAACCGGAAACGTTGATACTATGTATTTAATAAACAAACAATGGTTCCTAGTAAAGCCTCTCTTTTAACTAGCCCGTTGATTAATAGATGATCAAGGTTTCCTGATCATGAACATTGAATGTTGTTAATAAAGGGGTCATGTAATTAGAAGAATGATGTGATGAACACATACCCAAAGTGAATATAGCAATGCGATCAAGTCATTAAGTCTACATTGTTATATCAAACATACGAAGTAACTATTCCTTAGACCATGAGATCATGTCATTCACTGATTCCGGAAGGGTGCTTTCATATCATCAAACGTCACACCGTAACAGGGTGACTATAAAGGTGACGTTAAGTATTCGAAAAGTATTAGTTGAGGATCATGGATCAAGAGTGGGATTTTTCCATCCAAAATGACAGAGAGATATACTCTGGTCCCTCTCGGTGATATCACATCAACACCGCTTGCAAGCACGTGATATGATCACAAGGATGTTATATCATGGGAACGAGAAAAGAGTATTGGTCGGTAACGAGATTGAACAAGTTATGGTTGATACCAAGGATCGAATCTCGGACATGTAAAATATCGCGAGCCAAAGGGAATTAGCTCACGACGTTGTTGGTTCACATGATGACGAGAGTCATCGTTGAATATATAGGAGTCATCACGGATCTCCAGATCCCTCTGTTGATTATTGATAGTTGAGGAGTCTCGATCATGTCTATCTTATTCGCGAACCGTAGGGTGACACACTTAAGGTTCGATGACGCGTTAGAGAGGATACGGAATATCGAAGAATATTTTGGGTAGCACCGAAATTGTTTCAGGGAAAATTGAAATAGTTCAAGGGGTTTTTTGACAAATGGTTGTTAATAGAATTAAAAAATGATTCGAGGTGCTATATGAAAATGTTTGTTGATGGAATTAACAAATATAAATAAATAAATAAAAATGTTTTATTTATTTATTAAAGAAAAACCTTTGGATTTTCTAAGTGGAAAATTAAGGGAGCATGAGTGGGTGTGAGTGGAGCTTCCACTCACATGAAGAGGGAAGAGGTGGGGGCACCCCATGGCTGGCCGCACCCTTCTGTTGGGCTGCCTCCCCCTCCCCTATAAAAGGAGGGTGAGAGCTCCTCTTCTCCACACACTTGTCCCACTCCATTTCGTCTCCACCAGCTGCTCCATTCCATGGTCTCCGGCTTGGTGAAGCCCTAACCGTTGGATTCTTCACCCCCACCACGCCGTCGTGCTGCTGGAGTTTCGAGGGATCCTCTACTTCCGCGCCCCGCTGGATCGAGGGAACGAAGGTCGTCATCAACCGTACGTGTGACCGATCATGGAGGCACCGCCGGATTGCGGTGTACATCTTGTCGCTATCGGGATTGGTGTGAGTACAACTACGCCAACAACGAGATTTGATCTTGTAACGCTTGTGTCTTCGAGGGTATGTGTTCTCCTTAGCCCTCTCTTTTCTTGTTGCACTTCGTCTCATAGATTAGATCTCGGCCTTTCGGGTGTCTCTCGCGTAGGAATTTTTTTTTCTATGTAACGACCCCTTCAGGGGATGCCAATACCAATGATGAATCAATTCTTTGGTGGTGGTGGTGAATCCTTCTCATCCTTAGTCTTCCAAGGTAAAGTATATCCATGCATCCACAAATGATGTCCTGGTCTCCAACATCCTGAAACTAGCAACAGAGCTTATACGTTTAAACTTGTTCTCATACTCACAGTTCTGGGTCTGCACATCATAGAGTTGTGATTTCAAATCGTTGGTGGTCTTGGTGAGTGAGAAAAATTCCTCCCAAAACTTCAAGTTCTCCTTCTTGTATTCATCGATCTGTTCCGTCTTTATCCTGTAGATGATCTCAACTTCACGCTCCTACATGTTCTTGTACCTAAAGACTTCTTGCTCTAGTTCTTCCATCCTAGCTTCCAAACTGCCTTCTCCTCTAGGGCCCCGAACATCTTCAATCTGCACCTTCCCGTCCATGAGAAGCATTTCCTTGGGATCCATTTTCAACTCGTTCATATACGGGTTGACGACGTTCTCAAAGAAATTGTGTTTGGAAGATCCAGGAGAGGACATTGTGGCTCTAAATCTGAAGATTTAACCTGGCAGAAACAACTCGAAACAGAAACACGAGAAGAAAACGATATACTGACCTCGGGGGGTCCGGGGGGGGGGGTATATAGCAAAAATATGCGTAAGGAAAGGAAAGTCCATGTCGAAAACGAGTCAAAGAGGGGCTCCAGGGCGCCCACACCATAGGCTGGCGTGGCCAGGGGTGGGCCCGTGCGACCTCATGGTGTGGTGCCTCCGGGCACCTTCTCCAACTCCTCTTCAGCTCGGTATTTTTCATATTTTCCAAAAATAGATAATCTATAACTAAAAAGGTATTTCGCGAACTTTTTCTTAACAGAACTGTTATCTATTGCAAAATAGACTCTGCAGATTCTGGAATCCCCCCTAATGAACTTCTCCAGAGTCATTACTTGAATAATATCCACATCTTCATCATAGGAATCCCCAGAAATATAATGTTGGAGTATTTATCCATTTACCACTTGTGTAGTGTTATCTTTGAGGGAAGCAATTTTGATTGCACCCGAGAGATACACTTCTTCAATAATATAAGGTCCTTCCCACCAGGAGAGTAATTTCCCTGCAAAAAATCTAAGACGAGAACGACGCAATAGAACTTTCTCGCCAACATGAAACTCTCTTTTAAGGATTCTTTTATCATGCCATTGTTTAACTTTCTCTTTAAAGAGCTTGGCATTTTCATAAGCTTCACGACTCCATTCATCCAAATGATTCAAATCAAGCATTCTTTTCTTACCAACAAGTTTGAAATGATTTGTTTAATTCTTTCACTGCCCAATAAGCTTTGTGTTCTAATTCTAAAGGCAAGTGACAAGCTTTCCATAAACCATTTTATAGGGAGACATACCCATATGATTTTTATAAGCAGTTCTATAAGCCCATAAAGCATCGTTCAACTTATCTGACCAATTCTTCCTAAATTTATTAACAATCTTTTGCAAGATAGATTTAATTTATCTATTTGATAATTCTACTTTCCCACTGGTTTGAGGTTGTTTTCTCTTGATCTTGCTTCCTAATAGCAAGTTGAGAAAACCCAGAATAGCCATCAAGAAAGAAAAATGAGTTTTCTTAGACAACCTGTCTAACATTTGATAAATAAAGGGCAAAGGATAATGATCTTTCTTAGTAACTTTATTAGCCTTTCTAAAATCAATACGCATTCTATAACAAACTACTACTCTTTGTGGAATGAGCGCATTGTTTTCATTAGGAACAACAGTCATTCCTCCCTTCTTAGGGACACATTGCACATGGCTCACCCATCTACTATGAGCGATAGGAAAAATAATATCAGCATCAAGAAGTTTTAATACATCATTTATTACCACTTCCTTCATCTTAGGAATTAAACAACGTTGATGTTCAACTACTGGCTTGGCATCAGGTTCAATATTAATAGCATGCTGACATATGGTAGGAGAAATTCCCTTCAAATCATCAATAGTATATCGAATAGCTCCACGGTGTTTCTTCAGAATTAGTAATAATCTTTCCTCTTCTTCACCTGAAAGTTTAGCACTAATAATAACAAGATATATTTTCTTATCATCAAGATAAGAATATTTAAAATCATCGGGAAGAGGTTTTAAATCAACGACAGGATCCTCCTTGGGTGGTAATGTTGTACCCAAGTCTTCCGCGGGTAAATTATGTTTTAGTATCACTGATTGACAAAGAAGAATATCGTCAATCTCATTTCTATCTTCCATAAATACATCACTCTCATGGTCCTCCATATATTGCTGCAAAGCATTGTTAGGAGGAAGAGCAATAGAAGCAAGTTTTTCAACTTTAAAATTCTCATTAGGCGATTTAGATTCATAAGGTGCTCTAGCAAACTTGGAGAAACTGAACTCATAACATTTTCCATCAAATTTAGTCAAAATCTTCTCTCTTTTACAATCTATAATAGCACCACAAGTGTTCAAGAAAGGTCTACCAAAAATAGTAGGACAAGTCTTACTAGGAGCCTTACCAAGTACTAGAAAATCAGTGGGGTATTTAGTCTTACCACACAAAACTTCCACATCTCTAACAATACCAATTGGAAAAACTGTCTCTCTATTAGCAAGCTGAATAACCACATCAATATCTTCAAGCTCACAAGAACCAATTTCATGCATAATTTATCTATAAAGCTCATAAGGTATAGCACTAGAACTAGCACCAATATCGCACAAACCATAATAGGAATGATAACTAATACGTCTCCAACGTATCTACAATTTCTGATGCTCCATGATCATATTATGCCAATTGCTACATGTTTTCTCCCTTATTTATAGAATTTTTATACATTTTCCGGGACTAACCTATTAACAAGATGCCAAGTGCCAGTTCCCTGTTTTCTGCTGTTTTTGGTTTCAGAAAAGTTTTTCTAGAAACATTCTCTGAATTGGACCCCACAAAGCCCGAAGTGCCTATTTTCGTCGGAAGCATCCAGAAGACCGAAGAAGATTCGAAGACGGGCACCAGGGGGCCACACCGTAGGGTGGCGCGCCCTCCCCCTTGGCCACGCCAGCTGGTGGTGTGAGGCCCCGAGGCCTCCACCGCCTTTTCCCTTTCTCCTATTTATTCCCGCTGGATGGAAAACCCTAGGCACCTGATAAAAAATCCACGAAAACTTCCGCAGCCACCGTCGTCGTCAACCCTAGATCAGGGGGTTCTAGAGCTGTCTCCCGGCACCCAGCCAGAGAGGAAATCATCACCGGAGACTTCTTAATCACCATGCCTGCCTCTGGAGTGATGAGTGAGTAGTTCCCCTTGGACTAAGGGTCCATAGCAGTAGCTAGATGGTTTTCTTCTCCTCATATGCCTCCATGTTTAGATCTCGTGATCTGCCTATCATGATCAAGATTGATCTTATGTAATTATATATGCCGTGTTTGCTGGGATCCGATGAATATTGAACTTATGCCAAGTTCATTATAGTCTTTATTGCATATGTTATTTGTGCTTTTGCATGCTTTCGGTTGCCAGTGGTTGCTCTGGCCAAGTAGTTCCTAGTGACTCCAAGAGGGAGTATTTATGCTAGATAGTGCGTTCATGTCTCCTTTTCGTATGTGCTCGAGTGACAGAAACGTGACGGGGGAGGATGTGTTATTGCCCCTAGGGAGAAAACAGCTCTGTGAGTGCCCGCGTGTACAATCTGCTTACATTACACACATTGTTTGATGCAGTTATATGTTGCTTGCAACTTAATACCTAAGGGGGTTCAGATGATAACCTGAGGGTGGATTATTAGTCTTAGATGTAGATGTATTTCGGTCTAAGTATTTTTTTTGTAATGCCCGCACTAAATATCATAGTAGTCATCATGTTATAATGTGCACTACGGTGCAAACTTTATTTGTCAATTGCCTAGCTGTAATTTGTTCACCCAGCATGCTATCTTTTATGGAGAGACACCACTAATGAACCTATGAACCCCGGTCCATTTTCTTACACTGTTAAACAAACCACAACAATTTCCTGATTTCTTTACTTACTACAAGCATAGACCATTTTCCACACTATACGTCTAATCTTTGTCTTCAGCAAGACCGGTGATATTGACAATCTCATTGTACCGTTGGGACAAAGTATATTGGTTGTGTTGTGTGAAGGTTCCACGTTGTTGCTGACACCGGTGAAGCGCCAGCACCACAGTCAGTGGCATCAACCTTCCGAAGGTCCTCTTTCTCCTACTGGATTGATAACCCTGGTTCTTAACTAAGGGGAAAACTCCTACCGCTGTGCTCATCACACCCTCTTCTTGGGGTCTCCCAACGAGTGCACGATCTGCACCATCAAGGACTTTTTCTAGCGCCATTTCTAGGGAGAAAGAAGTCTTCTGTCAAGGGGAGTCTCTCACTCTCAACCTCTTTATTTGTTTATTGTATTGTTTTTATTTTTGTCTTGTTTTTCTTCTCTATATTAAAAACACAAAAATATAGTTTACTTTATAGCTGTTATTTATTTGCTTGCTATTATTTTGCTAAAATGAGTTTCTCCGAGAATACTAAGTTGTGTGACTTCACTAGCACAAACAACAATGATTTTATTTGCACACCTATTGCTCCACCTGCTCCTACTGCTGCTTTCTATGAAATTAAACCTGCTTTACTCAATTTTGTTATGAAAGACAAATTTTCTGGTGTTAGTACTGATGATGCTGCTGCTCACCTTAATAATTTTGTTGAACTATGTGAGATGCAAAAATATAAAGATGTGGATGGAGATATTATTAAACTAAATTTATTTCCTTTCTCTTTGAGAGGAAAAGCTAAAGAATGGTTTGCTATCTTTGCCTAGAAATAGTATTGATTCATGGACTAAGTGTAAAGATGCTTTCATTGGAAAATGTTATCCTCCTGCTAAGATTATATCCCTAAGAAGTTTCATAATGAATTTAAACAATTTGTTAATGAACATGTTGCTAAAGCTTGGGAAAGAATGAAAACTATGGTGAAGAATTGTCCCACTCATGGACTGGCTACTTGGATGATTATACAAACCTTTTATGCAGGACTAAATTTCTCCTCAAGGAACCTATTGAATTCAGCTGCTGGAGGTACCTTTGTGTCCATCACTTTGGGCAATGCAACAAAGCTTCTTGATGATATGATGATAAATTATTCAGAGTGGCACACTGAGAGAGCTCCACAAGGTAAGAAGGTGAATACTGTTGAGGAAACCTCCTCTTTGAGTGAAAGGCTTGATGCTATTATTTCTATGCAATTGATCCAAAAAATGTTCCTTTAGCCTCTTTGGTTGCTCAAGAAGAGCATGTTGATGTAAATTTTATTAGAAATAATAATTTTAACAACAATTCTTATAGAAATAATTTTGGTGGAAACGATTATATGCCCTATCCTCCTAATAATGGTTATGGTAATTCTATGGCAAATCCTACAATAATAATAAAATCTCTACATATGGTCTTGAAAACATGCTTAGAGAATTTATTAGCACAAAAACTGCTTTTAATAAATCTGTTGAGGAAAAGCTTGGTAAAATAGATGTCCTTGACTCTAAAGTAGATATCCTAGCTATTAATGTTGATTTTCTAAAACTAAATGTTTTGCCACAAGATGTTAAATAAAGTAAAACTTTGAATGCCATCCAAGTTCAAATAGATAATAATGTTAGGTCGATGACTGAATTACGTGCTAGGTGGGAAAGAGAAGATGAATTGGCTAGAAAGAATAATATTGCTAGAGTTTGTACTATCACAACCACTAGTAAAACTGAAGCTCCAAGTGCTAGTAAACCTCCTACTATCAATGGTAAAGTAGTTGGTGTTTTCAAAGTCCCTACTCCTTCGGTGAAACGTGCTAAATTGCCTCAAATCGCTGAAACTGCTTCTAGTAAAAGTGCTGAAATTTTTTAATTTATAGGAGATAATGGTCCCATTACTTTTCATGATAATAATTTTGATTTTTATGATTTCAATATCTCTGAAGTTATTATGTTTCTACAAAATCTTTCTCGAAGCCCCAATGCTAGTGCCATGAATATGTCCTTTACTAAACATATTACCAATGCTCTCATAAAAGTTAGCGAAGAAAAGTTGAAACTTGAAACATCTATCCATAGGAAATTAGATGATGGTTGGGAGCCTATCATTAATATATAAGTAAATGATTTTTATTGCAATGCTTTGTGTGATCTTGGTGCTAGTATCTCTGTTATGCCTCAAAAGATTTATGATATGCTTGATCTACCACCGTTGGAACACTGTTATTTGGATGTTCATCTTGCTGATAATGCTAAGAAGAAACCTTTTGGTAGAATTGATGATGTTCTTATTATGGTCAACAATAACCTTGTCCCTGTTGAATTTTTTGGTATGAACATTTAATGCAATGCTTCTTGTCCTATTGTTTTGGGAAGACCTTTTCTTAGAACTGTTGGTGCTATTATTGATATGAAAGAGGGGAGTATTAAATATCAATTCCCCCTCAAGAAAGGTATGGAACACTTTCCTAGAAAGAGGATGAAGCTACCTTTTGACTCTATTATTAGAGAAAGTTATGATGTTGATGCTTCTTCACTTGAAAAAACTTGAGTTGCTTTCTATGCCTAGCCGAAAGGCGTTAAAGAAAAGCGCTACCGGGAGACAACCCGTTTTATTTCTCTGTTTTCAATCAGTTTTCCTTTGTTTTCTTTTGTGTGCCTTGAACCTGGGTGTTGTATATTTCCTTGGAAACCCTGCTGTATCTTTTCTTTTGTGTGTTTGTTGAGCCAAGTAAAGCCTCTAGTGGAAAGTTGAGACTATATTTCGGCTTTCTACGTAGGAAACAGATTTCTGCTATCCACTGTTAAATACGTATAAAACCACAGAAAAGTCAAAATAAACTCAGTTGTTTTGTGCGTAATCCGGGGATATATATGCAAATTTTCTTAGTTGACAACTTTTTGATTTGAGCAACATAAGATTTTCTAAAAAATCGATCTTTACCTGTTGTTCTGTTTTGAAAGATTTCTGCCAATAATTCCATTTGCATCTTAATCTCTTTCTTTTGGTGTTCTTTTGAGAAATAGAGTTTAAAAATAAGTTGTGACAGTAGCTAATGTGTTTTTGAGTCTTAGCCTTGTGTTGAAACTGAACCATGTGAATTTATTATTTCGATTGCACTAACGTTGCTAATGAAGATTGTGAGAAATTTGGTGTGAAGGAAGTTTTCAAGGGTCAAGCGAAGAGGATTATATGATGTGATAAAGAAGAGTGAAGAGCTTAAGCTTGGGGATGCCCAGGTGGTACATCCCATAAAATTCCAAGAAGACTCAAGCGTATAATCTTGGGGATTCCCAAGGCATCCCCTTCTTCATCAACAAATTATCAGGTCACTTCTAGTGAAACAATATTTTTATTTGGTCACATCTTATGTGCTTTACTTGGAGCATCTTTTATTTTTTGCTTTCGGTTTATTTTTTATTTTTTTATAATAAGCTTGGTTGGACCCCAACATTCTTTTATTGGAGAGTGACACGCCCCGCTTTTTCATGGGAATACGTTGTATTCTTAATCTTTGTCTGGCTGCTACATTTATTTAGCTCATGTTTTGCATTCATCCCTTATCAGAGCTGTTAGTTTTAGTAGTGTTATATGAGTACTCTCATGTTTTCTTGATGTATCTTAAAGAGTATTTTTTTTTGTTAAAACATATATTGTACGGTGCTTGTTGGACAAAGAAAGTGCTGCTTGATGTAGAATTTATAACAGTGCAACTAGAAGCTTGTATAGACTATGGCTAGAACTTTTTCATTCCATGCTAAATGTTATTTTAGTTTTAAAGCCTTGTGGTTATTGAGTAGCGTGAATAGCCTTAAATAGCTTAGAGTGTTTAATATGTCTTGAAAGATTCATGAGTTGTTCTTGTCATAGTAAAGCATCAATTTATGGTACTCTTTCAAATGTTTTATTTGGTTGACTTGGCGCATGCTCACACCATGTTTATGACTACGAACCAGTCACGAATAGCCTCCATGACCACTTAGTTTTTGAACTCGTGATACCACTTATGCTTTAATTAATGATGCTTATGTCACTATGCATGATTATGGCTCTACTCGTGCATCCAAACTCCCTTAAACCAAAGTTTTCCCATTGTGTACACCATACCTACCTACATGTGGTATGGCATTGCCACTCCAAGTAAATTTCTCATATGTTACCTTTAAAACATTCAAAATTACTCCTGTTTTGTGTTCTTGTTTTTGCTCATGAGGACGTCAATAGAGAATCTTTATCTCACTTGTTGATTGGATTTCACACCCTCGTCTAGTGGCTTCATCCGCTTATCCAAATGATAGAAGAGCTGGCAGCGGGTTGCCCAGCCCCAAATTAATACAAACAAATTCTCTTCACTATTTTTCCCCCTGATTTATCAGTCAAAACATAATTGTGTAAACAAAAGAGAAAGAGGGATGAACTTCTACACCAGTTGCGTTCTTCACAATGGGAGCCTCTCTTGTGAATCCAGTTGGCTTGTGACCTACTGTATTGTCTGTTTACCATTCCTTGAAATTAACTTACACCTCTCTTAAAATATAGATACTCCTCCACGGTATGTGATTGTTGGCAGGCACCCGAGGATTTGGTTAGCCATGGTTTCTGAAAGATGGATGGGAGGAGTGTCAAACTTTTAATACCTCTGTTTAATAAAATAAAGATCTGTAGCACATGAGTGATCCCTGCTTCCCTCTCTGAAGGGTCTTTCTTTTACTTTTATGTTGAGTCTCCATCTTCTAACTTTATGCACAGTTGAGAGAGCATTTTTGCCATTCTGAGTTCTATGTGCATTTGTCCCATAAACATCAATAATTGCTTCATAATGTGATATTATTTGTTTTTAAATTATTTCTTCTAGTGTTCCTCATGTACTTTGAAGGTGTCCTGGCATTTATGTTTTGTCCCACTCTTAAGGACTAGCGAAATACCACTTTGCCATCCTTACTATATACCTGAAACAAACGTTTATCTTTCTTTGCATTATTATCCATGATCCATTAGTTAAGATATTCTTCATGGTGCAAAGGGATTGTTATGCTTTATTATTAAAGTTCTATTTATCATGTTTGTGTTTCAAGTTCTATGATCTCATCATACATATGCTTTTACATTATAATGATCAAGTTTACGATAGTAGCATGTCACCTCAGAAATTATTGTGTTTTGTCGTTTACCTACTCGAGGACGAGTAGGAACTAAGCTTGGCGATGCTTGATACGTCTCCAACGTATCTATAATTTCTCATGCTCCATGATCATGTTATCCCAATTGCTACATGTTTTCTCCCTTATTTACAGCATTTTTATACATTTTCCGGGGCTAACCTATTAACAAGATGCCAAGTGACAGTTCCCTGTTTTATGCTATTTTTGGTTTTAGAAAAATTGTTCTGGAAACATTCTCGGAATCGGACCCCACAAAGCCCGAAGTGCCTATTTTCCCCGGAAGCATCAAGAAGACCAAAGAAGAGTCGAAGAAGGGCACCAGGGCACCTGGAGGTGTGGGCCCCCCAGGCCTCCACCGCATTTTCCCTTTCGCCTATTTGTCCCCCCGGATGGAAAACCCAGGCACCTGATCAAAAATCCCCGAAAAGTTCCGCAACCTCCGTCGTCGTCAACCCTAGATCAGGGGGTTCTGGAGCTGTCTCCCGGCACCCTGCCGTAGAGGATATCATCACCATACCTGCCTCCAGAGTGATGCATGAGTAGTTCACCCTTGGACTACGGGTCCATAGCAGTAGCTAGATGGTTGTCTTCTCCTCATATGCCTCCATGTTTAGATCTTGTGAGCTTCCTATCATGATCGAGATTGATCCTATGTAATTCTATATGTTGTGTTTGATGGGATCCAATGAATATATAACTTATGACAAGTTCATCATAGTCTATATTGCATATGTTATTTGTGATCTTGCATGCTTTCTGTTGCCAATGGTTGCTCTGGCCAAGTAGTTGCTAGTCACTCCAAGAGGGAGTATTTATGCTAGAAAGTGGGTTCATGTCTTCTTTTCGCATGTGCTCGAGTGACAGAAACGTGACGGGGGAGGATGTGATGTTGCCACTAGGGAGAAAACAGCGGCGTGAGTGCCCGCGTGTACAAACATTGCTTACATTAAACACATTGTTTAATGCAGTTATCTCTTGCTTGCAACTTAATACCCAAGGGGATTTGGATGATAACTTGAGGGTGGATTATTAGTCATACATGTAGATGGATTTCGGTCTATTTATTTTGTTGTAATGCCCGCACTAAATATCATAGTAGTTATCATGTTATAATGTGCACTACGGTGCAACCTTTATTTGTCAATTGCCCAGCTGTAATTTGTTCACTGAGCATGCTATATTTTATGTAGAGACACCACTAGTGAACCTATGAACCCCGGACCATTTTCTTACACTGTTAAACAAACCACAACAATTTCCTGCTTTCTTTACTTACTGCAAGCATACACCATTTTCCACACTATACGTCTAATCTTTGTTTTCACCAAGACCGGTGAGATTGACAACCTCACTGTACCGTTGGGAAAAAGTATTTTGGTTGTGTTGTGTGCAGGTTCCACGTTGTTGCTGACATCGGTGAAGCGCCAGCACCACCGTCAGTGGCATCAACCTTCCGAAGGTCCTCTTTCTCCTACTGGGTTGATAATCTTGGTTCTTAAACAAGGGGAAAACTCCTACCAATGTTCTCATCACACCCTCCTCTTGGGGTCTCCAAAGGAGTGCACGATCTGCACCATCAATCACCAATCCTAACAAAAAGCAAAGGAACACTATTTTTCTTAGGTCTATGAGGATGGGAAACCATATCAGAAGCATCCTCACAAAAGACAATGTGTTCATCCTCCACATTTCCACAAACAAGATCTTTCACTATTGCTACAGCAGGTTCAACAGTTATTTGTTCATCAGGTTCAACAGATCTCTTATTACTCTTATTACCATAGTAGCCACCATAGAGTGTTCTTTCACCTTAGCAGGGAAAGGCATTTTTTCAACATATGGCTCAGGAACATTAGGACTAACAACATGCACTTCTATATTACTAGCAGGAATAATATCTTTATAAGGTGCATGGTACTTGTCATAATTCTTTTTAGGAATATCAAGACAGGGGGCAAAAGCTTTAAGACAGTGTGCAAAAAATTGAGAATCAAGACCACAAACAGCACTAACATCATAAAAATCATTGGTTCCCATAAAATATTTAATGCATTCATAATCATAATTTATACCTGACTTTCTTCCTTTGTCATTCTCCGATCCTTTAGTTTTTTCTTGAATACGGTCAAGAAGATACCATTTAGTTTCTTCCTTCATACGTGTGAATGATCCAGAACAAGAAGAATCCAATAAATCCTTATCATGAATAGAAAGCCTTACATACAAATTATTGATAACAATATTTCTCGGGAGTTCATGAACGGGACATTTAAGAATTAATAACTTCATTCTCCCCCACGCCTGGGTAATACTCTCTCCCTCATCAGGACAGAAATTATAGATTTGATTCCGGTCTATATGAATCTCACTAGGAGGATAGAATTTAGAATAAAAGAGAGGAACAGTTTCCTCCCATCCAAGAGAATCACCATTCTTCGGGAATTTGAACCATTCAGAGGCTCTTCCTTTCAGTGATAAGGAAAGTAATTTCCTTTTAACTTGATCCATTGTAATACATGCACACCTGAATAAGTCGCATAATTCATGTATAAAGAGAAAATGACCACCGGGATGGACAGTTCCATAACCATAATAGCAGTTATCCATAACACGTCCAAAAAATTTCATAGGTATTTTATAAGGATCTAATTCAGCAGAAGACGGGTTACTAACTACCCTAGAAGCAGCGGTATAAGTGCCCCTATAAAGAGAACCAAAAGTATTCTCCATAATGTAATAAAGCAGCAAACAGAAATAAAAATAACACTCACAGTAAAAGTTTCTCTTACCAATAGCGCTTCACTCCCCGGCAACGGCACCAGAAAATAGTCTTGATGACCCACAAGTATAGGGGGTGTATCGTAGTACTTTCAATAAATAAGGGTGTCGAACCCAACGAGGAGCAGAAGTTGTTGACAAGCAGGTTGGATAGAGGATTCACTCTAAACACTAGCAAACAGTTTTTGGGAGGTTTTTGATATAGAAGATAAATAAAGTGCGGTAAATAATATTGCAGCGAGTGTCCCAATCCTTTTGAGATCAAAGGACAAGCTGGTTGAGTTACTTATGACTACCAAACATTCTCGAGGACACATGGGAATTTCGTCAAGTGCTTTCTCTTCGTTACGGTTGAATAATATCCATTGGTTCGTGAAGTGTTGTGTGGGTGAACCTATGATAATGCACCGCGCAACTAGGACTAATATAGACTTGTTATTATACCCCTCGTGAGCATCTGCAAATACAAGAAACTAATTAAGATAAAACTAAACACAACCTTAAACTCCGGGATTCTACGCTCCCTCGTGCATTGGTTTCCTAACAAGGGTTTAGGTTTCTGTCACTCCGGCAACCCCACAATTAGTAGCCAAGTACACAATGCATCCTCCTGGGCCCATAAAGGTGAAGTATCATGTAGTCGACTTCAGCATGACACCACTAGAAGAATAGCACCACAACTTAAATACCTAACCAAGAGATATTACTTGAATATAACTTCACTACTAACATCATGACTTTTCCCATGTTCTCAAGAACTAAACGAACTACTCACAAGACATCATATGGATCATAATCAGAGGTGATATAATGGATGATAACTAACAAGTAATCCACACCGGGAGAGAGATCTAATGTAAAAAACGATAGAGGCCCCTAATTGTTACAGCGGGATGAAGGTGGATGATGAGGGTGATGGTGTTGGTGGTGATGATGATGATGATGATGATCCCGATGAAGCCCGGAGTGATGACGGTGACGATGGAGGTGATTTCCCCTCTCTGGAAAGGAATTTCCCCGGAAGATTTCTCCCTCCTAGAGAGCTTTTCTCTCTCGGTTGTTTTCCGCCCCAAGGCGGTGGCGGAATAATTTTTCGATGATAGTCTGGGGCTTAGAGTTTCCTGGGGGTCTAGTACACGAAAGATATCCCCCGGAGGTGAGCCAGGGTGGCCACACCACCTTGTGGCGTGGCCAGGGGGCTCTCCACCTCATGGTTTGTACTCCTTGTGGCCCCCATCTGGCTCCCCTTCTTGCTAGATTCCTCCTCTGAACTTCTAAGACATCCCCGGTGTTCCCCTTCTTCTTCTGATCTTCTGAAATATGGTATCTCGACGATGCTTTTTCCATCAGATTTCTGGTCCCGGTGTTTATTCTCCAAAAATTATGAAACATGCAAAATAAGATAAAGTAACATAAGGGATGCCTCATAACATGAAATATATCGATGAATAACAGAAAACAACAACATAAAAAGATAATGCAAAATGGACGTGTCATTAGTAAGCATCATGTTTTTTTGAAAAATCCATAGTAGAGCTAGCTGCAACTTCTTTAATTCACATGTTAGAAGATAGGTTTGTTAAACTTCAATCCATACTGCAGGAAATGTTCCTCAACTTGAATAATATTGAGGTTATTGAAAAAATAAATTTTATCTTAGGAACCAAAGCTTAAAGAATTTGGTGATGTTGCTATAGAAGCTAGAAAAGTCTTTGATCTATTTAATATGATAGGATCATGTGTAAATGTTGTTGGTGGTCTCAAAAAAGCTGAACCTAAAAATGAAAAGGAGAATAAAATACCAATCCCCTTTAAATGAGTAGCACTGCATGAAGCCCAAGAAAAGAATTTTTACTGGAACTGAAAATTTATTTGATAAGAGTAGTAAACCTAAAATTTCTAAGAGAGGAACATCTAAAACTCATTGGGATAAAATAAAATGCATTATTGAGGACCTTCCTTATCTTGATTTTAATGCCTCTCCATTTCAAAATATTTGATTCTATTTTTCTGGGCCTAGCTAAAAGGCGTTAAAGAAAAGCATTTCATGGGAGATAACCCATGGTTTTATTTTTGCTTTATTTTTATCTATTTTTTAGTAAAGGGGTTGTATACTTATGTAGAAACTACTTTGTATCTGTATTTTCTTGCATTTTTTGTGCCAAGTAAAGTCTCTAGTGAAAGTTGAGGTTGGTTTTGAATTTCTGCAGAGGAAAAATATTTCAGGTGTCCACCGTAAAAAAAATCGCATAATTCACAGAAAGATCAAAATGACCTGAAAATTTTTGTGCTTCTTCCTCAGCTAATTCCAAAACTTCTTCTAGGTTTTAGTTTTTAGATCTGATCAATGTAAGTGCCCAAAAAAACTCCTTTGCATATTGTTCTGGTTTTGACAGATTCTGCCTTTTTACTTGCATTCCCTCTTTTACTATGTCGGGTGGATTTCCTTGATCCACAATACATCAGTGGTTGTAGATAATTTTTAAAAAGTATTAATAATGCTTGTTTCCATGCAGCACACAATAATTTTTGATTGTGCACTAACCATCTAATGTGAATTACATTTAGTGTGGTTTGAAGGGTTTTCAAGGGTCAAGAGAAGAGTGTGATGTAATGTGATCAACAAGAGTGAAAATCCAAAGCTTGGAGATTCCCCCGTGGTTCATCCCAGCAAATTCTAAGAATACTCAAGCGTCTAAGCTTGGGGATGCCAAAGGCATCCCCTTCTTCATTAATAATTTATCAAGTCATTTCAAGTGAAACTATATTTTTATTCGGTCACATCATATGCATTTTACTTGGAGCATATATTTGTTTTTTGTTTTTTTTCTTTTGTTTTCCTTGCTTAAATAAATATGCTTGGGACCCAGCATTCTTTGTGTGGGAGAGAGACACGATCTGCTTTTCCATATGAATATTTTTTTCTTCCATGCTCGTATTCTTAGTTTTTCTTCTAGCTGCTGCAAATCCTTTTAGCTCTTTTTTTTCATGCATCTCTTATTCAGAGCTGTTATTTCTAGTTGAGTTATGTTAGTACTCTCTTGTTTCATTATAATATCTCTTGGAGAGTTTTTGTTTAGTATATAATGATTGGTGTTGGACATTAGTAGTATGATTTTCGTGCTTAAAACAGTGCAAATAGAATCTTGTATAGACTGTGGCTAGACTTTTTCATGTCATGTTAGATGTATTTTTAATTCTATGCTTAGTGGTTGTTATTGTAGCATGACTTGTTTCAAAGAGCTGAGAGTGCTTAATGTGTCATTGAAAGAACCATGAGTTGTTTTTGTCATATTGAAGCATGCATTTGTGGTGTTCTCCTTTGAATGCTTTATTTGGTTGACTTGGCGCATGCTTACACCATGTATATGACTACAAACCAGTCACATATAGCCTCTATAATTATTTAGTTTTTTACTTGTAATACCCTTTATGATTTGATTAATAATGTTTTTGTTGCTATGCATGATTATGGCCATTATCGCTCTCTTGATTTGTCGCTCCCAGTCTTTTGCTAGCCTCCACCTGTACTGAGTATGAGCTCTACTCGTGCATCCAACTCCCATAAACCAAAGTTTGAAAATTGTGTCCACCTTACCGACGGTGCAGATCTTGCACTCGTTGGGAAACACCAAGAGGAGGGTATGATGAGCACAACAACAGTTTTCCCTCAGAAAGAAACAAGTTTTAATCGACCAGTACGAGAAAGGAGTAACTTCAGAAGGTTGATGCAGTTGGGGTGGCAGGACGCACTACCGGCTTAGCACTAACGTGAAACCTACACAACACAAACAATTCACTTTGCACCAACGAAGCAGTGAGGTTGTCAATCTCACCGGTTTTGCTGAACACAAAGAGGTTAAACGTATGGTGTGGAAAACAGTATGAAAGCAGTAGCTGCAGTATGAAAGCAGTGTGAAAGCACTCGAAGCAGTGTATGTATTATTAGAATGAGAAAATTGACTACGGGTCCATAGTTCACTAGTGGTGTCCGTCCGTGAAATATAAATAACATGTGTGGTGAACAAATTACAGCTGGGCAATTGACAGGAATGAAGGCTGCACATTAGTGCATATGCAAGACATAAAGATTACTATGTGATTCAAGCGGGCATTAAAACAAAATACATAGACCGTGATCCAACGGCATCTATGTATAATAATCCACCCTCCAAATATCATCCGAACATACGTTGGGTATTAAGTTGCAAGCAACAGATTATCGCAGTAAGCAAAGTGTGTAATGTAAACAAAGTAAACACCGTTGTTTTCTCCCTAATGGCAACAACACATCCCCCTTTCATCACGTTTCTGTCACTCGAGCACAGATGCAAAGGAGGCATGAACCCACTATCGAGCACAAATACTCCCTCACGGAGTTACTAGCATCTACTTGGCCAGAGTATCTACTAATAACAGAGAGCATGCAAGATCATAAATAACATATGCATGAAGGTAACATGATAGATTGATACTCAGAAGGCATAGCATTCAACATTTATCAGATCCCAGCAAACACAACATGTAGCATTATATAAAGATGCTCTCGATCATGTAGGACAGCTCACGAAATCTAAGCATGAGGTACAAAGTGGACAAGACAATCATCTAGGTACTGCTATGGACCCGTAGTGCAAGGATGAACTACTCACGCTTCACTTCAGAGGAGGGCATGGTGGTGTAGACCCCTTTGGTGATGAATTCCCCTCCCGGCAGGGTGCCGGGGAGAGCTCCAGAACCCTCCCGATCACGGGATGACGATGACGGTGTCCTCGGGTGTTTCTAGGGAAAAAGTGGCTTATCTTTAGGGTTCACGTATCAGGGGGATTACATAGGCAAAAGGGCGATGGCGGTGGGCGCCCGAGGGGCCCACAACACCCCCAAGCGCGGCCGGGGGCACGCCGCCCTATGGTGTGGCCCTCTTGTGGCCCCCCTCCGGGCCTCTTCAGGACTCCGTGGAACCCTCGGGAATTCTAACACTTCCGGGCTTCGAATCTTCCAATTCCGAGAATATTTCAGAACAACTTTTCTGAAACTAAAAATAGCAGAAAACAGGTAACTAGCTCTGTGGCATCTTGTGAATAGGTTAGTCCGGAAAATCGATAAAAATGACATAAGTGTATAGCAAACATGTAGGAAACAACATGGAACATCATAAATTAAGGATATGATTACGACGTATCACTTACCAACCTACATGTGGTATTTAACCGCCACTCCAAGTAAATTTCTCATGTGCTACCTTTAAAACTTTCAAAATTATTCATGTTTTGTGCCCTTGTTTTAGCTCATGAGGTCGTAAATAGAGAATCTTTATCTCGCTTGTTGATTGAACTTTACACACCTAGACTAGTGGCTTCATCCACTTATCCAAATGATAGAAGAGGTGGCAGCGGGGTGTCCATCCCCAAAATTGGTTACTATAAAATTCTCTTCACTATGTTTACCCCTGATTTATCAGTAAAAGCATTATTGTGTAAACAAAAGAGAAAGAGGGATGACCTTCTATACCTGATGCGTCCTTCAATGTGAACCGCTCTTGTGAAGTCTCGTTGGCTTGTGATGTACTGTATTTTATGTTTACTATTTGTTGACAGAAGCATACACCTCTCTAAAAAAATGTTTTAATACCTCTGTTTAATAAAATAAAAAGCTCTAGCACATGAGGTAATCCCCGCTTACCTCTGCGAAGGGCCTTTATTTTACTTTTATGTTGAGTCCACATATTCTAAGTTTATGCGGTTGAGAGTGCGTAGTTGCCATTCTGAGTTTAATGTGCATTGGTCCCGGAAACTACTATTAATTGATTCATAATGTGTTATTACTTGTTCTCAAAATATTTTCTCTAGTCATCCACTTGGACTTTGAAGGTGTCCTGGCATTTATGTTTTGCCCCATTCTTAAGGACAAGTGAAATATCACTTTGATATGTTTTCTTTATGCTCGAAACAAACGTATAACTTTCAGGTGCATTATTATTCATGATCTTTTATTTGTGTTACTTTTCATGATGCAAGGTGATTGCTAAGTTTCATTGTTAAAATTATATCTATCATGCCTGTGTTTAAAGTACTATGATATCAGCGTACATATGCTTTTATTTATGATGATCAAGTTTATGTTGGTAGCATGTCACCTCAGAAATTATTTGTTTTAATATTTTACCTACTCGAGGACGAGTAGGAACTAACCTTGGGTATGTTGATACGTCATAAACATATCCATAATTTATGATGTTCCATTTCGTTTTCATACTATATGCTACATGCTTCCTTTACACGTTATGCCATTTTTATCGATTTCCTGGGAGCTCACCAGATCTAAACATGAAGCATAAAGAGGATAATAAAACAATATAGCTACTGATATGGACCCGTAGTCCAACGATGAACTACTGATACGTCTTAAACGTATCCTTAATTTCTGATGTTCCCTGTTGTTTTCTTATTGTTTCCCACATCTTTTCTATACACTTTATATCATTTTTATCGATTTTCCGGACTAACCCATTGAAAAGATGCCATAGAGCTAGTTCCTGTTTTCTGCTGTTTTTAGTTTCAGAAAAATTGTTCTGGAAATATTCTCGGAATTGGACGATTCGAAGCCCGGAAGTCTTAGAAATCTGTCGTGCACACTGATCCCGGAGGGGACCCAGAGTGGGGCCAGAGGGGCCCCACACCATAGGGCGGTGCCCCCCTCTGGCCGCGCCGCTGTTGGTGTGGGCCCTGGCCGCCCACCGGTGTTTCCCTCTCGCCTATTTATACCTCTCGGAAGGTTAACCCTAAGTACCCAAGACTTTTCCAACTAAAACATCTGGAACTTCCATCATCGTCAAACCTAGTTCGGTAGGTTTCTAGAGCTCTCCTTGGTACCCTGTCGGGAGGGGGATCATCATCGGAGGGCTCTACACCACCATGCCCGCCTTCGGAATGATGTGTGCTACGGGTCCATAGGAGTAGCTAGATGGTTGTTCTCTCCTCTTTATGCCTCGTGTTTAGATCATGTGCGCTGCCTAACATGATCAAGATCATCTTACTGTAATGCTACATGTTGTGTTTGCTGGGGTCCAGTGAATATTGAATGCTATGTCTAATGATTATGAATCTATCATGTTCTTTCATGTGTATGTTATTTCTGATCTTGCATGCTCTATCCAAGTAGATTCTTGTGACTCCAAGAGGGAGTATTTATGCTCGATAGTGGGTTCATGACTCACTTTCACTCACACTAGAGTGACAGAAACGTAAACGGGTGGGGGATGTGATGTTTCCATTAGGGAGAAAACAACGATGTTACATTGTTTACATTACACACTTTGCTTAATGCAATTATCTGCTGCATGCAACTTAATAACCAAGGTTTGCTCGGATGACATTCTGAGGATGGATTATTAGTCATAGATGTAGTTGGATAATGGTATAAGTATCTTGTTGTAATGCTTGTGTGAATCACATAGTAATCATCATGTCATGCGTATGCACTATGGTGAAGCCTTTATATTTGTCAATTGCCCAGCTGTAATTTGTTTACCCAGCATGATATCTATCTGTTTTGGAGAGACACTGCTAGTGAATTGTGGACCCTGGTCCATTTTATTTACACTGATAATACAACCACTTCAATCTCTGTTCTCATATTATTCCTACTGTTTTTCTACTACTATCGTTGTTCACTTTTCATCTACTGCAAACCAGTATTATTTTTCACACCATACGTATAACCTCTTTGTTTTCAGCAAAACTGGTGAGATTGACAACCTCAATTCTTCGTTGGGGAAAAGTGATTTGATTGTGTTGTGTAGGTTCCACGTTGATTCTGAACCGGTAGTCCGCCCTGCCACATCAGCTGCATCAACCTTCGAAAGTGATTTATTTCTCCTACTGGTAGATTCAACCATGGTTTCTTTCTGAGCGAAACTTGCTGAGTTCTCTTCATACCTTCCTCTTGGGGTCTCCCAACAAGTGCAAGCCTTGCACCATCACCCCCATGTGTGGTTTTGGTAGTTAATGACAATCCTTATGGACTAATATTTTCATTGAGATATCCTTGTAGGTTTGTCCATTGGCACCACTAGAACTCCATGTGTTGGATTCAATGTTGGATGTTATCAAGATCATTTCTTATAATGAATATATTTGATATGATCAAGAAGATTAATTGTCATGCTATTATTGATCATATTGCAAGTATGTATTGAAGAAGTAGATTGTGCGAACATTCATGTTTACCTTCAAGACACCATCATTATGAATAAAGAGAATATACTTGGTTGATCAAGCTGAAGTACAAGTTCAAGATGACCATCAAAAATAGTTTATAGGATTGATTCTTGCCACCCATATGGAGATTATTGTCACGTGAAGATGGACATGTGAGAATCTCTCCCATATTATCTTATGGGGGAGCAATTTACAAGTCTTCACAAAGCGAAGCGTAATAAGGAAAGGTCGTCCAACTTGAGTTGATTAAGATTGTCATCATCTAGCTCAATTGGAATGCACAAGACAAAGGTATGACCTTTATAAATTTTCTATTATATCGGTCTCATGATGTAAGTAGGGAGACCAGGTTATAGGATAGATAAAAGTTCTATCAAGAGGGGCTCTCGAATGAGTTGCTTGATCGTATCGTTCATGGAGAGCTTAAACCTTTGCATCCTTGGCATCATCTTTTTTGGTCCTTATTTGGGTTTTCTCCACATCTGTTCTTCGAGCTTTTCTTGTTCTTCATGTCAAGCTCAAGTTCATCAAAAAATGGATTCGTATAGAGAACTTATTGCGTTTTTGTTATTGGAGGTTTTACCGGTTCATATCTTATAGAGAGCTCTAGAATTTTCCCATTTGGTTTTATCCTCCCTTGTTGTACTATGATATTTCTCTTCGTATTCTTGTAATGCTTATTGTTGATATTTCAATGATCCCAAGAACGTCAAAAACACAGTATTGATGCAAAAGATTTGATCGTTTTCGATTTAGTGTTTTCGCAGTTTTCACGGGGTGGAAATTCCGGTCTAAGGCCGGAAATTTCCGGCGAGGACGGAATATTCTAGGGAAAATATCCGGCCCAGAGCAGAGAGCGGGCACTCAAGCTCCAGGGGGTCTTGGGTCGTCCGGAAGTTCTGGGGTAAGTGGAAAATTTCCAGCCCGAACGGCTCTAACGACCATATTTTGTGGGAAGCTATAAATAGGCTTCCTCTTCCTCAAGAGGAGGTTGCCCAGCCCATTTTTTCTCTCCTCCATCATTGACCTTCAAGAACTTGGGTTTCTCTCAATCCCTCCAATTATTCTTTCCCCTTTTTAGGGAAAAGAAAGAGGAGATCTAGATCTACTATTCCACTAATCAATCTCTCCTCTTAGTGACACTAGTGGAAAGAGGGCCTTTTGTCCCGGGTCGTAAGAGCCAGTTGTCCCGGTTGTGCAACCGGGATGGGCTGGCCGGGACAAATGGCCCATCCCATTGGTCCCGGTTGTGCCAGGACCCGGGATGGTAAGGATAGGCCACGTGGCGAACCTGGGCCAGGGAGTTCGTCCCGGTTCGTTCAAGGGACCGGGATGGATACTTTTTTGACAAAAAAAAATATAATCGTTCAGTTTTCGTGTCCAGGCCCCACGTTTTTTTGGGCTCCTGTCTCCCAATCCCGAGCCGGCCTCCCCTTCCCCAACCGCGTC
Source organism: Alopecurus myosuroides (assembly GCA_028641055.1). NCBI lineage: Eukaryota > Viridiplantae > Streptophyta > Magnoliopsida > Poales > Poaceae > Alopecurus > Alopecurus myosuroides. The sequence continues at coordinate 495,016,418 of CM054059.1, read as the reverse complement.
CAGGCCCACGTCTTTTATTAAGCCCACTGGTCACATTTTTTGGTCAAAAGGGCCCACTGGCCCGCGTCTTTTATTATGGTCAGTCAACGGTTCGAATGGCCGACTGGCCAGCGTGGTCAGTCAATGGTTCGAAGGGGCCACTGGCCAGCGGCCGTTGGCTGGCTCGCCTGGTCCCTTAAATTAAGACTAATGGACGGTCAAAGGGCCAGTCGCCTCGTCTTCCCGCCCCGCCTCGGCTTCCCCGTGCCCCCACTTCCCACGCGCTGCAACCGCCGCCACGCCTCGGCTCCTGCCCGCATTCATGGCCGGCTGCAACCGCCGCCACGTCCAGGCCGCCGGTTGGCATGCCAGTCCACCCCGGGTCCTTTTTAAAGGCCCCCCGCCGCCCGTACAAACCATTCACCCCGGCCGCGCCCAAGGCAGACCAACCATAGCCACTATGTCCCGCTGGTTCGGCAGCGGCTCCGGCAGCGGCTCCGGCAAGCGCCCCAGGAATGAAGGCTCCTCGAGCGGCGCCGGCCGCGTCCCACCACCGCCGCCAGAGGCCTTGGGCTACGGCCCTGGAGGTGTCCGCCTCGTCGGGACGCCGCGCGTCCCCGCGCCACCTCCGGCTGCACGCCCGCCACCCAGCGCCGCGCCCAAGGGCAAGCGGTTCCGCCGGTATGTCCGGGTGGTGGAGGCCGAGTGGCACTGGAACAACGCCACGCCGGTGTTCTATGCCGACGTCCACCTCCCGGACGGCTGGCACCTGAACCCCCAGCGGATCCCTGTGCCGCCGGTCCCGACCGGCCAGGCGCTGCTCGAGGAGATCGACAGCCGGCGCGCGCTCCTGCCGGCCCCCGTCCGCAGGGAGCGGATGTACGCGCGCGGCTCCCCCTTCTGGGCCGCCTGGCTCGAGCAGGAGCACGAGCAGCGCCGGCGCTCCTACATCCCCGCCCCCCACGAGGTGAACGTCGAGGACTACCCGTCGCCACCGCCAGGCCGGGAGAGGGAGCTGTGGCTCCTCGAGGACATCCCGGAGGACTTCTCCGGGGAGGAGGACCCCGTGCTCCGGGCCGCCATGGAGGATGCCTGCGAGGCCTCCCGCCGCTCACTCGTCGAGGACGAGATCAAGCGGTGGGAGCGGGTCGTGGCCGCCGCCGGCGCCGACGCTGCCGCCATGCCGCCGCCGCCGCCCCCCGAGCCTGCCCCCTGGTGGCACGCGCTCTACGCCGAGTATGAGGCGTCCGAGGACCAGCCGCCGCCGCAGCCGCTCCCCCCGGGCTGGAGTACGGCATGTCCTGTGCCTGGACCGGCGGCGTTTGGGCGCCGGGGTCGCCGGAGCAGGAGGAGGAGCTGCCCCCTCCGCCGCCGCCGCCGCAGGAGGTGCTGCCCCCGCCACCGCCGTACCCGCCTCCGATGCCCCCGATGCCTGCACCCCCGGCCCAGGCGCCGCCTGCCCACCTGTGGCAGCCGCCCCCCTACTATTGCATCTCCGACGACGAGGAGGACTAGTAGATCGGCCGGTCGCCTGTGGCCGCGCCGCCGCCCCCTATTCTATGTAAGCAAGGCCCCTAGCTACCCCCCAAGAAACGGCCGGCCGCCTGTGGCCGCGCCGCCGCCCCTTTATGCAAGTACGGCCGGCCGCCCCCTATCTATGTAAGCAAGGCCCCTGACCTTTTTTTAATTTAAGTTGTGTGCCCCCTAGTCTACCGTGTCCCTAGCCCATACCCGCCGGCGGTCCGCCGGCGGGATCTGACTAATCGTTCCCGCCTCCGGCAGGGCTTCTCCCAGCCATGTCCACTCGTACCTGTCCCTGGGGTGTTCGTTCGGCCTGGAGAGAGGGCCGCGATTTTTATACACCTGGGACTCTAGTCCCGGCCCGTGCAACCAACCGGGACTAGAGCCCCTTTGCTCCCTGTTGGTACCACGACCCGGGACCAAAAACAAATTTCGAATTTCGGTGGCACCCCTGCGCGCCCAAAAATTTTTAGCGCCAAAATTTGAAAAGGGTTAAGTTTGCACATTAACAGCTTCTATATACTTTCAAATTTGACAAAAATTCCAACATGAAAAATGCTAGAATTTGCAATACTAATTTAAATCTATTTTTCGTTTAACTAAATAATTATTCTAACCATTGAAACTATTAATTATTTTTTCATTTGTATATAATTTGAATATAAAAATGTTACAATTTTTGATTTCTCTCGTGATCTTCCTAATTCAAAGCGAGTTGTACCATAGTTTTCCTTCGAAGTTTTACTCTGCGCATCCACACGTATTTTCTCTTTATTCCGACCCCCGCTTGAAAACATAGTAACTTCCGTGTACGCTATCATTAGTGAGAGACTTCACGTCGGCAATCTCAATTAAAGTGTCAGTTTGTGTCTGATCCCACGAACCCCTCAAAATCCTCCTATTAACTTTACCTATCTCAACTGAAATCACTGTCTTCATGTGGATGACAAGCCTGTGCAAAGCTATCTCTCCTCCTCGAATACCGGTGAATAAGGACACCACATTAACACCATTGGGAAACATGTTCTTCAACACCGACAAGTGGCAACCCACAGTACCAATTTGGAATGAATTGCATTCCGTGTACGCTATCATTAGTGAGAGACTTCACGTCGGCAATCTCAATTAAAGTGCCAGTTTGTGTCTGATCCCACCAACCCCTCAAAATCCTCCTATTAACTTCACCTATCTCAACTCAAATCACTGTCTTCATGTGGATGCCAAGCCTGTGCAAAGCTATCTCTCCTCCTCCAATACCGGAGAATAAGGACACCACATTAACACCATTGGGAAACATGTTCTTCAACACCGACAAGTGGCAACCCACAGTATCAATTTGGAATGAATTGCCTTCCGTGTACGCTATCATTAGTGAGAGACTTCACGTCGGCAATCTCAATTAAAGTGCCAGTTTGTGTCTGATCCCACCAACCCCTCAAAATCCTCCTATTAACTTCACCTATCTCAACTCAAATCACTGTCTTCATGTGGAAGCCAAGCCTGTGCAAAGCTATCTCTCCTCCTCCAATACCGGAGAATAAGGACACCACATTAACACCATTGGGAAACATGTTCTTCAACACCGACAAGTGGCAACCCACAGTATCAATTTGGAATGAATTGCCTTCCGTGTACGATATCATTAGTGAGAGACTTCACGTCGGCAATCTCAATTAAAGTGCCAGTTTGTGTCTGATCCCACCAACCCCTCAAAATTCTCCTATTAACTTCACCTATCTCAACTGAAATCATTGTCTTCATGTGGATGCCAAGCCTGTGCAAAGCTATCTCTCCTATCAATGCTTGTCAGCTTTTGACCGATCAATACAAATTATTGGTCAAACTTGCACATACTCCATTCATAATCACATAATATGTATAAATATCATTTTGGTTAACAAAATCTCGTTCATACTACGTTATAAGAACTATGATCATGTATTCCACGTTTATTATTACACATCACCAACAACATCCCTATCTAGTCTTCTGAATTTTCTTCGTGTCCCTTGCTTATGATCGCTTCGGCCGTAACCATGGAGCATCTTCATTATTTAACGGGATGGTGGGGTCAGCTTTCACTGTGAAGGGTGGAATTTCAACAAACTTATTATAATCTTCTGACATGTCTGTCGTGTCCTCGATTCCCACGATGTTTCTTTTCCCTGAGAGAACTATGTGACGCTTCGGCTCATCGTATGATGAAATTGTTCCCTTATTTTTTCTTTTCTTCGGTCTGGAAGACATGTCCTTCACATAGAAGACCTGAGCCACATCATTGGCTAGAACGAATGGTTCGTCATTGTAACCAATACAGTTGAGATCCACTGTTGTCATTCCATAAAGCGGGTCTACCTTTACCCCTTCTCCATTCAGGTTGACCCATTTGCACTTGAACAAAGGGACCTTAAAAGAAGGTCCATAGTCAAGTTCCCATATCTCCTCTATGTAACCATAGTATGTGTCAGTTTTTCCATTCTCGTTTGTTGTATCAAAGCGGACACCACTGTTTTGGTTGGTGCTCTTCTTATCTTGGGAGCTCGTGTAAAATGTATTCCCATTTATCTCGTACCCTTGAAAACTCCCAATAGTCGAAGATGGTGACCCTGCCAACATGTATAGCTGATCTTCAACAGTGGTGTCATTTATAAGACGTGTTTGCAACCAACTTCCGAAAGTCTCCATGTATTCGCGTTTAATCCATGAGTCATCCTTCCCCGGGTTTGCAGACCGTACAATATTCTTGTGTTCCTCGACATACGTAGCCATGAACATAGAATTTTGTAGAACTGTGTAGTGTGCTTTGGTCAAAGAATGCCCGTCCCTAGGTATCATTGTTTTCTTTCCCAGCGTTCCTTTTCCCCTCAGTCTCCCCTCATGCCGCGATTCAGGAACACCAATTGTCTTAAGGTCAGGAATAAAGTCAACACAGAACCCAATGACCTCCTCTGTTCCATAGCCCTTCGAGATGCTTCCTTCTGGCCTAGCACGGTTATGAACACATTTCTTCAAGACTCCCATGAACCTCTCAAAGGGGAACATATTGTGTAGAAATACCGGACCGAGAATATGAATCTCTTCACATAGGTGAACAAGGAGATGAGTCATAATGTTGAAGAAGGATGGTGGGAACACCAACTCAAAACTAACAAGACACTGGACCACATCCCTCTGTAATCTTGTCAGAATTTCTGGATCGATTACCTTCTGAGATATTGCGTTCATGAATGCACATAGCTTCACAATGGGTACTCGAACATTTTCCGGTAGAAGCCCCCTCAATGCAATCGGAAGCAATTGCGTCATAATCACGTGGCAGTCATGAGACTTCAGGTTTTGGAATTTTTTCTCTGCCATGTTTATTATCCCCTTTATATTCGACGAGAAGCCAGACGGAACCTTGATACTGTAAAGGACTTCAAAGAATATTTCCTTCTCTGCTTTAGTAAGAGCGTAGCTGCTTAAGGAATGGCGCCCTGTATCTGTGTGCTTGTTGCTTGGGTCTTTCATACGTTGCTGGTCCTCCCGTGCTTCAGGCGTATCTTTTGACTTCCCATACACGCCCAGGAAGCATAGCAGATTGACACATAGATTCTTTGTCACGTGCATCACGTCGATCGAAGACCGGACATCTAAAACTTTCCAATAGGGTAGCTCCCAAAATATAGATTTCTTCTTCCACATGGGTGCCCGCTTATCAGGGCCGTACGGAACTGGTTGGCTGCCAGCAGCCTTACCAAAGATTACTTCTAGGTCCTTGACCATATCGAATATATCATTACCACTACGGAGCTCAGGCTTCTTTCGGTTATCTGCCTCACCTCTGAAATGCTTCCCTCCTTTTTTCCTTAAGGGATGCTTGATCGGAAGAAATCTACGATGCCCTAGGTATACAACCTTTTTACATTTATCCAAAAAAACACTGTCAGTCTTATCTAAACAGTGTGTGCATGCATTGTATCCCTTGTTTGTATGACCGGAAATGTTACTAAGAGCTGGCCAATCATTGATGGTCACGAAAAGCAACGCCCGTAGGTCAAATGGCTTTTGTTCGTTCTCATCCCACACACGTACACCTGGTTTGCCCCACAGTTCTAAGAGTTCTTCCACTAATGGCCTTAGATACACATCAATGTCGTTGCCAGGTTGCCTCGGGCCTTGGATGAGAACTGGCATCATAATGAACTTGCGCTTCATGCACAACCAAGGAGGAAGGTTGTACATACATAGAGTTACAGGCCAAGTGCTATGACTGGAGCTCTGCTCCCCAAAAGGATTAAAGCCATCTGTACTTAGACCAAACCATAAGTTTCTCGCCTCTCCTGCAAAGTCTGGAAAGTCTCTCTCGATCTTTCTCCACTGCGATCCATCGGCGGGGTGCCTCAACTTTCCATCTTTCTTACGGTCTTCTTTGTGCCATCGCAACAACCTAGCATGCTCTTTGTTTCTAAACAGATGTTTCAGCCGTGGTATTATAGGAGCATACCACATCACCTTAGCAGGAACCCTCTTACGGGGGGGCTCGCCGTCAACATCACCAGGATCATCTGCTCTGATCTTATACCGCAGTGCAGTGCATATCGGACATTCATCCAAATTCTCGTACTTCTCACCGCGGAAGAGAATGCAGTCATTAATGCATGCATGTATCTTCTGCACATCTAATCCTAGAGGGCAGAGAGCTTTCTTTGCTTCGTACGTACTCTCAGGCAATTCATTATCCTTTGGAAGTTTTGGCTTCATTAGTTGAAGTAAACTCTCAAATGCCTTGTCAGTCACACCGTTTTGTGCCTTCCATTTCAGCAACTCCAGTGTGGTACCGAGCTTTGTGCTACCATCTTCGCAATTTGGGTATAACAATTTTTTGTGATCCTGTAACATGTTGTCCAGTTTCAACCTCTCCAATTTATTTTCACAGTCTTCCCTTGCATCAGCAATAACTCGGCCAAGATCATCATCGGGCTCTTCTGATGCCTGTTCTTGATCACCTCCTTCTTCTGCATTCTCTTCCATTGCAGTATCGTCGTATTCAGGGAACAAAGGATCTTCTTCTTCTTCTTCTTCGTCTTCCATCACAACCCCTCTTTCTCCATGCTTGGTCCAGCAATTATAGCTGGGCATGAAACCTCTCCTAAGTAGATGGCCGTGAAGGATTCTTTCGGAAGAATGTTCTCTAACGTTCCGACAATCAACACATGGGCAACACATGAAGCCATTATCTTTGTTCGCCTGAGCTACAGCAAGAAATGCATTCAGGCCTGCCATATACTCGGAGGTGCGTCGGTCACCGTACATCCATCGCTGCCGTGCATCCATCTGCATCATATAATTAAGTTTATCAAAATACATATTAATACAGAGATGACCACAGTACATCGACAAATAATACTTTTTTATGTATCAGTTACAGATGAAAAAGATAATTTGTTAACCTCGGTCGAAGAAACCATTTTCAGTGAGCTTGTGTGCGTCTCGGGAATTTCGTCGAACACCTCGTGTGCATAGTAAAAAAAAAACACCAACACCACACTCTCTCACACCTCCAAGCAAAAAAAAAGATGGAAGGAGGGGGGGCTGGGGCAGTATATATAGGGGAAGGGGGCATTGGTCCCGGTTCGTGGACTGAACCGGGACAACAGGTCATGCGCGTGCCACGTGGCCTGTGGCTAGGCATTGGTCCCGGTCCGTGGCACGAGCCGGGACCGATATGCCCCCCACGAACCGGGACCAATGCGCCCAGGCGATTCCTGTTGCCCCGGGCGCACGAACCGGGACCAATGCAGGGCATTTGTCCCGCATTTGGTTGCAACCGGGACAGCTGCCCCCCGGCCCCCTGGACGAGAGGGGTTGTTTCCACTAGTGTGAGGGGAATCCATTGGATCTAGATTTAATTAGTTGTTTTCCTTGTTCTTCCTCCTTCCTACCTCCATAGCATTAGTTGCTTTGGTGAGATTTGGGAGAGAAGTATTTCACCACTTTGTGTGTTCTTGCCATTGCATTAGGTGCATCGGTTTGAGTTCCCCACGATATTCATGAAAGAGAATTTCGTGAGCTTGTTACTCTTGGGTGCTTGGTCACCGGAAAGATTGTTTCTCTTGGGTGCATTTAGCACCCTAGATGGTTAGTTCTTGGAGCTTCCACCTTGTTGCAAGAAGCTTCGTTGAGAGCGTCCAGTTGAGTTGTGGAGATAGCCTCAACATTGTGTAAGATTTGGTCACCCCCTTAAAGACGAGCTCATAGTGGAAATAGGCATCTCCCTCACCGGAGAAGATCAAGGATAATATGGTGAGCACAACCGTGCGTTGGAGTGCCTTGGAGGCTCCACACCCTTCCAACGAAGCCGTACTTCCCTTGGGAAGGAACTTCGGCAATCACATCAGTGTCTCCTTGTGCTTCAGTTATTTCTATACTTGATCTCGTTACTTATGCTTTATCATTATGATATCCATCGTGCTTCAAGTCATCTCTCTTGCTATCACTTGGTTGTATATCTTGCTTAGCATAAGTTGTTGGTGCATATACGTAAACCTAACTTGTATAGGTTTTGAGCTTGATAAATTAAACATTAGTTTTATTCCATATTTATTCAAGCCTAAACCGTTTTTTTTGTCCATTTATTTTCTGGAAGTGATTCATACTCTTATTTTACCTTTTTAGTTTTATCATCAATTCACAAAAACAAAATACTAATAGATTTCCATGGCATCGAGTAGATGAGAATGAAAAAAGTTACATTGTTGATTCATATGATAAGAACAATATCATGTAGTAGGAGTTAGGAATAATCTATCTGAAAAGTCACTTTGCCGTCTCGAACACAAGTGTTCCATTTATTTATTTTAAATTCAAAATTATATTTACAAGTTTCAAAAAATCTCAAGAAAAAAACTCCATGTAGGTATCCTACAAATATGTAAAATCACAATAAGATTTTTTTATATCATGTAATACAAAATTTTAGCTTACATACCCCCAGTAAATAACACATTTGTCCCCATCCCCCCAATTCGTGTTGGCCTAAGACTATGTAATTCTACCTCCACATCTCATGTGCCCCATCTTGTGAGCGAAATCTCAGCCACTTTATATACCCTATGGAACAGGGTCATTGGCAATACAAACAAGAAAATATTAGATATCAATACTCTTTACGTGGAATAAGAGTGATTAGTCTCATAATGCTGATACTAGAGTTCGTCACTACTTCCGCATTGCGTGCTGCCTCGGGAGAAAATATCCTCTCCTCGGAGCACGGCACCTGGTCTAGATTGAAGATCGGATCGGTTTCTAAGATTAGTATAGATTCACTTATAATTTTCCAATTCCATAGATTAGAAATGGTTTAGCCAAATAAATTCCAGGACCCTCAAATGTGGTGAGAAGTCGGTGCAATTATCATCAAAAGTACATTGCGGCAACATTGGCAGTCACGGAGACGTCACATGCGTCTGTGCCGGGTATCCTTGCTGACTCGAGCGCTGTTCATCCTCCCTGATTCTGCTGACACCACTGGACTAGTATTTGTGATGGTGCATGTTTTTATCGTGTCTCGATTGCAGGTGACCTGAATGGTTGCAGAGGTTGTTAGCGTTTTGCCTACATGTTTTCCCCGTTGTTGCATGAAGGGGGTATCCACTACGAACGTCTCATGCTCAGGCTCTTCCCATAAAAGAAATACAAAAGGCGAGATCAATCAAATGGCGCCGACGCCGTACTACACATGGAGGCATTGGATTGAACAATATGAAAACTAGTACTATTTAATTACTGCAGCCCAAATTGGATGGTGCATCTATTTGATGCCAAACCAAACCTAAGCACAAAGTATAATAAATCTTACCAACACGTATATGTTTGGTTTAGGCACCTTGGTGAACCCCCTCACAAATCACACCACGCAGTGTACCAATGTAAATAGAGAGATCAACCAATGCGAAAGCGTGTCAACCAGTGGCGAAGCTTGCCTGAAATTTTAGGCGGGGGGGGGGGGGGGGGGGGGGAGGGAGGGATATTGATTTTTTCCTATCTAGAATCTACCCCAACAAAATTATTCACAAGTTTATCAAAAGATAAGGGTCATTGCCCCCACCACCCCCCCTCCCCCCGACTTACAGTTAGGTGTGCCAGTGATGGTAACTATATTCGTCACCGTCTGAAATACATATGGCTTCATTTATGCATATATTCAGAAAAGGAAACTTGATTGTATACTAAGCATAGCAGAGAGTAACATATATGTCGTACTTTTCCAAGAAAAAACTCTCCCACGAATCGAAACAAAATTTATTAGAAAGTTTGTGAGGGAACCCCACAATATATAAAAGACATGAAGTGTAAATGTGAAGTACAACGTTCAAAGCTAAAATGAGATAAAGGTCCACATAGAATTTTGTGCTATGTAGACCACCTTGGTGACAACCTCCAAAGATATTTTTATGCCGGTTTTTTCTAATGTATGCATTCGGTCAACACTTTCTCCATAGAATCTTTTATCCTCGAAGATTGTGTGTAGCCGTCATGCTCCTTATACATGCTTTCCATTACTCTTGCAAGGTTGATGACTACTGTGAGTAGTGAAGTTGGTATAGATTTGTTGCCGAGGAACTCCATGTTTATGCTCCTCCAATTATTTTCGACTATATGCCAAAGGGCTTCTTTGGCGTCCTCATCTGTTGTTCCATGATCTCTTGCGTAGCATGCCACTGCGGTAGCAACATTGTTCCCATTCTTTTCTCTCTGTGTAAATGAGTTACTCACATGAGTTGTTGTGGGTATACCCGATAACATAAAAACATGGCTAAACAAAAGATCATTGGCACCAACATACGTAAAATTCAATATAGTTCAGTTTTCCACTAAAAATTAACATATAGTTGGCTCAAAACATTTAGATATATGATTTAGTTTTCTTTGTTTCCCGTGTGCATCTCTTAAGAATGAGTACAACATTTATGATTACCTCATGCCCGGAGATATCATCCATAAGGCGACATATCGTACACGCGTTCAAAATTATATTTGGGAAGCCATACACCCAATCAAAAATTAATTGATTTGATTCTTCATCCTTGCTCATACCAGAAAATGATATGCATGCTAATGCCCAATAAAAAGTTGTAATCGTACTAACACTCAGGTGTTCATATAGAGATGGGACCTTCCCCTCCTCTCTCCATACCACCTCTTTAAGCATACATTCACTGACTTTTTTTATCTGCAATAACAATAGATAGAAACGTCATCTAAACAACCAGATGTTTTCTGGATTCACAAAGAGGATTATTAATTACAATATATCAAATGGTAAGTAAGATAAGCCACTTACAATATGCTTCGTGCAGTTAACACCCAAGACTGATGCGCCATCACTAACAAATTTCTCTAGCATTTGTGTAAGTAAGGCCATGATGTATCCAAAGTTGCCCCCTACACGGTTTGCAGCCACTTCGTCCCAACTAGGAAAAAGGTTAATTCATTCAGATATTAACTTTTAAAAGTATAAATTGGAAAATCAATAGACTTAAACAAAAATGCTTAAATATAACGTTTTTCCATATATAGCCCATTCCATTTTTTTATCTCATTTAGATAGTAATTTACTGAATACACTTACTAACTTATAAAGTAACCTCTACAAAATGATAAGATCTTCAAATTATCTACATTTTTGTTCCAAAGGGAACCATGTCTTGGAGTAGAAGAGAATAAGAAGGTTTAATATTCATGGCATTTATTTAAATATACAATGAGTCATCGATTATACCTTGTAGGGGGTGTTTCTCTCATTGTTTATAATACACATGCATATTTAAGTGTCTAAGATAGATACACAACAATAATAACTGCTACAAATGTTTCTATTGTTGTAGAATAAGCGTGAATTTTAGAGAGTTGAATCATATTTTATGTACTTTGTAGAAACTTTATATACACATGTAACTATGTAAACGTACCTTTGTATTGCCTCGTTAAACAGTATGAGTTCTTCAACCGTTCCATAATTATCATAAGTGTCATCAAATAGGGAAAATATTTTGATGATCTTGGCAAACATGAGTCGAGCTGCAGCGTAATGGGGCTCATAGAAAACCCCAAGTGCCCAAAAGTAGCATACTGTTGGTCGGTTTCGTATATAAGTAAGTCTACTTGAGGTATCAAGTTCCTTGTACCATCTTTCACAAATAGAAGGAAATAAATTTTACATTAGTTCATCGATCAACATATTTGGAAATAATATTATATAGAATGGAAGAACCATGTGTGCAAAATTTACTGCATGAAAGCTGAAAAATGTGTGTTACTCACGACGTGATATATTTAACCTCTTCGCGATGCATTAGCAAGAGAGCATGGAAATCCAACTTCGCAAGCTCTAGTATTTCACCGTGACATGTGTCCTCTTTCTCATAGATTCCAATGTAGAACTTTGCATCTAGCCGCTTCATTCTCCTATAAGACGGCCCGGCTAGAGCATACTGCACTTTCATCAAAATAGGTTCCGATAAATGGCCACCTATTACAAGGTTTGACAGAGAGGCTCTTGCAAAATTTCCAACATATTGCAAGAATTTCTCATCGGGCTTTCCTAGGAATGAAGCCTCATACAGGCTAACCAGTAGATCAACATTGTGATGTAATTTCTCTGCCAGTTCTCCCTTCTCATTCGTGAAATCATTGAATACATCTGCATTCATTATGTTTGTAGCAATTAGGAGAAATGCGCATTCTATATATCACCAACTTAATTCTGCAATATGTGTGAGTGCGGTATAAAAAAATAGAGGTTGACGAAAATTGTATGCTACTACTAAATATTTGAAATGTGTGGTGCCATGTAGAAAATGCATATACTATAATAACCCTACAAGCTACATATATGCAAAAAAATGTATTCCTAGCTAGACAATATTTCTATAAAATTGTCAATCCATGAAAAAATCATGAAATTATTTTGGCATTGTATGTAATGCATGTCAGTGGTCCTAGTAGCATGTTTATTGATTTTCTTGGTCTAAGTTTTTGTACCCCATGAATACGATGACAATGTTTGATTTTGTTTTAAAATTAAATAGCATGATTTCTCCACATGCGTTTAAGCAGTGTTGATCAGTTAGAGGCTACAACAAAGCGATGCAAACAAGTAGTTGGAATTTATTTTGTCTGAAAAAATAGATGTGATGGTTGAAGCAAGCAAAGAAATTTACCACATGATACATCAAAGCGGTGTTGTCTTAGCAGGCGGAATCTTATGGCCGCTGCAGTTAAATTGGCATCTTTGTCTGGCATGTTGTTCAAAATCTGCTCATGTACCATGTTTTTGAGAATATCCATGAAGTTATCAATCTCCCTCTCGAAATGGTACCCGATACCGAGGCGCTCAACTACGTCAACAGTTTTCATGCAATTCAATAGATCCTTACTTGTCGAACATTGCTTGATGAGGTGACCAACTTCCTCTATAAGAATATCTCGCCTTTCTTTGGTAGAAACCTGCATTTTTGTATATAAAATGTAAGATTCAACGAAAATTTTCTTGATAGCTACTTCTTACATAATTATCATACATGAAGCTCGCATGGCATTGGGCCGACATCAATGAAGTAATCTCCCCATGCGCTAGGCTCAAACGTTACCAAGGGCCTTTTTGCCTTTTCGACATTAGCTATCACTTGCACTGATCCAGTTGTCTTGCTTGTATTCATAGTAAAAAAATGTCCTGTTAATAGGATGTCAGTTCCTAGGTTATGTCCATGAAAATATATAAGAGTAACACATGAATCATATTGGCATGTGAAGTTACAGATAATACTTTATTAATTCTAAAACAGGAGGAATATCATAGTTCAAATTTAGTTGGAGAAAGTCAAACAATATTGTTTGACCATGGAAGGATCCTATCTCACTTGGGTTGAGAGAGTAGAAACAAACTCAATACCCGGGTTCAAATCTCCATAGTCATGAATTTATTTTCCTTCCAAGGACAAGGGCTTCGTGCTTAACTAAGATTAATGATCCTACTCGTACTATGTATCGTTGAGGACCAGATTGGTTCATAACAAATATTTAGATGATGGTACACATGCTTAAAGGGTTGTGTGCATAAACCATTGGTGCAGAGGCTAGGGGAAGTAAATTTCTATCTCTCGAAGTTTTCTTAACAACCCACTTCATAAAATTATTTTATCTATTACACCCACCCCCATCCGGGTTACTCCTACGGGCGGTCAGAAGAAAACATATCATGTACCTTCATGTTTCTTATTACGCCAACACACTACCGGAGAACAAATCATGATGCTTCGCCCGTCACGGACAATCAGTAGAGGTGAAATGTTGGATGTCAGGGCTCTATTGTTAGGGGGTAGTGGGGCAGCCACCATGGCTTTCCGATCTTTAATTTGAGGTGATGAAGGATATTATTTATTACAATTTCCCAACATAGGTTACATTGACAGATCTTCCTTTAGCCAGCACAACCGCATGCTGCTAACAGGCTTGGTGAGGTACAAGATCGATTGGTATTGGCCTACGTATAGGTTACCGCGTCGTGCTCGTGCGTTTAATGTACCCCGCTAGGTGCAGAGTTTGGTGTGCTCTACATTGTTGCTGACGGCGTCTGCGACAGCAAATCTGGCGACTCTAGTTCTCCTCGATGTGTTGGTTTATCCTTTCTCGGAGGTGCGCACCATGAACGGCCTATCAGTTATATTTGTCTATTGAGGACTCTTAGCATCATGGGGTCAATAGAGATGCTAAGTGTGCCTAGGTGTTGATTAGCAGCATGTGTTCCCTAGGTATGGTTTGAGGTAAGTGTCTAATTTCCGTCAGCATCTTGTGTGTGTAACAATGCTATGACGGCTCTAGAGGAGTGGAAGCACACAACGAGTTCAATTAGGTGTCGCTCTTTATGTGTTGTGTCTTGAGTTGTGTGGCGGTTTGGAAACTATATCCATGACTTTCATTCCTTGAACCTAGCAATGCAAGCCTTTGGGTGGCGTTCCATAATTCCGTGGAGTGTTCTAACACTTGTCTTCCCAGTGAAAACTAATGATTTGTCCTCAATATTTTGATTGAGTGTTATCAAGCCGTGCGTCGTCCCTTCCTGGAGGAGTGAATTTTCGGGCACTTGAGTTTTCCTCATTGTGTTTGATTATGATGTTTTCTGCACTTGATACGTTGGTCGCTAGTTTTGTTTTTTCAGTACTGATTAGTTGTGCACATTCTCGATTCTTGACAAGCACTGGTGTCGTGTTAGTGTGTAGAAGGATGCGATTGGTGTCTTATTGATATCAATATAGTTTTTTAGAAAAATAAATGAACGAATTACATGCATGTCAAGTAAGCGTGGATGTCTGAAAAAGGATGCGTCTGCGTAGAGAACACAAACTCATAAAATTGTATTATGGAATGGTTTACACTCATACTATTTTGATTGCACTAGTTCTTTGTTTTCTTAGGAACCAAATGTGCTTAATATATATAACATTGATGATCAACTCTTGTATTCTTGCACTCCAGAACTTTCTGGACTAAATTATCCAGGATCAAGACTCTACTATACAACTAGGACCAGAAATCACAAAATTAACATGATTGAAAATAGGTGTAAATAAATATTGTAAACTGATAAAAATATCGGAATAAATTAAATCGTATTTCTTAATATGAAACGTACATACCTAAATTAGCTGATAGTTATAAAAGTTATCTCTTTTTTGTTTTTGCGGTTGGCAAAAGTTCTAGGACTGGAAGAAAATAAGACAACTGTATGAAAACAAAACTCCATGTATTTGGACATAAACTAAAACAACATAACATCGCCTTCCAACAAATTGGAGAAGTAAACCAGTGCACACTTAGTACGTACCTGCTTTGAGAAGGCCAATTGAGCTCAGTATGACAAGTATAGTGAAAGTTATTGATCTCGCAATACGGTTTTATATAGATTGGAGTAGTATGGAATGAAAAGGTTGGGTACCATATATATAGCAGAGATATTGGTGATATGGATCTAGAATATTTATATAGGATTTGTACATAATAATAGCGCAAAATATATGGAAATCCATTAAATATTGGAAATATTGTGTATATGTGGGAAGATACTTATTTTAGGATTTAGATTTAGAGATGGATAATGTCATATCTTCTAAAGATTTCTTGTTTCTTCTTTTGATGGATCTTAATTGCAGAGGTATAAATATGTAATCTCAAAATTGTTTCCCTCGACACAAAGATTATGTCTTGCAGATCCTAATAGTAATAGCAAATATTTGAGTGGCATGGTTATGAGATGTTCATATAGGATCTCTAGATAATAGCACAAAATAGAAGGAAAACCATTAAATATTAGAAATACAGTGTATATGTGGGAAGGTACTTATTTCAGGATTAAGATTTAGAGAGAAATTATGTCATATCTTGTTATCATTTATTATCCAATCAATTGTTTCTTTTTTCGGGAGAAGCAATCACTTGTTTCTTATTTTGTGAGACCGTAATTTCAGACGTATAATCAAGATATAATCTCAAAAAATGGTTTCATCCACGCCTTAATTCCGTTTTTGAGATCCAAATAGTAATAGTAGAGATATAGGTGGCATTTACCTAGGATATTTATACAAGATGTGCACATATTATATGTAGCGTTCCCACATTTAAATAATGTAAGGACACCTGTGTTATTGTGCTAGTCCCTGGATCAATTGCTAGCACCACAGTACAAAATGAAATATCATGCAAATGCGTCAAATTCTATTACATCGCATGATCCAGTCTTTACAAAATAGTATTACAACTTGCATAGTCTTAGAAGACTAGCAGTAAACAAGGATATACAACGGAAGACATAGTACAACATTGAGCCCATCTTCTTCATGTGCCACAGGAAAAACATGTAGGCGATAGTCTCGAGATACTAAACGAAATCCTCACTCGTATTTAGAAATATCTGCAATATGGAATATGCAGCCACAAGAGAGTCAATACAATTTAATGTATTGGCAAGTAACACTATGGTGGATATAAATGGCAAGACTAATACTACATGCTTATTTGGCTGAGTGGAGTTTAGGCTAAGTTTGCATAAAGCCAATTTTGTCCTATCTCTTTTGTAAAAGAAACTTTTCTTTTCAAAGGGGTGGCAACGTTGGATTAAGATCCAAGCACCACAATACTGTTTACTTGGTCAAAATTTTACTTATTAAAATTGATGATGAGATTCTTCCGTCAATCCTTGTCCAGCTGCTCATAGTTGTCCATAACCGGGGACACGGCTAAGATCTTAGTTTCTAACTCTGCAGAGGTTGTGCACTTTCACCCTTTGTCTTCAATTAGCCCAAACATCCTATACACCCGGAGTGCATCATGGAAAGGAGAGAATTGAGACGAGATCTTTCAGATGAAGAAGTCCAAACCCACCGGCAAGACCCGTTCCACCTATAATTTTGCTACATCTGCTTGTCAAGCCTGGGCAGAACTCTCACAACTTAGTTGATCAAGACAGAGCCCATATGTCAAAGGGTTGCACGGGAAGCTACTAAACTTAGAGGGACTTAGGAATCTCTTTGTTCCTGGGTGGCAATCCACAAGTGTACCCTCAGGTGACAACCACCACATCCATGGCCCTGGGAGTGACCCAGGTGACAACCACCATGGACATGGCCCTGAGTAGCCACTCAACATAATCCAAGCAATTACCAATCCACCCAGGTGATTCATTAAACTTAGTAGTTTTTATCCTTAACATCTAAATAAAACATCCAAGAGCATAGCAATTCTGTCGTGGGATAATCACGGCAGACGTTACCGGGGGTAACTTATCTTGGGGCAATTCGACTCTGGTGTTTGGGAGAGGGTTTAGCTCGGGGGAAATCATGCTCATAATCGATCTGGCAGCTTTGGCAATCAAGTCGCCGAGTCTCCGATCTAGGGTTACAATCTCAGCTCTCTTATTACAGGGGATATTTGAATAACTGGTAAGGCTCGTCCCAATCTAACCCTAGGAGCCGGTTTATATATTACCCGGGCCCCTGGCTTCCTATCCAAGGCACACTCGGAGTCCTACCTAGTCACCGCATACAAACCCTAAGTTTCTTTATCGCGACCCACAATCCGGGTCTCGAGGCCTATTCCACTCCTTGGGCCTTCGAGAAGCTACCTTTCCGCCAGCCGGGTCTTGCGCGGTTCCTTCTGGGCCGAGTTACGCCTTGCCGTTAGCCTACCGGGTTATCATCCCTCCATCAGTTGTCCCCAGAATAGCTTGGGCTTCGCGGGATCTTCCTTGAAGCGCATGCTATTCCCTGCAAAAATAATAAACATACAATTTCATAAAATACCGGGTTAGGATGCTTTGATAATAGCTAGGCCTAACTCCTCAGGTGGTCCATATAATAACCCGGCCCTCTCCAAGTCGAACGTTGCTTTCCCGGGTCAACACTCCGAGGAAAACACAGAAGACCCGGCTCACATTGTTCACTAGTTAATCCAAATACCACGGAAACGATCTGCTCTGAACTCTTCCGGATATCTCGTACAAGCACTTAACGCTTATCCCAAAAAATCCGGTCAGGTATCCCTTTTCCCGACGTTCCATTTCCTCCATATTCTCCACCTTCACCTTCTCTCGGTGCTCCCTCGTTCGAGCTCAAAGCCGCGCCGCCACGGCGTCCACGGGCACGCAGCCGGAAGCGAGCCGCCGCCGTCTGCGCTCTGCATCAACTCCCGCCGCGCCGCCGTTGACCTCCGCCGCCGTTCCCTCCAGCTTCTCACCGGAAGGTCCAAGGGGTCACCGCACCCATCTGCCTCCGCCGCGCTCTCCTCCCGATCCCACCGGTAAGCCATCTCCTTCCATGGATCTTGCCTTTAATTTTACTTTGACTAGGTTAGATTTAGATCCACCCTTGAACGTGTTTCTTGCTTCGTATCAATTGAATAATCCATGCTTCGTTCTTCTATAACCAATACTCAAGCTAGATCCAATAACACACCTCATCACACATCTCTATTACTTGCTGTCATAAATTTCCTCGAAAATTTTTCCGCCTAGATCCAATCCGTCGTCATTTCTTCACAAGTGTTTTTTGGTCAGTCGGATAATCAGTCATTTCCGGGTCTTTAGGTTACTCATGCTCTGTACTTTGCCCCCTGTTTTTAGATCACACCAATGGCACCCAAAGCACAAAGTCGAAGGGGAAACAGCCGGCTAAGGCAAAGCCGAGTCAATCTATCTCAGCTAATTGGGCGAGGTCCACCGTGACCAAGGCCAAGTTGGACGAGCTCGAAGAGTCGGGCGTCCTCCCCGCCCGGGAAGACATCCATTGGCGCGTCCCTGGGGAGGAGACTCGACCCACCCCAGCTATTGACGAGGTAATCTGCTTCGTTGGACACGTGATCGGGGGCTTCCGTCCCCCGGGTCACCCCTTCTTCCGTGATCTGCTAAACCATTATGGTCTCCGAGTTTTTGACATAGGTCCCAATTCTATGTTAAATATTACTCACTTCATCGTCCTGTGCGAATCATATTTATGCATCCCGCCAAACCTCGCTCTCTTCTTAGAATTATTCCAGTGCAAACCGTGCCGCGAGAGCGGCGACGGGGCCCTCCTGGTTTGCGGGGGGGTTTCCTTTCAAAGGAGGAAAAATTCGTTAATGCCGACTCTTAGCCTCAACTCCCATGTTAAACATTGGCAGAAGTCCTTCTTCTACTGCCAGGACACCTCCCCACCCGGCAAAAAGACTTTGCCGGGTTTCTCTGAAGATCTTCTCAACCTTTCTAACAACCTCAACTCCTTTGCTTCTGAGTCGGATAGGCAGTCCATCCACCCCCTCCTTGCCAAACTCATTGTTCTATCGGCCCAGGGTCTCCTTGGGCTTAACTTAGTCAAAACTTGGGTATCCTTCCGGATCCAACCCAACGCTGTCCGTCCCAAGCTGATGTGCGACTATTCTGGGCATCTCACGGACTCGCTTCGTTACTCGCTGAGGAATTACCCGGCCGCAGACGCGAACAAGATAATCAAGAATTTCTTGACCGAGAAGATGGATGTAATCCGGACGATAGCCGGCTTGGAGCCATTCACCCGCGATAACCCGGCTCCTGCGGTAAGATCTAGCCCTTACTCTTTATCCTTGCACTTTTACTTGATTCAATCACTAACTTTCATCGTTGTACCTTTATCTCAGGAAGATAGCGCCTTCTGGAAGATCGAGACCCCCCTCCCTCCGAAAACTCGGAAGAGGACGAAGAGCCGGCTGACTCGGACGAAGGTATCATCTGGGTTTTCACCCATTTCTATTTCTGCTAACTTGTTTCTCCAACTTGTTTTCCTTTTTCTGATAATGTACTATGCTCTCCAGGGTTAGAGGACAAGGAGGATAAGGAGGAGACGCAGTATGACGAAAGTGAAGAAGAGCCGGATGTGGAGGTTGGAGCCAAAAGGAAGCCCCGAGGGGTCGTATTCAAGGTTCCGTATTCCTCTATCGCCTCCCAACCCTATTCATTCGCTAACATGTGCGAGCTTAATCAACGATTGTCCGATTCACCATACTTGAAGGAGCCCGCTACAGTCAATCGCACGGTAACCCGGAATTCCCCGGGTGAGAATCCTCTCAACCCGGGTATTCCTTCGTCCCCAGCCCGCCGCGCCGGTACTTCCCAAACCCATCCTTCTGATTCTCCTCAAAAACATCGTTCTCCCAATCATCCCCTAGCAGGTCAGTTCCGGGTCTCACTCTTAGACCCTGTAACAGCTTCCTCCGGTTCTAGCAACGATCTACCGCCAGACTTCGTGATGAATGCCGGGTAAGTTATCCTTCTTGCAATTCCATGTACTAGTACTTTCCATAACTTTCACTCGTTATATACTAACTGCTTCTTTTACTTTCCCTAAGAGCCAAGGTCACAACCAGTGACCCGGACAACATGGACATCGATGACCCGGCAAGGGAGGATCCGGCAGATAATGTGAAGGTCGCGGCTGGCGGTGCTGAAGAAGAAGAAGAAGAAATCCCTTTGCAAGATCCGGCCGATCAGGAGGCCGAGTACTCAATTCCCTCGCACGTGCCCGGGGATGACGACGTCGTGATACTGGGCACAGGGAGGAGTGAACCCACTCCCAACACCCAGTCGACCCGGGTGTCCCCTGCTGCGAAGGAAAGAACCCCACCTCCGGGTAAACAGGATCCCGGCTCTTCAAAGCTGGAACTCGACAACCTGTCTTATGAAGAAATGATGAACACACTCTTTGCTTTGAAGACCACAGAAAGAGATATCATGTAGGCCATGGCTGCTGAGCACCAGGTAATCCGGATCAACACTGTATAATACTCATCTAGTCCCCAAGTTCCGAGTGTAACTAGGCGAAGTTGTACTCGGTACTTCCTTTTATATCCGGCCTTTTTGTATATCCGACTAATCTTTTCTTTTCCTTCCTCCACAGGCACACGTGACCCGGTCTGAGGAGATTTTGGCCAAAACCAATCAGCTCCTTGAGACCGAATCAAAGCTGCGGGCAGAGCTTGAGGTTGAAGTACAAAACCTTGATAAATATGTTAAGAAGTACAAGAAGAAGTACCACACTGCCGAGAATACGTTAAAGAAGCTCAAGGCTCAAGTTGCCGACACTTATCGCGCCTTGCTTGGTAAGAATCTTATGACTTGTTATTTATAACCCGGATTTTCCGTTGAACACGATACTCGGAATCTAGTGCTTTAACCTTTTCTGTTTTACTGCAGGTCCGGGTGACGCGGCCCCGGACGAAGATGATATTGAAAAACTGAAGACCCTGAAAGGCGTTATCCGTCAGTTTTCTGCAGGCACCAAGTGGATCCTGGAGGCTGTGCAGTGGCCGGCCAGTGGCTATTACGGCTTGGATACCTTACTTGAGGCATGCTCCACTGTCCCAGAGTGGATCGAACTCTGGAAGCGCTCTTGTTGCCGGGTTGGGATGACCCGTGGGCTTATGCTGGCCAAGGCCTACTTTCCCAAGCTTGAGCCGGCGAAGCTGATGGCCGGGTTTCCGGAGTTCAACCTCGATGGCTCCAAATTTTCCGGCAAGAACTTTAAGGCTATCCAGACTGAAGTGAGCCACTTGGCGAGCTTGATCGCCGATGGCCTGGAGCTGAATAGGATCGTGGCACCTTATGACGCTGAAGACAAGCCGATCAAGGCGGATCTACCCAAGCCCTTTGACATGCTGGAGAAGTGGAAGGCGGAGTCTTCCAAGAAGAGGGAGGAAGCTGCGAAGAGTAGGGCTGAGGACGGCACTGCGCCTTCCTCCTCTACGCCGGCTGTTCGTCCACCCGCTCGCGCCGACTCTGCTAATCCGGATAAAGGTGCTGGGAAGGCCCCCGAAGAGCAAGTCCAAGACCAAGACCCGGCTGCCAATGACAACGTCGAGTGAAGTTTCATCTGCTACTGCCTCAAACATTTTATTCGGCCAATGGGCATCTAAAACAATTATTCTGTTGATAGTGCGCATGTGCACTTTTCGATACTACTTCCTCGGCTTTTAATACGTTAAGAAACCTTAATAGCTTTCGTGGTCCTTCTGGCCTTTTGATATTTCCTATCTTTGAACTTTTCATTACTGGTTTTCCGACTTTTCGCTATTTGTCCTTTTGTGAGACTCGTTTCCGGGTCTTGGGGGTTTTGACGAGTGGATTTTTTCTAAGTCCCCAAGTCCCCAAGACTCGGATTTTTGGGATTTTAAGCTTTAATAGCTAGATAATTTGCTGCTTTTTTTTCAAATTCCCCAGTCCCCAGGTCCCGAATTTCCGAGTCTAGGGGTTTGGGGTTTTTCAAAAGAGCAATTTATTTCTGCTAAAGCCAAAACCCTAGAGTTACTCACGTAGGTTTGAAGTTATGCTTGATATATTTTGAGTTTCCGGCTGTCAACCTTATACTCTGGATAACTTGTGGTTTGGATGACCCTTTTGATCTTCTTTGTTGTAAGCCGGCTTTCGCGTGGGTAATCAATGCTGCTATAACTGTATAAAAACAGGGTTAGGCAAGTCCCCATGGGTATCATGGCTGATTGTAATTACACGTTAGCAAAGCATGCCACGTTCTTGCGAGTCACATCGAGCTTAAGCAAGAGAAATCAAGAAAATTTGGCTCTTTTGTCCAGTTATAAGATTGTAACCGTACTTATTCCAAGTAATCGGTCCTTATAACTTAGTGGCATCATGGCCGGGTCTTTGAGTTTGCAACTGTGCTATTCAAGCAATCAGCCCCCAAGACTTAGATATATGCAACTAGAAGAATCAATACACTAAAAAACAATAAAGAACACTTACCTGGGAGAAAATAAGAACACAACAAGAAAAATAAAAACTTGACAAAGGACACACAAGAAAGAAACAATATTATTTGTTTAACCATCTCTTTATTGATATGAGAAAAGTTAGGTCAGCAAGCCGCCTCATTAAAAACCCTCCAGTCCCCTTAGGTACCCTGGATAGGAAAAGAGTGCGTCTGAAAACTGCTGCATGTTACATCGTGTCGCTCCACTTGTGAATCTAGTCTATTCTAGGTGTAGTAGGGACGCAGCTGGGCCACGTTCCATGGTCTTTCTCTTTCTTGCATAGATGAAGTGGTGTGGGCGGTGTCATTGACAGTAGCCGACTCTTCCTTGAATCTATCAAGTAATATGATCCGTTGTGCAGATTCCGGCTTATGATGAATGGTCCTTCCCATGGTGGAGATAGCTTGTGTTTCCCCTCTTTTGACTGTATTAGGCGCAGGACCAGGTCTCCTTCCTGGAAGACCCGGGTTTTGACTCGTCGGCTATGGTATCTCCTTAAATCTTGCTGATATATGGCTGATCTCTCCAGGTCTTGTTCCCTCTGCTCTTCTAGCATGTCCACAGCGTCCTGTCGGGTCTTCTCGTTCTCTATTTCGACGTAGGCCGACACTCGAGGCGAGTCATGAATAATATCACTCGGCAAAACTGCTTCTGCACCATAAACCATAAAAAACGGTGTCATCTGAGTAGATCTGTTAGGTGTGGTGTTAATTCCCCAAACCACTGATGGTAACTCCTCAACTCATGCGCGAGCAACTCTGATGCACGGGACTCGCAGCCGTGGTTTTAATCCACGAAGTAGCTCCTGATTTGCCCTCTCCACTTGACCATTAGCCTGTGGATGGGCCACTGAGGCTATGTCCAGGCGGATGCCATTGTTTCCGCAGAATTTTTCCATCTCACCCAAGGACATATTGGTTCCATTGTCCGTTATTATGCTGTGAGGGTACCCGAACCGATAGATGATCCTTTTCAGGAATTTGACTGCTATTACAGCTTCACAATTGGTGACTGGAATAACTTCAACCCACTTTGTAAACTTATCAATAGCCACCAAGAGATGTGTCTTTTTGAAAGGTGACATGTGAAAGGGGCCAACCATATCCATACCCCAAACAGCAAACGGCCAGGTTAGCGGGATGGTCTGCAATTCCATAGCCGGCACGTGGGTTTGGCGAGCGTACCTTTGACATCCATCACACCTTGCCACCAAGCGCTCTGCATCTGCTAGGGCCATGAGCCAGAAGAAACCGTGTCGATAAGCTTTGGCCACAAGGGATCTCGTGGATGCATGGTGCCCACAATCACCTTCGTGGATCTCCTTCAAAATCTGTCGGCCTTCTTCTGGTGCTACACAGCGTAAAAAGATTCCTGCTGCGCTTCTCTTATACAACTCCCCATTGATAATAGAATAGCCCTTTGCTCGCCTCAGAATTTGCCTTGCTAGAACTTCCTGTGGTGGTAACTCGCCCCGTGATAGGTAAGCCAAAAAGGGCTCTGTCCACTCGGGAACAGCGCGTATTGTGGCCACGAGCTCCAAATCCGGGTCTTGGTTAGCCACTTCTTCCTCAGACTCGGTTTTAACAGACGGCTGCCATAGCTCGTCCAGAAAAACATTGGGTGGAACCGGCTCTCTGCGCGAGCCGAGTCTTGCGAGTGCATCTGCTGCCTCGTTCTTCGTCTGTCAATATGCTCCACATCATACCCGGAAAAACACCCGGCAACCCTGTCCACCTCTCTGCGATATGCTGCCATAGTTGCATCTTTTCTATCCCAAGTTCCTGAGACCTGCTGTACCACAAGATCCGAATCTCCATAGCACTGTATCCGCCTGATGTTCATCTCTTTGGCTACTTCCAATCCATGCAATAATGCCTCATACTTGGCCACGTTGTTTGAACAATCAAACTGGATTTGCAACACGTAGCTCAGCTTGTCCCCTTTGGGTGATGTAAGTACCACCCCAGCTCCTGATCCCTCATACTGCTTAGAACCATCGAAGTGCATTACCCAAGACTCGGAACTTGGTGTTATTGTGGACATGCTAGTGTGAGTCCAATCATTGATGAAATCAACTAAAGCCTGAGATTTGATTGCTGACATGGGCTCGTAGTTGATGTGATAATATCCCATCTTGATGGCCCACTTGGCTATTCTACCTGTTGCATCTGAGTTTATGATAATATCCGCCATTGGTATAGAGCTGACCACTGTTATGGGATGTTCCTGAAAGTATGGCTTCAATTTCCGGCTGGCCATGAAGACCCCGAAAACCAACTTCTGCCAATGTGGGTAACGCTGCTTTGCCTCTGATAGTACCTCGCTAACGTAATAAACTGGCCTTTGAACCGGGTGATCTTTTCCATCCTCTTTGCGCTCAACGACAACCACTGCGCTAACCGCCTGGGGCCCGACTGCAACGTATAGCAGCATGGGCTCTTTAGGACCCGGGGCTGCTAAGACTGGTGCCTCAGATAACTGCTTTTTTAGTGCCTCGAACACCTCATCCGCCTCTTGGTCCCAAACAAATTTGTCGGATTTCCTCAAGAGCCGGTATAACGGTATTGCCTTCTCTCCGAGCCTGGATATAAACCGGCTCAACGCTGCTACGCACCTTGTAAGTTTCTGAACATGCTTCAGGTTTTCCGGCTTTTTTAGACTCTGGATAGCTTTAATTTTGTCCGGGTTTGCCTCAATCCCTCTTTCTGACACGATAAAACCGAGTAACTTTCCTGTTGGAACTCCAAATACACACTTTGTTGGGTTAAGCTTCATCTGATATCTTCTCAGATTCTTGAATGTTTCCTTTAGATCATCGATAAATGTTTCTGCTTTCCTGGTCTTGATCACCACATCATCCACATATGCATGGACGTTGCGTCCAATCTGATCCTCAAAACACTTCTGAATGCACCGCTGGTAAGTTGCGCCAGCGTTCCTTAGTCCAAAGGTCATGGTTTTGTAACAGAAAGCCCCAAAAGGGGTTATGAACGATGTTTTATCCCAATCTTCTTTCTTAAGCTTGATCTGATGATACCCGGAATATGCATCCAGGAAACATAATAGGTCACTTCCAGCCACTGCATCTATGATCTGATCTATCCTTGGAAGGGCAAATGGATCCTTTGGGCAATGCTTGTTGAGACTCGTGTAATCTATGCACATCCTCCACTCGTTACTCTTTTTCAGCACAATAACCGGATTTGCCAACCAATCCGGGTGAAAAACTTCCATGATAAAACCGGCCGCAAGGAGCCGATCTATGTCTTCTCCTATGGCCTTTCTTCTTTCCTCGTTCATTTTCCTCAGGCCCTGCTTCACGGGCTGGGACCTGGGATCGACATGCAAACTGTGCTCTGCTAACTCGGTGGGTATGCCCGGCATGTCACTAGGTGTCCATGCAAAAACATCCTGATTTCCACGAATAAACTCCACGAGTGCCTCTTCCTGCTTGCAGTCTAGGTTAGATCCTATAGCGAATTGCTTGGAGGAGTCACCCTCAACGAAGGCCACCATCTTTGTATCCTATGCTACTTTAAACTTTACTCTCTCATCCTCCGTATTTGGCCTTTTCAACGCTGTTCTATCATCCGGGTCTACCTGAGACCGGTAATACTTAAGCTCTTCTTTCCTGCAGGCCTGTTCTGCCATTGCCGCATCTCCTTCGTCGCACTCAGCTGCTATAGCCCGGTCGCCGTGTATAGTAATGGTTCCCTTGGGACCCGGGATCTTTAGCTGGAGGTATACATAACACGTCCTGGCCATGAACTTGGCGTAAGCCGGCCTTCCGAATAGCGCGTGATAAGGGCTGCGCAATCTGACCACCTCGGACGTGAGCCATTCTACTCTGAAATTATCCTTTGATTCTCCGAAAGCGACCTCTAGTGTTATCTTTCCCTCGTGGCACGCCGAGTGACCCGGCACAATCCCGTGAAAAACTATAGAACTTTTCTGTAGCTGGGACTCCTTGAGACCCATGCGTAAGAAGGTTTGCCAGTATAAGATGTTGATGCTACTTCCACCATCCATTAAAACCTTTTTCAGCTCGTAACCATTAACCTCGGGTGCAACCACCAAAGCTAGCACACCCGGATGCTCTATCGATTCCGGGTGATCCCTTCTGCTCCATATCACCTCTTGATCCGACCATCTCAGGTATCTCGGTACAGCTGAAGAAACTGAATTTACTGCTGTTTTGAGTATTTTTATATCCTTGTTGGAAATCCCAGTGGTATGAACGTGGTACTGCCCTAGCTGCTTGGGGTTAGCTTGGAAACCTCCAGCGCCTCCTTGATTGTTACCCGGGTTTCCGCCTCCTTGATTGCCATCTGGGGGTGGCCCGTTGCCCTGGTTTCCACCCGGACCCGGTCCTCCTCCCCGGCCAGCTCCTCGCATGGCCTTGCTTATTTCCTCATTCTTCCATCTTTGTAGATCCACGCACTGCTCCAATGAGTGGTTAGCCGGTCTGCCGTTCCTGCTGTGTCGCGGGCACGGCATCCTGAAAGCCTCCTGATGATTATACGGTCTAGGTGGTCCTTGGTAGTTCCCACCATTGAAATTTCCTTCGTTAAAATTTCTTTCTGCCCTGGGTTTGGTAAACCCGGCTTCTGTATTGGCGACAAACTCGGAATTTCCTTCGTAAGGGCGCTTATGC
Organism: Alopecurus myosuroides; assembly: GCA_028641055.1. Lineage (NCBI taxonomy): Eukaryota > Viridiplantae > Streptophyta > Magnoliopsida > Poales > Poaceae > Alopecurus > Alopecurus myosuroides. Next base: position 494,988,958 of record CM054059.1, on the reverse strand, counting down.
TGGTTGTTTCCGTTATTTCCTCCATTGTTACCCGGTGCAGTACCATTGCCGGGTCTTCCACTGTTACTTGTATTGGCTTTTTCCTTCTTGTCATCGACGTCCTCCTCTGTGGTATCCGTAGCGGCGTGCTTGTTGCATGCATCCATCAATTCTCCCATCGTAACCTCTGAAGCATGCCGACTAGTTTTCATGCGTGTCAGCTTTTGCACTAAGGGTATATACTTGCACGTTTTTGTCATAGCTTGTAATGCGTCCTTCGTTGAATATCCGTAGATGAGTGAAGAATCTCCATTACCCGACGCACCCAACTGCGCGCCGGCTCTCCCTTCTTCTGTACGCATCACTCTAGGTCGTCGATGGTAAATAATTTCCTACACGTCCCGTGAAAGTGCTTGATAAAGGCAGTTTTCAGCTCACTCCATGAATTGATCGACCTTTCGGGTAGGTTGTTGAACCACAACTTTGCTGCTCCTTCTGACATCATTAAGTACATGAACTTGTCTTGAAGATTTTCAGATGCGTTGCGAATTGACATGGCCATCTCATAACTGCTCAACCAGGTTTTTGGATCCATAGTCGGCTCGTAGTTCACCACTTTACCCGGTTCCTTGAATTTATCCGGGTAAGGCTCAGCTCTGATGTTATCCGACAGACACTTGGGCCCGGCAAGATTAGTCGGTACTGGCCTTACTCGGGAAACATGCGATCCTGCAGGGGGCACGGCGGGGCGTGCCACTGCTGCTGGCCCGTGTACCGCAGACCCGGTCGCGGCTCGCCTGGCTCTGAAACTGTCCACAATAGCTTGTGCTGCTGATACCGCTGGTGCTGCCTGAACACGGGGAGGAGGCGGCATTTGCTGCTGCTCTGCCCTCCGTCGCGCTGAACTTGTCTGAATATTGCCGGTATTACCATGTTGTCGGCTGATGTATGGTGTTTCGTGCATTCCACTCCTATTATCCGGGTAGTTGACTTGCTGAGCCACCGCTGTGCGTAATAGATCTATCACCCGCGGGTCTCCTCCGCATGGGGGGACTCTCTTACGGGGATGCGGTCAAGTGCCAATGTTGCTGCATATACGTTGTCCATGGGGTTGTTGAAGTGACCTGGTGGTGTCCGAAATCGTGATGGTGGTGGTGGTGCTGCTGTGTTGCCAGCAACCGCTCCTGTTGGTAACGGAGGTAACACGGTTTGCACATTCGCCGGCTGTCCTCCCAAGGTCGTAGGCTGAGGCCCAATCCCCTGATTCACAGCCGGGATCGCTTGATCCTGGGGCGTAATGAACAACATGGTTGGGTGTATGGTTCCACCCGCTGCCGGTAGTCTCGTTTGGTGTCTCTGATTTTGTATCCTGGCTGACTGAGCATGGAGCCGGTTCTCCAGTGCTTCCAGCTCCCGTTGGCGCGTGGCTATCCCTTGCTTTTCAGCTTCCACATCTCTCCTTTGTTGCTCCAATGCACGGCGGGCTACATCCAGATCCCTAGCACGCGCCGCTGCGTTTTCCGGGGTTATCACCGTAGCTAGCACTGTGGGATCCAGGATCAGGTTGTTACTGAACAGAGCCGGATGTTGTGGGTTTGAAGGACCCGCCCCTGATGCTCTGTTCGCCATGAACCCGAGCATATTCCTCTGCATCTTGCTATCCGCCGCCCGGCTGGTGACCGAAGCCGACTCTCCGTCAACCCGGGTCAGAACCGGGTTTCCGTCAGCCGGGTTTTGTTGCTGGGCCAGCGCTCGTGCCGCTCCGACCGCGGCCGTAGTCACGTCCTCCTGATTGAGATTGGTCGCAGGGGCCGTGTAGACCGCGACCTGGCGCGCGATGCCTGGTGAAGACTCGTATTCTTCCTCATCATAGTTGTCCTCCTCGTACCGGTCCTCCAGCAGGTGCAGGATAGACTCGGTATCATCTTCTCTCATGACCCGTCCACGCGGGGTCCATGCCGGCTCCTCCGCCTCTTCTCTCTCCGTGGTGGGATCTTCTATCGGATCTATCGTCCCGACCGATTCTTCTCCATCCGACTGAACGCAGGTCGCTTCTCCTGACACAGAATCATATCCAAAATCGTCAGGGATTGAACCGGACGTACGTACCATACGATGAAGACGTTGACCCAGCCGATTGTGATGACAGATCCGGATTCGAGCAGATCCGACTCTGGCCCCCAGCCAAAATCGTCCACCATCTTCTCTCCTTCGGGGTTGGTGTAGATCTCGCCGATGACGAGGTTCTTCATGTTCTCTCGAGCTTCTCCCGTGATGTAAACACCCTTGGACGTAGGCCCCACGGTGGGCGCCAACTGTCGTGGGATAATCACGGCAGACGTTATCGGGGGTAACTTATCTTGGGGCAATTCGACTCTGGTGTTTGGGAGAGGGTTTAGCTCAGGGGAAATCATGCTCATAATCGATCTGGCAGCTCTGGCAATCAAGTCGCCGAGTCTCCGATCTAGGGTTACAATCTCAGCTCTCGTATTACAGGGGATATTCGAATAACTAGTAAGGCTCGTCCCAATCTAACCCTAGGAGCCGGTTTATATATTACCCGGCCCCCTGGCTTCCTATCCAAGGCACACTCGGAGTCCTACCTAGTCACCGCATACAAACCCTAAGTTTCCTTATCGCGACCCACAATCCGGGTCTCGAGGCCTACTCCACTCCTTGGGCCTTCGAGAAGCTACCTTTCCTCCAGCCGGGTCTTGCGCGGTTCGTTTTGGGCCGAGTTACACCTTTCCGTTAGCCTACCGGGTTATCATCCCTCCATCAAATTCTACTAAGTTCAATGTCTTCTATACTAGAAGGATATAAAGGATGGCTACACACTACTTGGGATTTTGCATAGCATAATAATAACTTAGTAAAAATTCCCTATCATGCATACTACTCAAAACACTAGTAATGCATAGTAAAAAATATGGGGGATTTGATGATGTGTTACTTTCCTTGTTGAAGTTGGTGAAGATAATCACACTCTCTTCACAAAAGATCGTTGCTCTCCGTACAATCTATTCATTGAAAACACAATAACAAAATAAACAAGCATCCTAGCAATCAAACACATAAGTGGAGAAAGCCAGAGCAAATAACATAACAAAGGAGTTGGACCAAGTTGGCTAGGACAAGGTTCAACTAACTTCATAACAAAGGATATAACAAGTTAAAGTCTTGGTATTTTCCATTTGGGTCAAGGGCTGGACAAAAACAACTTGTTATTCTTCAACTTGTGTGGATGGCTCCAAGTCTTCACAGGCTTGTCTTCTTGAAGATCATGTTCATGCTTCTATTGTAGTTTCCTCCTTGTTGTGAAGCTTCTCTTGAACTCGATAAATCTTCATGGCTTTCACTTCACTACTTAGTTTGGGTATGGGATGGGCACAAATACCACTAAGTCAATTAGAAAGAAAGCAAATTGAAAGGATAGAAAGAGACGGGTAGATGTCTTCTCCTTGATTTCCTTCATACACTTGTACTTCTTTGAGTTGCTTCTAGTTGTGGAGTCCAAGTCTTCTCTTCAAAACTTCTTCTTTGATCTTCCTTGTTTCTCTTCATATTGCCACCAAGTTGAAAGGAGAAGAATAGAAAAGGGAAGGAAAAAGACTTAGAGAGGAAGGAGGTTAGTCTTCTGGAAGTTTCTCCGGTTTTCTTCTAAGTGCTTCCACTTCTTGGAGATGCTTCTGAAGTTTGTTTTGTTTGCTAAGTCCTTCATTGGTCTTCTATCTTCATGTTGAAAAATCTCTAGATGGTTAAGTCCTCCGTTGCACTTCATCGTTCTCACAAATCCCAACTTGGTGAAATCTTGAAGCAAGCATGGAGAGACAAGAAGTTGATGGAAACATCTGTATTAGTGTTTTTAGGTTCATTTGTTGGCTAGGTATAAGTTGAAGCTTCACTAAGGACTTAGCCTTGGTTTCAAATAGCAATACACACATAGAACCACTTAAGCAAAATATTTCCTAAGTCATTTTAAATATGGTGTGAAACATGGGTGTGATAACTTGGACTAAAATACATGGGTATGGCTCATATGTGTCCAAAATTATATGGCACTGGTTTCTATGGATTAAGGTTGCCAAAAGGACAAAATTTGATTAAGAGAACATATTCTAATTATTTATAGAATTAAAACTATGTCAAAAATACTCAAATAGACAACTTAAATCAAAAATCAAATTTAATTTTATCAAAATTATTTTGGGACAGAGAGTGTGAAAGTACCCATCCTAAGATTTCTAAAAATATTTTATTTGCAATTTTTAGATTTGTGGAATTTGAATTATGCTAAAATTCATCAAACAAGCATATTAGAACTTGAACCAATTTAAGTTTGTAACATTTGAATTTGAACAGTGCTAAAAGATTCTACAGATCTAGGGGATTTCAAAAAGTCCAAGTTTGCTAAATTTGGACTTATGGTTAAAAATGTATGATGTTTCTAAGTTCTAGGGACTATTCTGCAAATTTACAATTCTATTATTATTCGGAAATAATTCCAGAGACGGGCTGGGCCAAAAACAGCTTATCTGTCGCGCAGGCCAACGATTAGGGACTAGGATTGGGCCGGTTTTACGCTGGGCCGAGCGACGGTTAACAGAATAACACGCAGGTCGACGTGGATAAGTGACCAGATCTAGGCCACTAGATCTAGATCTAACGGTGGCATACCCCTTCGTGGGGATTCTAATCTAGTGCGTTGAAAATCGATCGAACATATGCGAGGATGGGAGGAATCTCACCGGAGGTCTTCCGCGGGAGATGGTGACGCGGTGGCCTGAGACACAGCAGTTTCGACGCTGGCGGCGATGCAGACGGCCTCCAGGCTCCTGGAGGTGACGAGGAGGAGAGGAGGATCCCCCCAACACGGTGAACACGCGGGAGAGGATGTTGGCGCCTGCGGGGTCCTCTGTCGATGTTTAGGCGCGGATGGAGGGGCTCGGGCACCGGCGAGCCTCGGTTGCGGACGGCGGCGACGCTACGGGGGGTCTCCGGGCTCGGGAAGACTGCTACGGGCTTCAGAGGGGCACAGTGAGGTCGATGGCCACCACGACGTTCTCGGTGACGGTTCCTATCGGCGGTGGCGCACGGCTGGTGATGGCGCGTTCGCGGGCGTGGAGGACGGTGGCGACAGACGGGATCACCAGGCTCGGGGAGACCACAGGAAGGTGCAGCGCGACACGGTGGATGCGATGATGACCACGGGGAGTCTCCACGAGCCCTGCAATGACGGCGACGAGGAGGTCCCGAGGCGGTTGTGCGGTTCCCGGCTCCGGCGAGCTCGCGCAACAATTTGGCTGCAAAACAAATTCGCCCAAGTAATCACAGAGATGCCACATGACACGGGGAAGAGATAGGGAAAGAAAGTGGAGGATAGGACCTGGCTGGTCGCCGGAATCGAAGAAAATGGGCCACGGGCAGGAGCTTTTCCGGCGAGGAAATCCGAGAGGGTGGGGGCATGAAATCTAATGGTAGCAAAGGTTAAATGACGAGGCAGGGGAGGGATTTAAGGGGCAGGAAACGTCACATCAATTCGTGGCTTAAAACTCCCGAATCAATGGGATTGAAATCGGGAAGAAACGGTAGAGAGAGAGGGAAACGCTAGGGTTGATGACGATGACATCATGCTGACGTCATCAGCCCTTTTTTCTTTTTTTTCTTTTTTTTCTGATTTTAATATCTTTTGATATACAAGCCCAAATGACCCCATTTAAATTTCTAAAAAAAATTAAAACTAATATCTTTCTGTTTAGAACATTTTTATAAAATTTTAAACACATTACACTTTTAATATTTTTGAAAATATAATTAATTCACTAATATGGCTTTATGTTATTTAAAATTGGAAAATAATAAAAATGAGATTTCGATTAAATAAAATTTCAGAGACAATAAACATGTCAAATACTATTTTTGTAAAGTCATTTTTACCTCACTTTCATATTTTATAAATTTAACATTTCAGTGATAGCAACTTAATTCCATTTTTAAAATAGAAAATTAAATAATTATAAAAGTGGCTTAATAAAATTTAGAATAAAACCACAAGTCATAATATTGTTTTCAAAGCCATCTTTTATGTTATTTTCAAAGCAATGCATTTTAATTTCACACCTTTATGTTTAAAACTTGGAATAACAAATAAAAGTTATTATTAAAATATTTTATTCTCATCAAATATTGTTGAGGCTTAGAACTTTATTAAGGGTTATAAATCTTTTGATTTTTGTTTCCATATACTATTTTCAAAGTAATATTTGAGTTGGAAACATTTTATATAATGGAGTTTGCTAAGGAGAAACTATCACTTGAATTATGAAGACTTAGTTGAAGGAGGTTTTTGGATTATCGAAAACAGAGGCATTAATGGATTCTTAGTTTCAATTTTCATTGAGTTATGTATTGTTTCCTTTTATTTCTTGCCTCTCATTGGTTTTTGGTGACTTGCATAACATGAAAACAAAATGTTTCAAATTTTAGTGATTTTTGGACTTTCTAAAAATCAGGGATGTTACATATTAATAGCAATAAATAGAAGGAAATGCATGACAATATACACGTTAAATATTGGAGATATAGTGGATATGTGGGAAGGTGCTTATTTCCTAATTTGGATTTAGAGAGTAGTGATGTCATATATTTTTAACATAACCCTCTATATAGTAAGTTGCATTGATTTCAATTTTTCTCTTTTTTTGATCTGCCGGTGATTTTTTGAAGATGCACAACGAATATGGTTTCAAAATGAAACAGAGATAGGCGATATAAACATGATATTTTTGAAACGGATGCAAAATCTTTGCCTCAATCTTCGCCCCTCTACCCAACTAACAGCCATGCATGCACTAACAACCTCGATGCCTAACTAACCCGTGCACTAACATATGACTTGGCTAGCACAGGCGCACATACAACTAACGGAGTTTGCTAAGGAGAAACAATCACTTGAATTATGAAGACTTAGTTGAAGGAGGTTTTTGGATTATGGAAAACAGAGGCATTAATGGATTCTTAGTTTCAATTTTCATTGAGTTATGTATTGTTTCCTTTTATTTCTTGCCTCTCATTGGTTTTTGGTGACTTGCATAACATGAAAACAAAAAGTTTCAAATTTTAGTGATTTTGGACTTTCTAAAAATCAGGGATGTTACATATTAATAGCAATAAAGAGAAGGAAATGCATGACAATATACACCTTAAATATTGGAGATATAGTGTATATGTGGGAAGGTGCTTATTTCCGAATTTGGATTTAGAGAGTAGCGATGTCATATATTTTTAACATAACCCTCTATATAGTAAGTTGCCTTGATTTCAATTTTTCTCTTTTTTCGATCTGCCGGTGATTTTTTGAAGTTGCACAACGAATATGGTTTCAAAATGTAACAGAGATAGGCGATATAAACATGATATTTTTGAAACGGATGCAAAATCTTTGCCTCAATCTTCGCCCCTGTACACAACTAACAGCCATGCATGCACTAACAACCTCGATGCCTAACTAACCCGTGCACTAACATATGACTTGGCTAGCACAGACGCACATACAGCTAACGGAGTTGCCAGGCCATGACACACACACGCGGACACGGCCCGTGACCCAGGCTCGTGGCTTATTCCCAACAGTGTGTGTGTTCGCTCTTCGTCGCATATCCGCTCGGTGGCGGTAGCGCCCGGTTGTCAGTCTCGGACGGTGTGAATGTATTGTCCCATGTGGTCGCGCTCGATCTGGTTATGGCGAGGTTTAGAAGGGGGTCCGAGTACGCGGATTCAAGACGTCGTTCCCTAATCCCTACCAGTGGGAACTATCCTGATTTTTTTCTTTTTTCTTTTCGTTTTTAGAAGTGGGAGCCTGGGCCCGGGTCTCTGCATCAAAATGATGCACACAGACGGATTTTAAATTAAGATAAAGAATAAAACATTCAGAGTTAAGTGTATTACAAATCACGGATCCGACAAAGTGGCCACAAAGATCAGCCACACAAACAAAGACAAATTATGCATCTAATCGCCTCGTATTAAGCCACTCCAGCCTGGCTGTAGATAATCTGAACGACCGCCATCATTCGAGCACAGCATGTATCCATAAGTCCGCGCTGGTCCACGGGAAGAAGAAAAGACCACGCCTGGATAGAATAAACCGCCTTGTTTACAACCTGCAAAAAGTGAGGGTTTTTTGTTTGTTAAACATCACATCATTTCTACTATTCTAAATTGCCCATAAGAAAGCAGCGCCACCAATTCGAATCCGTGCTTTTGTTTTCTTGTCCACGCCATTTAGCCAGGTACCAAACATATTCGCAATGCTAGTAGGTAGGTAAATGCTAAACGTAAAGTAAATAAGATGTCAAATATCACGGCCAAAAGGGCATGCTATAAATAAATGTTCTACAGACTCATCTGTATCGCAAAAAACACATTTTTTACAACCATGCCAATTTCTCTTAATCAAATTATCCTATGTAAGAATAACTTTTCTATTCAGGAACCATAAGAAGATTTTAATCTTTAATGGCACATTTAATTTCCACAAATATTTTCGTAAAAATCTTGTGGATCCATGTAGCAAATCGGCATAGTACGATTTATGGAAAACGACCCATCAATCGTTAGCTTCCAACGTAACACATCTATTTCATTTGTGAGAGAAACTCCCATCAACCTCTCAACCAAATGCAATCAACAATCTCTCCTGTGATCCAACATACTCCTACGAAACCGAATGTTTAGAGGGTTATATGCTAGCACGTTCGCTACCGTAACATGCTTATGTAAGGCCACACTATACAATGATGGATATGATTGTGATAACGGCTCATCACCTAACCATGTGTCCTCCCAAAAACGCACATGTTGTTTGTTCCCTAAGGAAAACTTGCCACGTGAAAAGAAATCATTCTTCACTCTCATAATCCCTTTCCAGAAGGATTAGTTTCTACTTAAGATAACGTTTTATCCCTGAGATACTTATTAGAGAGGAGTTCTTGACACACCCCATCTTCAGGCAAGATTTTGTACAACCACTTACTAAGCAAATACTTGTTTTTAATTTGTAGTACTTCAATCCCTAGACCACCTTGGTCCTTCGGACGGCACACAATATTCCATTTCGTGAGGCGGTATTTTTTCTTCTTCACGTCACTTTGCCAAAAAAAAATCTCGATCGGTATAAATCCAATCGTTTCCTAACCCCGATAGGTATTTCGAATAAGGATAGAAGAATCATTGGTAAACTTGATAGGGCCGAGTTTATCAAAATGAGGCGATCCCCATAAGATAACAATTTTCCTACCCAAGAATTAAGTTTTCTATCAAACCTATCCTCGACCGGTTTCCACTCCTTATTGAAAAGTTTTCTATGATGAATTGGTATACCAAGGTACTTAAAAGGTAGATTTCCTACCTCACACCCGAAAATATGGCGGTAGTCATCTTGAACCTCTTTAGCCTTACCAAAACAAAACAAAAATCTCACTTTATAGAAGTTTATTTTAAGGCCCGATAGTAACTCAAATATCGCAAGAATGAGCTTCATATTTAAGGCCTTTTGGACGTCATGTTCTATGAAAATAATCGTATCATCGGCATACTGAAGGATAGATACCCCTCCCTCGACCAGGTGCGGTATCAACCCTCCTACTTGGCCATCCTCTTTAGCTCTATCTATAAGGATAGCCAACGTATCTGTTACAAGGTTGAAAAGAATAGGGGACAACGGATCACTCTGTCTAAGACCTTTTAGCGTTTGAAAATAATGACCGGTATCATAATTAACTTTAATACCGACACTCCCTCCCTGAAAGAAACGAGCAATTCACTCACACCAAATTGGTGAAAATCCTTTCATTCTTAACACTTGCTGCAAAAAAGACCAGTTTACTTTGTTGTAAGCCTTCTCAAAATATATCTTATACAGAACCCCATCCAAGTTTTTCCTTTTCAATTCATGAATTGTTTCATGTAGAACCACAACCCCCTCAAGTATATTTCTATCCGGTATAAATGTTGATTGGGTTGGTCGGATAACTCTACTCGCAATAGATGTTACCCTATTAGTTCCCACTTTGGTAAACACTTTGAAGCTAACATTTAGAAGGCAAATAGGCCTATATTGCTCGATGCGACTCGCATCCTCCTTCTTTGGAAGTAACGTAATAATTCCAAAGTTGAGCTTAAATAAAGGTAAATCACCATCATAAAGCTGAGCAAACATAGCCATCAAATAAATTTTAATCACATCCCAAAACTTTTGATAGAATTCAGCAGGAAACCAGTCCGGTCCAGGAGCTTTGTTATGTTCCATTTGAGATATAGCTTCGAACACCTCCTTTTTCATAAACGGAGATGTAAGAATAAGGTTTTCCTCCAGAGAAATCTACGCCATATCGTCAATCATATCCTCCACTAAAGAAACGTAGCTCGGCGCCGATGCCCCGAATAATTTCTTATAATATTCTGAGATAAAAACCCTCAAATTTAAATCACCAACAATAGTACCCTCATCCTATTCTAATTGGAAAATTATCTTCTACCTATGCTTACCATTTGCAATCAGGTGGAAGTATTTCGTATTACCTCCCCCTTCTTGTATATATTTAACTTTAGCCCGCTGAGCCCATTTGGATTCTTCACCCCGTTTAAAATTTCTTAAACATTCATCAGCCTCCTTTTTCGCAGCCCGCTCGGCCATACTCAAAGGAGTTGATTCCGCCTTAATGTCAAGCAATTCAATGAGGGTTGTTAATTTATCTTTCAACTTTATATACTCGCCACTAAGGTTCTTAGCCCAGATACGCAAAAATTGCCGTAAATGCCTAATTTTATTCGGCCACCTTTCGACACGAGTGGTCCCAAAATTAATAGACATCCACTCTATACACACTAACTCATAGAAACCCTCTTGACGCATCCATGAGAGTTCGAACGAGAAGTGACTCTTATTACCAACGTGAGCTTGTACCCCAGAATCCAAAAGCAAAGGTGTATGATCAGACCCCGTTCGAGTCAAAGCATGCACCGAGACAAGTGGAATTTCTGCTCCCAGTTGATACTGTTTAGAAAACGATCTAACTTTTCATAACTCATATTATCACCCCAACCAGCCCAGGTATATTGTCTTCCCGATAAAGTAATTTCTTTCAAATCTGTGGCATTAAAAATAAACGGCCACCTAGCATTAAAATTATCGTTACTCTTCTCTTCATGACGCATAATAATGTTGAAATCCCCCCCCCCCAACCAATATCAGAAGAGTTTCATTGTCGCAAATACAGACTAACTCCGTGAGGAAATACGGTTTCTTTGAGTCTTGTGCAGCCCCGTAAACTACAACAAAAGCCCATAGAAAGCCATCCTCTTTGGTCTTAACATGAAACTTCAGACAAAAATCCCCCAACACAACGGTTTGTGCTGAAAGAGTATTAAAACCAACTAACATCCCACCAGACCGCCCATGTGGGGGTAGACAAAACCACGTGAAATCCCTACCCCTAGCAAGAAATTGCAAAAAATGAGTAGCGAACGAAGATCTACCCGTCTCAAGTAATGCAATAAAATCAATATTATGGTCTTTAACGAACTCGTAACAGCTAAATGTTTTGCATGGTCCCCAAATCCATTACTATTCCAAATTAAACCTCTCATTTCACTTTTTAAATTGTTTTAGTCTAGCGCTTCTCATGGGTTTAGTAAGACTACGAACACACTTCTTACGGTTACGTTTGACCGTCTTAGAAAGTGGAAGATGATCTGTGTGATCATCATCATGTTCGAGATCATCATCTTGAAGATCCTCACTCAAGTTAGAGGCTTTCGTAATAACCAAACTAGAGATGGAATCAAACATATCAGCATTCAAAGAATCATGTAAATTATTCTTAAGAAAAGTGATCGATCTAGCACGTTCTTGATCTAACAATCCCGAAATAGATGAAAAAATCGCCTCCTTGTTTTTCCCTAACGAGACACCTAACTTCTCATCTCTAGCTTTGATTTCAGAATTAGAAAAGGAAAGTAACGATAAACCAACAGGAACATTATTACCTTTAGCAAATGCCGAGTCCTTCCGTTGCGCGAGCGCCATAGCTCGCAGCTCCTGAGGTAAATCCGCGTCTGGCTTGGCGCGAAGACGAGCGCTGGAGCGCACCTCCATGTCACCCGCGGAAATTACCCCATATGTCAGCATCGCGGACAAAGAGGGACGCGACGGTGTGATCGGCACCGCAGCCAACCCCAACCCGCCTGGTTGAGGTGGGCAGTGCTCGGCCACCGGCGAAGTCACCCCCTCCATACCCCCGCCCAACCTGCGTGGTTGAGTGGAGAAAGGATCTGCGTGCCCACTCGGGCTCATCCTCGTCGGCGACAGTGAAACCGTAGCGGCGCACTCCGCTGCCTCCGCTACACCGGAAGTTGGCACGAAGGCAGTATTAGCCACTGCCAACCCCAACCCTCCTGGTTGAGGTGAGCAGCACTCAGCCATAGCGGCCGAAGATCCTCGCGTAGCTCCTCCAAACCCGCCTGGTTGAGATGAACACACCGACGCCGCGCCGAAGATATTGGCATGTGAAGTTACAGATAATACTTTATTAATTCTAAAACAGGAGGAATATCATAGTTCAAATTTAGTTGGAGAAAGTCAAACAATATTGTTTGACCATGGAAGGATCCTATCTCACTTGGGTTGAGAGAGTAGAAACAAACTCAATACCCGGGTTCAAATCTCCATAGTCATGAATTTATTTTCCTTCCAAGGACAATGGCTTCGTGCTTAACTAAGATTAATGATCCTACTCGTACTATGTATCGTTGAGGACCAGATTGGTTCATAACAAATATTTAGATGATGGTACACATGCTTAAAGGGTTGTGTGCATAAACCATTGGTGCAGAGGCTAGGGGAAGTAAATTTCTATCTCTCGAAGTTTTCTTAACAACCCACTTCATAAAATTATTTTATCTATTACACCCACCCCCATCCGGGTTACTCCTACGGGCGGTCAGAAGAAAACATATCATGTACCTTCATGTTTCTTATTACGTCAACACACTACCGGAGAACAAATCATGATGCTTCGCCCGTCACGGACAATCAGTAGAGGTGAAATGTTGGATGTCAGGGCTCTATTGTTAGGGGGTAGTGGGGCAGCCACCATGGCTTTCCGATCTTTAATTTGAGGTGATGAAGGATATTATTTATTACAATTTCCCAACATAGGTTACATTGACAGATCTTCCTTTAGCCAGCACAACCGCATGCTGCTAACAGGCTTGGTGAGGTACAAGATCGATTGGTATTGGCCTACGTATAGGTTACCGCGTCGTGCTCGTGCGTTTAATGTACCCCGCTAGGTGCAGAGTTTGGTGTGCTCTACATTGTTGCTGACGGCGTCTGCGACAGCAAATCTGGCGACTCTAGTTCTCCTCGATGTGTTGGTTTATCCTTTCTCGGAGGTGCGCACCATGAACGGCCTATCAGTTATATTTGTCTATTGAGGACTCTTAGCATCATGGGGTCAATAGAGATGCTAAGTGTGCCTAGGTGTTGATTAGCAGCATGTGTTCCCTAGGTATGGTTTGAGGTAAGTGTCTAATTTCCGTCAGCATCTTGTGTGTGTAACAATGCTATGACGGCTCTAGAGGAGTGGAAGCACACAACGAGTTCAATTAGGTGTCGCTCTTTATGTGTTGTGTCTTGAGTTGTGTGGCGGTTTGGAAACTATATCCATGACTTTCATTCCTTGAACCTAGCAATGCAAGCCTTTGGGTGGCGTTCCATAATTTCGTGGAGTGTTCTAACACTTGTCTTCCCAGTGAAAACTAATGATTTGTCCTCAATATTTTGATTGAGTGTTATCAAGCCGTGCGTCGTCCCTTCCTGGAGGAGTGAATTTTCGGGCACTTGAGTTTTCCTCATTGTGTTTGATTCTGATGTTTTCTTCACTTGATACGTTGGTCGCTAGTTTTCTTTTTTCAGTACTGATTAGTTGTGCACATTCTCGATTCTTGACAAGCACTGGTGTCGTGTTAGTGTGTAGAAGGATGCGATTGGTGTCTTATTGATATCAATATAGTTTTTTAGAAAAATAAATGAACGAATTACATGCATGTCAAGTAAGCGTGGATGTCTGAAAAAGGATGCGTCTGCGTAGAGAACACAAACTCATAAAATTGTATTATGGAATGGTTTACACTCATACTATTTTGATTGCACTAGTTCTTTGTTTTCTTAGGAACCAAATGTGCTTAATATATATAACATTGATGATCAACTCTTGTATTCTTGCACTCCAGAACTTTCTGGACTAAATTATCCAGGATCAAGACTCTACTATACAACTAGGACCAGAAATCACAAAATTAACATGATTGAAAATAGGTGTAAAAAAATATTGTAAACTGATAAAAATATCGGAATAAATTAAATCGTATTTCTTAATATGAAACGTACATACCTAAATTAGCTGATAGTTATAAAAGTTATCTCTTTTTTGTTTTTGCGGTTGGCAAAAGTTCTAGGACTAGAAGAAAATAAGACAATTGTATGAAAACAAAACTCCATGTATTTGGACATAAACTAAAACAACATAACATCGCCTTCCAACAAATTGGAGAAGTAAACCAGTGCACACTTAGTACGTACCTGCTTTGAGAAGGCCAATTGAGCTCAGTATGACAAGTATAGTGAAAGTTATTGATCTCGCAATACGGTTTTATATAGATTGGAGTAGTATGGAATGAAAAGGTTGGGTACCATATATATAGCAGAGATATTGGTGATATGGATCTAGAATATTTATATAGGATTTGTACATAATAATAGCGCAAAATATATGGAAATCCATTAAATATTGGAAATATTGTGTATATGTGGGAAGATACTTATTTTAGGATTTAGATTTAGAGATGGATAATGTCATATCTTCTAAAGATTTATTGTTTCTTCTTTTGATGGATCTTAATTGCAGAGGTATAAATATGTAATCTCAAAATTGTTTCCCTCGACACAAAGATTATGTCTTGCAGATCCTAATAGTAATAGCAAATATATGAGTGGCATGGTTATGAGATGTTCATATAGGATCTCTAGATAATAGCACAAAATAGAAGGAAAACCATTAAATATTAGAAATACAGTGTATATGTGGGAAGGTACTTATTTCAGGATTAAGATTTAGAGAGAAATTATGTCATGTCTTGTTATCATTTATTATCCAATCAATTGTTTCTTTTTTCGGGAGAAGCAATCACTTGTTTCTTATTTTGTGAGACCGTAATTTCAGACGTATAATCAAGATATAATCTCAAAAAATGGTTTCATCCACGCCTTAATTCAGTTTTTGAGATCCAAATAGTAATAGTAGAGATATAGGTGGCATTTACCTAGGATATTTATACAAGATGTGCACATATTATGTAGCGTTCCCACATTTAAATAATGTAAGGACACCTGTGTTATTGTGCTAGTCCCTGGATCAATTGCTAGCACCACAGTACAAAATGAAATATCATGCAAATGCGTCAAATTCTATTACATCGCATGATCCAGTCTTTACAAAATAGTATTACAACTTGCATAGTCTTAGAAGACTAGCAGTAAACAAGGATATACAACGGAAGACATAGTACAACATTGATCCCATCTTCTTCATGTGCCACAGGCAAAACATGTAGGCGATAGTCTCGAGATACTAAACGGAATCCTCACTCGTATTTAGAAATATCTGCAATATGGAATATGCAGCCACAAGGGAGTCAATACAATTTAATGTATTGGCAAGTAACACTATGGTGAATATAAATGGCAAGACTAATACTACATGCTTATTTGGCTGAGTGGAGTTTAGGCTAAGTTTGCATAAAGCCAATTTTGTCCTATCTCTTTTGTAAAAGAAACTTTTCTTTTCAAAGGGGTGGCAACGTTGGATTAAGATCCAAGCACCACAATACTGTTCACTTGGTCAAAATTTTACTTATTAAAATTGATGATGAGATTCTTCCGTCAATCCTTGTCCAGCTGCTCATAGTTGTCCATAACCGGGGACACGGCTAAGATCTTAGTTTCTAACTCTGCAGAGGTTGTGCACTTTCACCCTTTGTCTTCAATTAGCCCAAACATCCTATACACCCGGAGTGCATCATGGAAAGAAGAGAATTGAGACGAGATCTTTCAGATGAAGAAGTCCAAACCCACCGGCAAGACCCGTTCCACCTATAATTTTGCTACATCTGCTTGTCAAGCCTGGGCAGAACTCTCACAACTTAGTTGATCAAGACAGAGCCCATATGTCAAAGGGCTGCACGGGAAGCTACTAAACTTAGAGGGACTTAGGAATCTCTTTGTTCCTGGGTGGCAATCCACAAGTGTACCCTCAGGTGACAACCACCACATCCATGGCCCTGGGAGTGACCCAGGTGACAACCACCATGGACATGGCCCTGAGTAGCCACTCAATATAATCCAAGCAATTACCAATCCACCCAGGTGATTCATTAAACTTAGTAGTTTTTATCCTTAACATCTAAATAAAACATCCAAGAGCATAGCAATTCTGTCGTGGGATAATCACGGCAGACGTTACCGGGGGTAACTTATCTTGGGGCAATTCGACTCTGGTGTTTGGGAGAGGGTTTAGCTCGGGGGAAATCATGCTCATAATCGATCTGGCAGCTTTGGCAATCAAGTCGCCGAGTCTCCGATCTAGGGTTACAATCTCAGCTCTCTTATTACAGGGGATATTTGAATAACTGGTAAGGCTCGTCCCAATCTAACCCTAGGAGCCGGTTTATATATTACCCGGGCCCCTGGCTTCCTATCCAAGGCACACTCGGAGTCCTACCTAGTCACCGCATACAAACCCTAAGTTTCCTTATCGCGACCCACAATCCGGGTCTCGAGGCCTATTCCACTCCTTGGGCCTTCGAGAAGCTACCTTTCCGCCAGCCGGGTCTTGCGCGGTTCCTTTTGGGCCGAGTTACGCCTTGCCGTTAGCCTACCGGGTTATCATCCCTCCATCAGTTGTCCCCAGAATATCTTGGGCTTCGCGGGATCTTCCTTGAAGCGCATGCTATTCCCTGCAAAAATAATAAACATTCAATTTCATAAAATACCGGGTTAGGATGCTTTGATAATAGCTAGGCCTAACTCCTCAGGTAGTCCATATAATAACCCGGCCCTCTCCAAGTCCAACGTTGCTTTCCCGGGTCAACACTCCGAGGAAAACACAGAAGACCCGGATCACATTGTTCACTAGTTAATCCAAATACCACGGAGACGATCTGCTCTGAACTCTTCCGGATATCTCGTACAAGCACTTAACGCTTATCCCAAAAAATCCGTTCAGGTATCCCTTTTCCCGAAATTTCGGCTCCCGCCTCTTAGTCCTATGGCACTCCACCCGCACCTATAAATAAGCGCTTCAAGGGAAACCCCTAGCCCAACGTTCCATTTCCTCCATATTCTCCACCTTCACCTTCTCTCGGTGCTCCCTCGTTCGTGCTCAAAGCCGCGCCGCCACGGCGTCCACGGGCACGCAGCCGGAAGCGAGCCGCCGCCGTCGGCGCTCTGCATCAACTCCCGCCGCGCCGCCGTTGACCTCCGCCGCCGTTCCCTCCAGCTTCTCACCGGAAGGTCCAAGGGGTCACCGCACCCATCTGCCTCCGCCGCGCTCTCCTCCCGATCCCACCGGTAAGCCATCTCCTTCCATGGATCTTGCCTTTAATTTTACTTTGACTAGGTTAGATTTAGATCCGCCCTTGAACGTGTTTCTTGCTTCGTATCAATTGAATAATCCATGCTTCGTTCTTCTATAACCAATACTCAAGCTAGATCCAATAACACACCTCATCACACATCTCTATTACTTGCTGTCATAAATTTCCTCGAAAATTTTTCCGCCTAGATCCAATCCGTCGTCATTTCTTCACAAGTGTTTTTTGGTCAGTCGGATAATCAGTCATTTCCGGGTCTTTAGGTTACTCATGCTCTGTACTTTTCCCCCTGTTTTTAGATCACACCAATGGCACCCAAAGCCAGCACAAAGTCGAAGGGGAAACAGCCGGCTAAGGCAAAGCCGAGTCAATCTATCTCAGCTAATTGGGCGAGGTCCACCGTGACCAAGGCCAAGTTGGACGAGCTCGAAGAGTCGGGCGTCCTCCCCGCCCGGGAAGACATCCATTGGCGCGTCCCTGGGGAGGAGACTCGGCCCACCCCAGCTATTGACGAGGTAATCTGCTTCGTTGGACACGTGATCCGGGGCTTCCGTCCCCCGGGTCACCCCTTCTTCCGTGATCTGCTAAACCATTATGGTGTCCGAGTTTTTGACATAGGTCCCAATTCTATGTTAAATATTACTCACTTCATCGTCCTGTGCGAATCATATTTATGCATCCCGCCAAACCTCGCTCTCTTCTTAGAATTACTCCAGTGCAAACCGTGCCGCGAGAGCGGCGACGGGGCCCTCCTGGTTTGCGGGGGGGGTTTCCTTTCAAAGGAGGAAAAATTCGTTAATGCCGACTCTTAGCCTCAACTCCCATGTTAAACATTGGCAGAAGTCCTTCTTCTACTGCCAGGACACCTCCCCACCCGGCAAAAAGACTTTGCCGGGTTTCTCTGAAGATCTTCTCAACCTTTCTAACAACCTCAACTCCTTTGCTTCTGAGTCGGATAGGCAGTCCATCCACCCCCTCCTTGCCAAACTCATTGTTCTATCGGCCCAGGGTCTCCTTGGGCTTAACTTAGTCAAAACTTGGGTATCCTTCCGGATCCAACCCAACGATGTCCGTCCCAAGCTGATGTGCGACTATTCTGGGCATCTCACGGACTCGCTTCGTTACTCGCTGAGGAATTACCCGGCCGCAGACGCGAACAAGATAATCAAGAATTTCTTGACCAAGAAGATGGATGTAATCCGGACGATAGCCGCCTTGGAGCCATTCACCCGCGATAACCCGGCTCCTGCGGTAAGATCTGGCCCTTACTCTTTATCCTTGCACTTTTACTTGATTCAATCACTAACTTTCATCGTTGTACCTTTATCTCAGGAAGATAGCGCCTTCTGGAAGATCGAGACCCCCTCCCTCCGAAAACTCGGAAGAGGACGAAGAGCCGGCTGACTCGGACGAAGGTATCATCTAGGTTTTCACCCATTTCTATTTCTGCTAACTTGTTTCTCCAACTTGTTTTCCTTTTTCTCATAATGTACTATGCTCTCCAGGGTTAGAGGACAAGGAGGATAAGGAGGAGACGCAGTACGACGAAAGTGAAGAAGAGCCGGATGTGGAGGTTGGAGCCAAAAGGAAGCCCCGAGGGGTCGTATTCAAGGTTCTGTATTCCTCTATCGCCTCCCAACCCTATTCATTCGCTAACATGTGCGAGCTTAATCAACGATTGTCCGATTCACCATACTTGAAGGAGCCCGCTACAGTCAAGCGCAGGGTAACCCGGAATTCCCCGGGTGAGAATCCTCTCAACCCGGGTATTCCTTCGTCCCCAGCCCGCCGCGCCGGTACTTCCCAAACCCATCCTTCTGATTCTCCTCAAAAACATCGTTCTCCCAATCATCCCCTAGCAGGTCAGTTCCGGGTCTCACTCTTAGACCCTGTAACAGCTTCCTTCGGTTCTAGCAACGATCTACCGCCAGACTTCGTGATGAATGCCGGGTAAGTTATCCTTCTTGCAATTCCATGTACTAGTACTTTCCATAACGTTATATACTAACTGCTTCTTTTACTTTCCCTCAGAGCCAAGGTCACAACCAGTGACCCGGACAACATGGACATCGATGACCCGGCAAGGGAGGATCCGGCAGATAATGTGAAGGTCGCGGCTGGCGGTGCTGAAGAAGAAGAAGAAGAAATCTCTTTGCAAGATCCGGCCGATCAGGAGGCCGAGTACTCAATTCCCTCGCACGTGCCCGGGGATGACGACGTCGTGATACTGGGCACAGGGAGGAGTGAACCCACTCCCAACACCCAGACGACCCGGGTGTCCCCTGCTGCGAAGGAAAGAACCCCACCTCCGGGTAAACAGGATCCCGGCTCTTCAAAGCTGGAACTCGACAACCTGTCTTATGAAGAAATGATGAACACACTCTTTGCTTTGAAGACCACAGAAAGAGATATCATGGAGGCCATGGCTGCTGAGCACCAGGTAATCCGGATCAACACTGTATAATACTCATCTAGTCCCCAAGTTCCGAGTGTAACTAGGCGAAGTTGTACTCGGTACTTCCTTTTATATCCGGCCTTTTCGTATATCCGACTAATCTTTTCTTTTCCTTCCTCCACAGGCACACGTGACCCGGTCTGAGGAGATTTTGGCCAAAACCAATCAGCTCCTTGAGACCGAATCAAAGCTGCGGGCAGAGCTTGAGGTTGAAGTACAAAACCTTGATAAATATGTTAAGTACAAGAAGAAGTACCACACTGCCGAGAATACGTTAAAGAAGCTCAAGGCTCAAGTTGCCGACACTTATCGCGCCTTGCTTGGTAAGAATCTTATGATTTGTTATTTATAACCCGGATTTTCCGTTGAACACGATACTCGGAATCTAGTGCTTTAACCTTTTCTGTTTTACTGCAGGTCCGGGTGACGCGGCCCCGGACGAAGATGATATTGAAAAACTGAACACCCTGAAAGGCGTTATCCGTCAGTTTTCTGCAGGCACCAAGTGGAACCTAGAGGCTGTGCAGTGGCCGGCCAGTGGCTATTACGGCTTGGATACCTTACTTGAGGCATGCTCCACTGTCCCAGAGTGGATCGAACTCTGGAAGCGCTCTTGTTGCCGGGTTGGGATGACCCGTGGGCTTATGCTGGCCAAGGCCTACTTTCCCAAGCTTGAGCCGGCGAAGCTGGTGGCCGGGTTTCCGGAGTTCAACCTCGATGGCTCCAAATTTTCCGGCAAGAACTTTAAGGCTATCCAGACTGAAGTGAGCCACTTGGCGAGCTTGATCGCCGATGGCCTGGAGGTGAATAGGATCGTGGCACCTTATGACGCTGAAGACAAGCCGATCAAGGCGGATCTACCCAAGCCCTTTCACATGCTGGAGAAGTGGAAGGCGGAGTCTTCCAAGAAGAGGGAGGAAGCTGCGAAGAGTAGGGCTGAGGACGGCACTGCGCCTTCCTCCTCTACGCCGGCTGTTCGTCCACCCGCTCGCGCCGACTCTGCTAATCCGGATAAAGGTGCTGGGAAGGCCCCCGAAGAGCAAGTCCAAGACCAAGACCCGGCTGCCAATGACAACGTCGAGTGAAGTTTCATCTGCTACTGCCTCAAACATTTTATTCGGCCAATGGGCATCTAAAACAATTATTCTCTTGATAGTGCGCATGTGCACTTTTCGATACTACTTCCTCGGTTTTTAATACGTTAAGAAACCTTAATAGCTTTCGTGGTCCTTCTGGCCTTTTGATATTTCCTATCTTTGAACTTTTCATTACTGGTTTTCCGACTTTTCGCTATTTGTCCTTTTGTGAGACTCGTTTCCGGGTCTTGGGGGTTTTGACGAGTGGATTTTTTCTAAGTCCCCAAGTCCCCAAGACTCGGATTTTTGGGATTTTAAGCTTTAATAGCTAGATAATTTGCTGCTTTTTTTTCAAATTCCCCAGTCCCCAGGTCCCGAATTTCCGAGTCTAGGGGTTTGGGGTTTTTCAAAAGAGCAATTTATTTCTGCTAAAGCCCAAACCCTAGAGTTACTCACGTAGGTTTGAAGTTATGCTTGATATATTTTGAGTTTCCGGCTGTCAACCTTATACTCTGGATAACTTGTGGTTTGGATGACCCTTTTGATCTTCTTTGTTGTAAGCCGGCTTTCGCGTGGGTAATCAATGCTGCTATAACTGTATAAAAACAGGGTTAGGCAAGTCCCCATGGGTATCATGGCTGATTGTAATTACACGTTAGCAAAGCATGCCACGTTCTTGCGAGTCACATCGAGCTTAAGCAAGAGAAATCAAGAAAATTTGGCTCTTTTGTCCAGTTATAAGATTGTAACCGTACTTATTCCAAGTAATCGGTCCTTATAACTTAGTGGCATCATGGCCGGGTCTTTGAGTTTGCAACTGTGCTATTCAAGCAATCAGCCCCCAAGACTTAGATATATGCAACTAGAAGAATCAATACACTAAAAAACAATAAAGAACACTTACCTGGGAGAAAATAAGAACACAACAGGAAAAATAAAAACTTGACAAAGGACACACAAGAAAGAAACAAGATTATTTGTTTAACCATCTCTTTATTGATATGAGAAAAGTTAGGTCAGCAAGCCGCCTCATTAAAAACCCTCCAGTCCCCTTAGGTACCCTGGATAGGAAAAGAGTGCGTCTGAAACCTGCTGCCTGTTACATCGTGTCGCTCCACTTGTGAATCTAGTCTATTCTAGGTGTAGTAGGGACGCAGCTGGGCCACGTTCCATGGTCTTTCTCTTTCTTGCATAGATGAAGTGGTGTGGGCGGTGTCATTGACAGTAGCCGACTCTTCCTTGAATCTATCAAGTAATATGATCCGTTGTGCAGATTCCGGCTTATGATGAATGGTCCTTCCCATGGTGGAGATAGCTTGTGTTTCCCCTCTTTTGACTGTATTAGGCGCAGGACCAGGTCTCCTTCCTGGAAGACCCGGGTTTTGACTCTCCGGCTATGGTATCTCCTTAAATCTTGCTGATATATGGCTGATCTCTCCAGGTCTTGTTCCCTCTGCTCTTCTAGCATGTCCACAGCGTCCTGTCGGGTCTTCTCGTTCTCTATTTCGACGTAGGCCGACACTCGAGGCGAGTCATGAATAATATCACTCGGCAAAACTGCTTCTGCACCATAAACCATAAAAAACGGTGTCATCTGAGTAGATCTATTAAGTGTGGTGTTAATTCCCCAAACCACTGATGGTAACTCCTCAACTCATGCGCGAGCAGCTCTGATGCACGGGACTCGCAGCCGTGGTTTTAATCCACGAAGTAGCTCCTGATTTGCCCTCTCCACTTGACCATTAGCCTGTGGATGGGCCACTGAGGCTATGTCCAGGCGGATGCCATTGTTTCCGCAGAATTTTTCCATCTCACCCAAGGACATATTGGTTCCATTGTCCGTTATTATGCTGTGAGGGTACCCGAACCGATAGATGATCCTTTTCAGGAATTTGACTGCTATTACAGCTTCACAATTGGTGACTGGCATAACTTCAACCCACTTTGTAAACTTATCAATAGCCACCAAGAGATGTGTCTTTTTGAAAGGTGACATGTGAAAGGGGCCAACCATATCCATACCCCAAACAGAAAACGGCCAGGTTAGCGGGATGGTCTGCAATTCCATAGCCGGCACGTGGGTTTGGCGAGCGTACCTTTGACATCCATCACACCTTTCCACCAAGCGCTCTGCATCTGCTAGGGCCATGAGCTAGAAGAAACCGTGTCGATAAGCTTTGGCCACAAGGGATCTCGTGGATGCATGGTGCCCACAATCACCTTCGTGGATCTCCTTCAAAATCTGTCGGCCTTCTTCTGGTGCTACACAGCGTAAAAAGATTCCTGCTGCGCTTCTCTTATACAACTCCCCATTGATAATAGAATAGCCCTTTGCTCGCCTCAGAATTTGCCTTGCTAGAACTTCCTGTGGTGGTAACTCGCCCCGTGATAGGTAAGCCAAAAAGGGCTCTGTCCACTCGGGAACAGCGCGTATTGTGGCCACGAGCTCCAAATCCTGGTCTTGGTTAGCCACTTCTTCCTCAGACTCGGTTTTAACAGACGGCTGCCATAGCTCGTCCAGAAAAACATTGGGTGGAACCGGCTCTCTGCGCGAGCTGAGTCTTGCGAGTGCATCTGCTGCCTCGTTCTTCGTCTGTCAATATGCTCCACATCATACCCGGAAAAACACCCGGCAACCCTGTCCACCTCTCTGCGATATGCTGCCATAGTTGCATCTTTTCTATCCCAAGTTCCTGAGACCTGCTGTACCACAAGATCCGAATCTCCATAGCACCGTATCCGCCTGATGTTCATCTCTTTGGCTACTTCCAATCCATGCAATAATGCCTCATACTTGGCCACGTTGTTTGAACAATCAAACTGGATTTGCAACACGTAGCTCAGCTTGTCCCCTTTGGGTGATGTAAGTACCACCCCAGCTCCTGATCCCTCATACTGCTTAGAACCATCGAAGTGCATTACCCAAGACTCGGAACTTGGTGTTATTGTGGACATGCTAGTGTGAGTCCAATCATTGATGAAATCAACTAAAGCCTGAGATTTGATTGCTGACATGGGCTCGTAGTTGATGTGATAATATCCCATCTTGATGGCCCACTTGGCTATTCTACCTGTTGCATCTGAGTTTATGATAATATCCGCCATTGGTATAGAGCTGACCACTGTTATGGGATGTTCCTGAAAGTATGGCTTCAATTTCCGGCTGGCCATGAAGACCCCGAAAACCAACTTCTGCCAATGTGGGTAACGCTGCGTTGCCTCTGATAGTACCTCGCTAACGTAATAAACTGGCCTTTGAACCGGGTGATCTTTTCCATCCTCTTTGCGCTCAACGACAACCACTGCGCTAACCGCCTGGGGCCCGACTGCAACGTATAGCAGCATGGGCTCTTTAGGACCCGGGGCTGCTAAGACTGGTGCCTCAGATAACTGCTTTTTTAGTGCCTCGAACACCTCATCCGCCTCTTGGTCCCAAACAAATTTGTCGGATTTCCTCAAGAGCCGGTATAACGGTATTGCCTTCTCTCCGAGCCTGGATATAAACCGGCTCAACGCTGCTACGCACCTTGTGAGTTTCTGAACATGCTTCAGGTTTTCCGGCTTTTTTAGACTCTGGATAGCTTTAATTTTGTCCGGGTTTGCCTCAATCCCTCTTTCTGACACGATAAAACCGAGTAACTTTCCTGTTGGAACTCCAAATACACACTTTGTTGGGTTAAGCTTCATCTGATATCTTCTCAGATTCTTGAATGTTTCCTTTAGATCATCGATAAATGTTTCTGCTTTCCTGGTCTTGATCACCACATCATCCACATATGCATGGACGTTGCGTCCAATCTGATCCTCAAAACACTTCTGAATGCACCGCTGGTAAGTTGCGCCAGCGTTCCTTAGTCCAAAGGTCATGGTTTTGTAACAGAAAGCCCCAAAAGGGGTTATGAACGATGTTTTATCCCAATCTTCTTTCTTAAGCTTGATCTGATGATACCCGGAATATGCATCCAGGAAACATAATAGGTCACTTCCAGCCACTGCATCTATGATCTGATCTATCCTTGGAAGGGCAAATGGATCCTTTGGGCAATGCTTGTTGAGACTCGTGTAATCTATGCACATCCTCCACTCGTTACTCTTTTTCAGCACAATAACCGGATTTGCCAACCAATCCGGGTGAAAAAATTCCATGATAAAACCGGCCGCAAGGAGCCGATCTATGTCTTCTCCTATGGCCTTTCTTCTTTCCTCGTTCATTTTCCTCAGGCCCTGCTTCATGGGCTGGGACCTGGGATCGACATGCAAACTGTGCTCGGCTAACTCGATGGGTATGCCCGGCATGTCACTAGGTGTCCATGCAAAAACATCCTGATTTCCACGAATAAACTCCACGAGTGCCTCTTCCTGCTTGCAGTCTAGGTTAGATCCTATAGCGAATTGCTTGGAGGAGTCACCCTCAACGAAGGCCACCATCTTTGTATCCTATGCTACTTTAAACTTTACTCTCTCATCCTCCGTATTTGGCCTTTTCAACGTTGTTCTATCATCCGGGTCTACCTGAGACCGGTAATACTTAAGCTCTTCTTTCCTGCAGGCCTGTTCTGCCATTGCCGCATCTCCTTCGTCGCACTCAGCTGCTATAGCCCGGTCGCCGTGTATAGTAATGGTTCCCTTGGGACCCGGGATCTTTAGCTGGAGGTATACATAACACATCATGGCCATGAACTTGGCGTAAGCCGGCCTTCCGAATAGCGCGTGATAAGGGCTGCGCAATCTGACCACCTCGGACGTGAGCCATTCTACTCTGAAATTATCCTTTGATTCTCCGAAAGCGACCTCTAGTGTTATCTTTCCCTCGGGGCACGCCGAGTGACCCGGCACAATCCCGTGAAAAACTATAGAACTTTTCTGTAGCTGGAACTCCTTGAGACCCATGCGTAAGAAGGTTTGCCAGTATAAGATGTTGATGCTACTTCCACCATCCATTAAAACCTTTTTCAGCTCGTAACCATTAACCTCGGGTGCAACCACCAAAGCTAGCACACCCGGATGCTCTATCGATTCCGGGTGATCCCTTCTGCTCCATATCACCTCTTGATCCGACCATCTCAGGTATCTCGGTACAGCTGAAGAAACTGAATTTACTGCTCTTTTGAGTATTTTTATATCCTTGTTGGAAATCCCAGTGGTATGAACGTGGTACTGCCCTAGCTGCTTGGGGTTAGCTTGGAAACCTCCAGCGCCTCCTTGATTGTTACCCGGGTTTCCGCCTCCTTGATTGCCAGCTGGGGGTGGCCCGTTGCCCTGGTTTCCACCCGGACCCGGTCCTCCTCCCCGGCCAGCTCCTCGCATGGCCTTGCTTATTTCCTCATTCTTCCATCTTTGTAGATCCACGCACTGCTCCAATGAGTGGTTAGCCGGTCTGCCGTTCCTGCTGTGTCGCGGGCACGGCATCCTGAAAGCCTCCTGATGATTATACGGTCTAGGTGGTCCTTGATAGTTCCCACCATTGAAATTTCCTCCGTTAAAATTTCTTTCTGCCCTGGGTTTGGTAAACCCGGCTTCTGTATTGGCGACAAACTCGGAATTTCCTTCGTAAGGGCGCTTATGCTGGTTGTTTCCGTTATTTCCTCCATTGTTACCCGGTGCAGTACCATTGCCGGGTCTTCCACTGTTACTTGTATTGGCTTTTGCCTTCTTGTCATCGACGTCCTCCTCTGTGGTATCCGTAGCGGCGTGCTTGTTGCATGCATCCATCAATTCTCCCATCGTAACCTCTGAAGCATGCCGACTAGTTTTCATGCGTGTCAGCTTTTGCACTAAGGGTATATACTTGCACGTTTTTGCCATAGCTTGTAATGCGTCCTTCGTTGAATATCCGTAGATGAGTGAAGAATCTCCATTACCCGACGCACCCAACTGCGCGCCGGCTCTCCCTTCTTCTGTACGCATCGCTCTAGGTCGTCGATGGTAAATAATTTCCTACACGTCCCGTGAAAGTGCTTGATAAAGGCAGTTTTCAGCTCACTCCATGAATTGATCGACCTTTCGTGTAGGTTGTTGAACCACAACTTTGCTGCTCCTTCTGACATCATTAAGTACATGAACTTGGCTTGAAGATTTTCAGATGCGTTGCGAATTGACATGGCCATCTCATAACTGCTCAACCAGGTTTCTGGATCCATAGTCGGCTCGTAGTTCACCACTTTACCCGGTTCCTTGAATTTATCCGGGTAAGGCTCAGCTCTGATGTTATCCGACAGACACTTGGGCCCGGCAAGATTAGTCGGTACTGGCCTTACTCGGGAAACATGCGATCCTGCAGGGGACACGGCGGGGCGTTCCACTGCTGCTGGCCCGTGTACCGCAGACCCGGTCGCGGCTCGCCTGGCTCTGAAACTGTCCACAATAGCTTGTGCTGCTGATACCGCTGGTGCTGCCTGAACACGGGGAGGAGGCGGCATTTGCTGCGGCATTTTCAGCTTCCACATCTCTCCTTTGTTGCTCCAATGCACGGCGGGCTACATCCAGATCCCTAGCACGCGCCGCTGCGTTTTCCGGGGTTATCACCGTAGCTAGCACTGTGGGATCCAGGATCAGGTTGTTACTGAACAGAGCCGGATGTTGTGGGTTTGAAGGACCCGCCCGTGATGCTCTGTTCGCCATGAACCCGAGCATATTCCTCTGCATCTTGCTATCCGCCGCCCGGCTGGTGACCGAAGCCGACTCTCCGTCAACCCGGGTCAGAACCGGGTTTCCGTCAGCCGGGTTTTGCTGCTGGGCCAGCGCTCGTGCCGCTCCGACCGCGGCCGTAGTCACGTCCTCCTGATTGAGATTGGTCGCAGGGGCCGTGTAGACCGCGACCTGGCGCGCGATGCCTGGTGAAGACTCGTATTCTTCCTCATCATAGTTGTCCTCCTCGTACCGGTCCTCCAGCAGGTGCAGGATAGACTCGGTATCATCTTCTCTCATGACCCGTCCACGCGGGGTCCATGCCGGCTCCTCTGCCTCTTCTCTCTCCGTGGTGGGATCTTCTATCGGATCTATCGTCCCGACCGATTCTTCTCCATCCGACTGAACGCAGGTCGCTTCTCCTGACACAGAATCATATCCAAAATCGTCAGGGATTGAACCGGACGTACGTACCATACGATGACGACGTTGACCCAGCCGATTGTGATGACAGATCCGGATTCGAGCAGATCCGACTCTGGCCCCCAGCCAAAATCGTCCACCATCTTCTCTCCTTCGGGGTTGGTGTAGATCTCGCCGATGACGAGGTTCTTCATGTTCTCTCGAGCTTCTCCCGTGATGTAAACACCCTTGGACGTAGGCCCCACGGTGGGCGCCAACTGTCGTGGGATAATCACGGCAGACGTTATCGGGGGTAACTTATCTTGGGGCAATTCGACTCTGGTGTTTGGGAGAGGGTTTAGCTCAGGGGAAATCATGCTCATAATCGATCTGGCAGCTCTGGCAATCAAGTCGCCGAGTCTCCGATCTAGGGTTACAATCTCAGCTCTCGTATTACAGGGGATATTCGAATAACTGGTAAGGCTCGTCCCAATCTAACCCTAGGAGCCGGTTTATATATTACCCGGCCCCCTGGCTTCCTATCCAAGGCACACTCGGAGTCCTACCTAGTCACCGCATACAAACCCTAAGTTTCCTTATCGCGACCCACAATCCGGGTCTCGAGGCCTACTCCACTCCTTGGGCCTTCGAGAAGCTACCTTTCCTCCAGCCGGGTCTTGCGCGGTTCGTTTTGGGCCGAGTTACACCTTTCCGTTAGCCTACCGGGTTATCATCCCTCCATCAAATTCTACTAAGTTCAATGTCTTCTATACTAGCAGGATATAAAGGATGGCTACACACTACTTGGGATTTTGCATAGCATAATAATAACTTAGTAAAAATTCCCTATCATGCATACTACTCAAAACACTAGTAATGCATAGTAAAAAAATATGGGGGATTTGATGATGTGTTACTTTCCTTGTTGAAGTTGGTGAAGATATTCACACTCTCTTCACAAAAGATCGTTGCTCTCCGTACAATCTATTCATTGAAAACACAATAACAAAATAAACAAGCATCCTAGCAATCAAACACATAAGTGGAGAAAGCAAACAGAGCAAATAACATAACAAAGGAGTTGGACCAAGTTGGCTAGGACAAGGTTCAACTAACTTCATAACAAAGGATATAACAAGTTAAAGTCTTGGTATTTTCCATTTGGGTCAAGGTCTGGACAAAAACAACTTGTTATTCTTCAACTTGTGTGGATGGCTCCAAGTCTTCACAGGCTTGTCTTCTTGAAGATCATGTTCATGCTTCTATTGTAGTTTCCTCCTTGTTGTGAAGCTTCTCTTGAACTCGATAAATCTTCATGGCTTTCACTTCACTACTTAGTTTGGGTATGGGATGGGCACAAATACCACTAAGTCAATTAGAAAGAAAGCAAATTGAAAGGATAGAAAGAGAGGGGTAGATGTCTTCTCCTTGATTTCCTTCATACACTTGTACTTCTTTGAGTTGCTTCTAGTTGTGGAGTCCAAGTCTTCTCTTCAAAACTTCTTCTTTGATCTTCCTTGTTGCTCTTAATATTGCCACCAAGTTGAAAGGAGAAGAATAGAAAAGGGAAGGAAAAAGACTTAGAGAGGAAGGGGGTTAGTCTTCTGGAAGTTTCTCCGGTTTTCTTCTAAGTGCTTCCACTTCTTGGAGATGCTTCTGAAGTTTGTTTTGTTTGCTAAGTCCTTCATTGGTCTTCTATCTTCATGTTGAAAAATCTCTAGATGGTTAAGTCCTCCGTTGCACTTCATCGTTCTCACAAATCCCAACTTGGTGAAATCTTGAAGCAAGCATGGAGAGACAAGAAGTTGATGGAAACATCTGTATTAGTGTTTTTAGGTTCATTTGTTGGCTAAGTATAAGTTGAAGCTTCACTAAGGACTTAGCCTTGGTTTCAAATAGCAATACACACATAGAACCACTTAAGCAAAATATTTCCTAAGTCATTTTAAATATGGTGTGAAACATGGGTGTGATAACTTGGACTAAAATACATGGGTATGGCTCATATGTGTCCAAAATTATATGGCACTGGTTTCTATGGATTAAGGTTGCCAAAAGGACAAAATTTGATTAAGAGAACATATTCTAATTATTTATAGAATTAAAACTATGTCAAAAATACTCAAATAGACAACTTAAATCAAAAATCAAATTTAATTTTATCAAAATTATTTTGGGACAGAGAGTGTGAAAGTACCCATCCTAAGGTTTCTAAAAATATTTTATTTGCAATTTTTAGATTTGTGGAATTTGAATTATGCTAAAATTCATCAAACAAGCATATTAGAACTTGAACCAATTTAAGTTTGTAACATTTGAATTTGAACAGTGCTAAAAGATTCTACAGATCTAGGGGATTTCAAAAAGTCCAAGTTTGCTAAATTTGGGCTTATGGTTAAAAATGTATGATGTTTCTAAGTTCTAGGGACTATTCTGCAAATTTACAATTCTATTATTATTCGGAAATGATTCCAGAGACGGGCTGGGCCAAAAACAGCTTATCTGTCGCGCAGGCCAACGATTAGGGACTAGGATTGGGCCGGTTTATGCTGGGCCGAGCGACGGTTAACAGAATAACACGCAGGTCGACGTGGATAAGTGACCAGATCTAGGCCACTAGATCTAGATCTAACGGTGGCATACCCCTTCGTGGGGATTCTAATCTAGTGCGTTGAAAATCGATCGAACGTATGCGAGGATGGGAGGAATCTCACCGGAGGTCTTCCGCGGGAGATGGTGACGCGGTGGCCTGAGACACAGCAGTTTCGACGCTGGCGGCGATGCAGACGGCCTCCAGGCTCCTGGAGGTGACAAGGAGGAGAGGAGGATCCCCCCGACACGGTGAACACGCGGGAGAGGATGCTGGCACCTGCGGGGTCCTCTGTCGACGTTTAGGCGCGGATGGAGGGGCTCGGGCACCGGCGAGCCTCGGTTGCGGACGGCGGCGACGCTACGGGGGGTCTCCGGGCTCGGGAAGACTGCTACGGGCTTCAGAGGGGCACAGTGAGGTCGATGGCCACCACGACGTTCTCGGTGACGGTTCCTATCGGCGGTGGCGCACGGCTGGTGATGGCGCGTTCGCGGGCGTGGAGGACGGTGGCGACAGACGGGATCACCAGGCTCGGGGAGACCACAGGAAGGTGCAGCGCGACACGGTGGATGCGATGATGACCACGGGGAGTCTCCACGAGCCCTGCAATGACGGCGACAAGGAGGTCCCGAGGCGGCTGTGCGGTTCCCGGCTCCGGCGAGCTCGCGCAACAATTTGGCTGCAAAACAAATTCGCCCAAGTAATCACAGAGATGCCACATGACACGGGGAAGAGATAGGGACAGAAAGTGGAGGATAGGACCTGGCTGGTCGCCGGAATCGAAGAAAATGGGCCACGGGCAGGAGCTTTTCCGGCGAGGAAATCCGAGAGGGTGGGGGCATGAAATCTAATGGTAGCAAAGGTTAAATGACGAGGCAGGGGAGGGATTTAAGGGGCAGGAAACGCCACATCAATTCGTGGCTTAAAACTCCCGAATCAATGGGATTGAAATCGGGAAGAAACGGTAGAGAGAGAGGGAAACGCTAGGGTTGATGACGATGACATCATGCTGACGTCATCAGCCCTTTTTTCTTTTTTTTCTTTTTTTTCTGATTTTAATATCTTTTGATATACAAGCCCAAATGACCCCATTTAAATTTCTAAAAAAAATTAAAACTAATATCTTTCTGTTTAGAACATTTTTATAAAATTTTAAACACATTACACTTTTAATATTTTTGAAAATATAATTAATTCACTAATATGGCTTTATGTTATTTAAAATTGGAAAATAATAAAAATGAGATTTGGATTAAATAAAATTTCAGAGACAATAAACATGTCAAATAATATTTTTGTAAAGTCATTTTTACCTCACTTTCATATTTTATAAATTTAACATTTCAGTGATAGCAACTTAATTCCATTTTTTAAAATAGAAAATTAAATAATTATAAAAGTGGCTTAATAAAATTTAGAATAAAACCATAAGTCATAATATTGTTTTCAAAGCCATCTTTTATGTTATTTTCAAAGCAATGCATTTTAATTTCACACCTTTATGTTTAAAACTTGGAATAACAAATAAAAGTTATTATTAAAATATTTTATTCTCATCAAATATTGTTGAGGCTTAGAACTTTATTAAGGGTTATAAATCTTTTGATTTTTGTTTCCATATACTATTTTCAAAGTAATATTTGAGTTGGAAACATTTTATATAATGGAGTTTGCTAAGGAGAAACTATCACTTGAATTATGAAGACTTAGTTGAAGGAGGTTTTTGGATTATCGAAAACAGAGGCATTAATGGATTCTTAGTTTCAATTTTCATTGAGTTATGTATTGTTTCCTTTTATTTCTTGCCTCTCATTGGTTTTTGGTGACTTGCATAACATGAAAACAAAATGTTTCAAATTTTAGTGATTTTCGGACTTTCTAAAAATCAGGGATGTTACATATTAATAGCAATAAATAGAAGGAAATGCATGACAATATACACGTTAAATATTGGAGATATAGTGGATATGTGGGAAGGTGCTTATTTCCTAATTTGGATTTAGAGAGTAGTGATGTCATATATTTTTAACATAACCCTCTATATAGTAAGTTGCATTGATTTCAATTTTTCTCTTTTTTTGATCTGCCGGTGATTTTTTGAAGATGCACAACGAATATGGTTTCAAAATGAAACAGAGATAGGCGATATAAACATGATATTTTTGAAACGGATGCAAAATCTTTGCCTCAATCTTCGTCCCTCTACACAACTAACAGCCATGCATGCACTAACAACCTCGATGCCTAACTAACCCGTGCACTAACATATGACTTGGCTAGCACAGGCGCACATACAACTAACGGAGTTTGCTAAGGAGAAACAATCACTTGAATTATGAAGACTTAGTTGAAGGAGGTTTTTGGATTATGGAAAACAGAGGCATTCACTGGTAGAAAAAAGGCCTTCGGTATGCCAGCATCAGTCCCCAAGCGTTGCGCACCGTGACCAATGAGTCTTTAGTCCCGGGTCGGGAGGAGACCCGCGACAGAAGGTCAGACGTCGCGGGTTGGGAAGCGCGTTGCGACGCGTGGAGGGAATTAATTCCGGTTGACCTGGCCGCCCGGGACTATTGGTCCTTTATTCCCCGTTCCCGTGGCCAACCAGGACCAATGGCCCTTTATTCCCCGTGCCCGTGGCCAACCGGGACTAAACATCAAGCGTCTCGCCTCCCCCGCGGCGGTTTTTATTTCGCGAGCGAGGCAGAAGGGCGCCATTCCACTGCTCGCTCTCTGTTCTTCCTCTCGCTCTCTGTTCTTCCTCTCTCTCGCTCTCTGTTCTTTTCGATCCAAGCACACGCACGCAAAATGGCTGAATGGACGCAATACAATGGGAAGACACCATGCGGCAAGGATTTGGACGTGCTCTTCACCAACAGTTGCGCGAGGCTGCATGAAGCTCTGGGTCATTTGGCCGATCTCTATTTTGCAGCTCCCGAAGAACACCGGTTCTTTGGGCTCGATCTGGAGTACACGGCGAATCAGAAGGATGTTGCCGTCATCCAGATATCGTTCAAGCAGTCGGTGTTGGTCTTCCAATGGTCAAGGTAGAAGCTATATATAGCACACGTGTACAATCTTGCATGCATCTTCGAGTTTTTTTGTTGCATGTGAACAATACGTGTGTTGCAACATATCTAACACATATCCTATTTTTGTTGTTACAGTAGTTCAAAGCATTGCCCGGACCTTGTTGATTTTCTTGTCAACTCGGGGTTTGACTTTTGCAGCGTCGACATCACGCAAGACCGTGTGAAGTTGATGCGCATCGGTATTATGATACCTGAAGATCACTACGTTGATCTTCAGAATCTTATCCAGTTGACCGGGCCAAAGACCGGGATGGCTGTCATGGCAAGCACCTTCATCCACCAGCGCTATGAAAGGATGAAGACTGATTTCCCCCGGCAGAATCACTTCTATTGGGAGAAGACCCCATTGCGCATGACGAACCTCAAGTATGCGGCCATAGATGCATATGTCGCGTACGAGTTGTTCCGCATCTACTCGGCGGGGCCATAGATGATGTATGCATGCGTTCGATATCTATGTCCATGTAATGGGTATCTAATTAGTAGTATATATATGTAATGGATATCTTTTATGATCGACTCTATATATATATGTTAATTATGAAATGTGATCGACTCTATGTTTGTGTTATGTGTGATCGACTCTATGTTTGTGTTATGTGTGATCGACTCTATGCATATAATGAATATTGTTTGTATTATTGTTCTTTATTTTTGATATATTTTTTCATTTTAAGATTTTAAAATGAATTAGTATTATTTTTCTTCATTTTTTGATATATTATTTGTATTTTTAAGATTTTAAAATGAATTAGTATTATTGTTCTTAATTTTTGATATATATTTTGTATTTTAAGATTTTAAAATGAATTAGTATTATTGTTCTTCATTTTTGATATATTATTTGTATTTTTAAGATTTTAAAATGAATTAGTTCTATTTTTCTCAATTTTTTGATATATTATTTGTATTTTTAGAAATAATACAAATTAAAAGTTAATGTTTATTTATTTATTCAAAATTATTAAGTACATCATTACTTTTGTTTATTAAAAGATTTATTTGAAATTCAAACAATAAAGAAATGTGGCTTCGGCCAACATGTTAATAAGATTGATATGATACTACTATCATATACATTCGTGAGAAACACTTGGATTCGGGACGGGATGGAACTCGGAAGTTAAGCGTGCTAGTGCTAGAGTAGTGGGAGGATGGGTGACCGAGCGGGAAGTTTGACCATGAGTAACTAATTTGACTAGAGATAATCTTAGTTAGACACTAAGCAAATAATACAAATTGTGAAAAAAAAAGGGAGTGAAAAAAAAGGGAGTGAAAAAAAGGAGTGAAAAAAAAGGGAGTGAAAAAAGGTGAGAAAAATAATTAGAAACCAA
Source organism: Alopecurus myosuroides (assembly GCA_028641055.1). Classification (NCBI taxonomy): domain Eukaryota; kingdom Viridiplantae; phylum Streptophyta; class Magnoliopsida; order Poales; family Poaceae; genus Alopecurus; species Alopecurus myosuroides. The sequence goes on along the minus strand of CM054059.1, from coordinate 494,953,694 downwards.
ATGAATTAAAAAAATTACGAAATAAATCTAGTCCCGGTTCATGTGGCCAACCGGGACTAAATGTCCTCCGACCCCAGGCTCCGCCACCCGCCCACGTGGACGGGCCTTTAGTCCCGGTCCGTAAGAGATGGGACTATAGGGGGGGCCTTTAGTCGCGCGTAGCTAGTCCCGGTTGCCCGGACGGGATTAATGGGCCTGGCGAACCGGGACTGTAGGCCTTTTTTCTACCAGTGATTAATGGATTCTTAGTTTCAATTTTCATTGATTTATGTATTGTTTCCTTTTATTTCTTGCCTCTCATTGGTTTTTGGTGACTTGCATAACATGAAAACAAAAAGTTTCAAATTTTAGTGATTTTGGACTTTCTAAAAATCAGGGATGTTACATATTAATAGCAATAAAGAGAAGGAAATGCATGACAATATACACCTTAAATATTGGAGATATAGTGTATATGTGGGAAGGTGCTTATTTCCGAATTTGGATTTAGAGAGTAGCGATGTCATATATTTTTAACATAACCCTCTATATAGTAAGTTGCCTTGATTTCAATTTTTCTCTTTTTTCGATCTGCCGGTGATTTTTTGAAGTTGCACAACGAATATGGTTTCAAAATGTAACAGAGATAGGCGATATAAACATGATATTTTTGAAACGGATGCAAAATCTTTGCCTCAATCTTCGCCCCTGTACACAACTAACAGCCATGCATGCACTAACAACCTCGATGCCTAACTAACCCGTGCACTAACATATGACTTGGCTAGCACAGACGCACATACAGCTAACGGAGTTGCCAGGCCATGACACACACACGCGGACACGGCCCGTGACCCAGGCTCGTGGCTTATTCCCAACAGTGTGTGTGTTCGCTCTTCGTCGCATATCCGCTTGGTGGCGGTAGCGCCCGGTTGTCAGTCTCGGACGGTGTGAATGTATTGTCCCATGTGGTCGCGCTCGATCTGGTTATGGCGAGGTTTAGAAGGGGGTCCGAGTACGCGGATTCAAGACGTCGTTCCCTAATCCCTACCAGTGGGAACTATCCTGATTTTTTTCTTTTTTCTTTTCGTTTTTAGAAGTGGGAGCCTGGGCCCGGGTCTCTGCATCAAAATGATGCACACAGACGGATTTTAAATTAAGATAAAGAATAAAACATTCAGAGTTAAGTGTATTACAAATCACGGATCCGACAAAGTGGCCACAAAGATCAGCCACACAAACAAAGACAAATTATGCATCTAATCGCCTCGTATTAAGCCACTCTAGCCTGGCTGTAGATAATCTGAACGACCGCCATCATTCGAGCACAGCATGTATCCATAAGTCCGCGCTGGTCCACGGGAAGAAGAAAAGACCACGCCTGGATAGAATAAACCGCCTTGTTTACAACCTGCAAAAAGTGAGGGTTTTTTGTTTGTTAAACATCACATCATTTCTACTATTCTAAATTGCCCATAAGAAAGCAGCGCCACCAATTCGAATCCGTGCTTTTGTTTTCTTGTCCACGCCATTTAGCCAGGTACCAAACATATTCGCAATGCTAGTAGGTAGGTAAATGCTAAACGTAAAGTGAATAAGACGTCAAATATCACGGCCAAAAGGGCATGCTATAAATAAATGTTCTACAGACTCATCTGTATCGCAAAAAACACATTTTTTACAACCATGCCAATTTCTCTTAATCAAATTATCCTTAGTAAGAATAACTTTTCTATTCAGGAACCATAAGAAGATTTTAATCTTTAATGGCACATTTAATTTCCACAAATATTTTCGTAAAAATCTTGTGGATCCATGTAGCAAATCGGCATAGTACGATTTATGGAAAACGACCCACCAATCGTTAGCTTCCAACGTAACACATCTATTTCATTTGTGAGAGAAACTCCCATCAACCTCTCAACCAAATGCAATCAACAATCTCTCCTGTGATCCAACATACTCCTACGAAACCGAATGTTTAGAGGGTTATGTGCTAGCACGTTCGCTACCGTAACATGCTTATGTAAGGCCACACTATACAATGATGGATATGATTGTGATAACGGCTCATCACCTAACCATGTGTCCTCCCAAAAATGCACATGTTGTTTGTTCCCTAAGGAAAACTTGCCACGTGAAAAGAAATCATTCTTCACTCTCATAATCCCTTTCCAGAAGGATTAGTTTCTACTTAAGATAACGTTTTATCCCTGAGATACTTATTAGAGAGGAGTTCTTGCCACACCCCATCTTCAGGCAAGATTTTGTACAACCACTTACTAAGCAAATACTTGTTTTTAATTTGTAGTACTTCAATCCCTAGACCACCTTGGTCCTTCGGACGGCACACAATATTCCATTTCGTGAGGCGGTATTTTTTCTTCTTCACGTCACTTTGCCAAAAAAAAATCTCGATCGGTATAAATCCAATCGTTTCCTAACCCCGATAGGTATTTCGAATAAGGATAGAAGAATCATTGGTAAACTTGATAGGGCCGAGTTTATCAAAATGAGGCGATCCCCATAAGATAACAATTTTCCTACCCAAGAATTAAGTTTTCTATCAAACCTATCCTCGACCGGTTTCCACTCCTTATTGAAAAGTTTTCTATGATGAATTGGTATACCAAGGTACTTAAAAGGTAGATTTCCTACCTCACACCCGAAAATATGGCGGTAGTCATCTTGAACCTCTTTAGCCTTACCAAAACAAAACAAAAATCTCACTTTATAGAAGTTTATTTTAAGGCCCGATAGTAACTCAAATATCGCAAGAATGAGCTTCATATTTAAGGCCTTTTGGACGTCATGTTCTATGAAAATAATCGTATCATCGGCATACTGAAGGATAGATACCCCTCCCTCGACCAGGTGCGGTATCAACCCTCCTACTTGGCCATCCTCTTTAGCTCTATCTATAAGGATAGCCAACATATCTGCTACAAGGTTGAAAAGAATAGGGGACAACGGATCACTCTGTCTAAGACCTTTTAGCGTTTGAAAATAATGACCGATATCATAATTAACTTTAATACCGACACTCCCTCCCTGAAAGAAACGAGCAATTCACTCACACCAAATTGGTGAAAATCCTTTCATTCTTAACACTTGCTGCAAAAAAGACTAGTTTACTTTGTTGTAAGCCTTCTCAAAATATATCTTATACAGAACCCCATCCAAGTTTTTCCTTTTCAATTCATGAATTGTTTCATGTAGAACCACAACCCCCTCAAGTATATTTCTATCCGGTATAAATGTTGATTGGGTTGGTCGGATAACTCTACTCGCAATAGATGTTACCCTATTAGTTCCCACTTTGGTAAACACTTTGAAGCTAACATTTAGAAGGCAAATAGGCCTATATTGCTCGATGCGACTCGCATCCTCCTTCTTTGGAAGTAACGTAATAATTCCAAAGTTGAGCTTAAATAAAGGTAAATCACCATCATAAAGCTGAGCAAACATAGCCATCAAATAAATTTTAATCACATCCCAAAACTTTTGATAGAATTCAGCAGGAAACCAGTACGGTCCAGGAGCTTTGTTATGTTCCATTTGAGATATAGCTTTTTCGAACACCTCCTTTTTCATAAACGGAGATGTAAGAATAAGGTTTTCCTCCAGAGAAATCTACGCCATATCGTCAATCATATCCTCCACTAAAGAAACGTAGCTCGGCGCCGATGCCCCGAATAATTTCTTATAATATTCTGAGATAAAAACCCTCAAATTTAAATCACCAACAATAGTACCCTCATCCTATTCTAATTGGAAAATTATCTTCTACCTATGCTTACCATTTGCAATCAGGTGGAAGTATTTCGTATTACCTCCCCCGTCTTGTATATATTTAACTTTAGCCCGCTGAGCCCATTTGGATTCTTCACCCCGTTTAAAATTTCTTAAACATTCATCAGCCTCCTTTTTCGCAGCCCGCTCGGCCATACTCAAAGGAGTTGTTTCCGCCTTAATGTCAAGCAATTCAATGAGGGTTGTTAATTTATCTTTGAACTTTATATACTCGCCACTAAGGTTCTTAGCCCAGATACGCAAAAATTGCCGTAAATGCCTAATTTTATTCGGCCACCTTTCGACACGAGTGGTCCCAAAATTAATAGACATCCACTCTATACACACTAACTCATAGAAACCCTCTTGACGCATCCATGAGAGTTCGAACGAGAAGTGACTCTTATTACCAACGTGAGCTTGTACCCCAGAATCCAAAAGCAAAGGTGTATGATCAGACCCCGTTCGAGTCAAAGCATGCACCGAGACAAGTGGAATTTCTGCTCCCAGTTGATACTGTTTAGAAAACGATCTAACTTTTCATAACTCATATTATCACCCCAACCAGCCCAGGTATATTGTCTTCCCGATAAAATAATTTCTTTCAAATCTGTGGCATTAAAAATAAACGGCCACCTAGCATTAAAATGATCGTTACTCTTCTCTTCATGACGCATAATAATGTTGAAATCCCCCCCCCCAACCAATATCAGAAGAGTTTCATTGTCACAAATACAGACTAACTCCGTGAGGAAATACGGTTTCTTTGAGTCTTGTGCAGCCCCATAAACTACAACAAAAGCCCATAGAAAGCCATCCTCTTTGGTCTTAACATGAAACTTCAGACAAAAATCCCCCAACACAACGGTTTGTGCTGAAAGAGTATTAAAACCAACTAACATCCCACCAGACCGCCCATGTGGGGGTAGACAAAACCACGTGAAATCCCTACCCCTAGCAAGAAATTGCAAAAAATGAGTAGCGAACGAAGATCTACCCGTCTCAAGTAATGCAATAAAATCAATATTATGGTCTTTAACGAACACGTAACAGCTAAATGTTTTGCATGGTCCCCAAATCCATTACTATTCCAAATTAAACCTCTCATTTCACTTTTTAAATTGTTTTAGTCTAGCGCTTCTCATGGGTTTAGTAAGACTACGAACACACTTCTTACGGTTACGTTTGACCGTCTTAGAAAGTGGAAGATGATCTGTGTGATCATCATCATGTTCGAGATCATCATCTTGAAGATCCTCACTCAAGTTAGAGGCTTTCGTAATAACCAAACTAGAGATGGAATCAAACATATCAGCATTCAAAGAATCATGTAAATTATTCTTAAGAAAAGTGATCGATCTAGCACGTTCTTGATCTAACAATCCCGAAATAGATGAAAAAATCGCCTCCTTGTTTTTCCCTAACGAGACACCTAACTTCTCATCTCTAGCTTTGATTTCATAATTAGAAAAGGAAAGTAACGATAAACCAACAGGAACATTATTACCTTTAGCAAATGCCGAGTCCTTCCGTTGCGCGAGCGCCATAGCTCGCAGCTCCTGAGGTAAATCCGCGTCTGGCTTGGCGCGAAGACGAGCGCTGGAGCGCACCTCCATGTCACCCGCGGAAATTACCCCATATGTCAGCATCGCGGACAAAGAGGGACGCGACGGTGTGATCGGCACCGCAGCCAACCCCAACCCGCCTGGTTGAGGTGGGCAGTGCTCGGCCACCGGCGAAGTCACCCCCTCCATACCCCCGCCCAACCTGCGTGGTTGAGTGGAGAAAGGATCTGCGTGCCCACTCGGGCTCATCCTCGTCGGCGACAGTGAAACCGTAGCGGCGCACTCCGCTGCCTCCGCTACACCGGAAGTTGGCACGAAGGCAGTATTAGCCACTGCCAACCCCAACCCTCCTGGTTGAGGTGAGCAGCACTCAGCCATAGCGGCCGAAGATCCTCGCGTAGCTCCTCCAAACCCGCCTGGTTGAGATGAACACACCGACGCCGCGCCGAACGCCTCATGTAGGCGCCGTAGCGCGAACCCAGCCACCTGGCCACTCGCACCTCCACTCGGCGCAGCACAGGCCAACCCGCATGGTTGAGATAGACACCCCAGTGTGGCACCAAACGCCTCGTCTGGGCTCCGTGGAGTGAGCCCAGCAGCCACGACACGCCCACCTTCACACGGCGAAGGAGAAAGACATGGCATGGGACATCCGTTTTTGCCCTCCACACCTAGCTCCGCCCTAGGCCGCACACAAATGAGAGAGGGAGCGGTACTCCTTCCCTCCAACCGAACATGACCACCAGATGCCTGCACTACCCCGTCCCTCACTCGTGGAGAATCTGCCATGTCATGCGCAAAGGCATCCTTCGTGTCATCCACCTGAGTAGTACCAGCCGGTGAAGAAGTAGGAACCCTGCACCCCACAAGGGTAACCTCCATGGCATGTTCCATCGCCGGCTGCGAGAACTGCTGCTGCCCTAACGCAAGGAGCTGCGCACGTGCATCGTGGAGAGCCATAGCCACCATGGGAGAAAGTGTGACACCAGGAGAAAACATTTTCTCCACCCCGCTCACCTCAGACCTCACATGAGAACCACCTGCCACCGAGCTGCCACCATTGACACTATTCGTCGCCTTATTCACGTCACCACCACCAATACTACCCTCCTTAGCTTTAGAGCTACCATTATCTTCTCCTCCATCATCACGTTCATCACCCTTAGGATCCACAGCCATAACATCATCATCATCAGAGTTGGGGTTCTCTACCGTAAACTTCAATTCATAAAAGCCATCTTTAATAAAAACAGGCCACTTATCTGGAATAAGCGTGTAGTCCATGCAACCAACCAAAATTCGTAGCACCCCATGTTTCCTAGTACATGTCCACTTTGAGAGTTTTGCCAAACAGAGAACCGAGGCTTCATAGAACCAAGAAATCACCTCGTTGTGGAGGCGGAATATCCGACACCCTAATCCAAATCTCAGGTAGCATCCAGAGGGGCTTTATATCAATAGCCCAATATTCCACCGTTAGCACACAAGAACTGTTGGGAACATGACAAGCCCCGAAAACAATCATACGTTCCAACTCAGCTCTAGTAGGGAAGGACACCTTGAAGACGTTTTCTACAACCTGTGTGACAACCCACTTAAATTGCTCGGATGGAACCAATTTTTGTAGATGTGCAATCACCTCGCACCCGAGAGCGAACCTCCGGTTACCGATAACTTACTAAGCCTTGCCAAATCAATTTTTGGCCTATATGTCGCAGTTAGAACCACCTCATAAAACATTAACCCCTCGATAAGAAAGCCATGCGTAATAACCTGTTGTTTGGCTGCGGAAAGAAGATGACATTCCTCTGGGGCATGACCGGAGCCCTCATAATATTCGCATACCTCTATATGGCAGTCCACACTTAAGTGTCCTTGGACTCGTCATTGAAAACATTTGGCTTTGTCATTCTTCTTAGCCTTCTTTGCGGCCAAGTCATCACCATCCGCAACGGAAGGCTGTACAGGAGCATTTGCATCGCTTATCTGCACCATCTGAGTGCTCGGTGCACTCCCAGCGTGGCTCGCCTCTGCCAACACACGGTGTGCAGCTCCTGTCACCGGTAGAGGGACCAGCGCATTGGTAGGCGCAGCAACAGAAACGGCCGCAGCCATAGGAACATGTTGAACCACCGGCTACACACTACCGGACACCGACGTACCCCCGGCCGCCGTCCCTTGAACTGATGCCGCCTGTACACCCGGTACCCCTTGAGCACACAGCGCCTCGGTTACCTGGCGCACCACCGTGGCCACAGTATCCTCGCGAATTCCACCCAGACCATCATAACTCGCAGCGGGCATCACCGGACTTCAACCCCTCCATCTGCCGCGGTGATTAATATGTGATCGGCCACGGTAAAACCCTCTACCACCATTGTTATGATGATGCGATGTTTTTCTATTAGAAGGAAGGCACCGAGGACTAGGCATCGGGTTCCTAGAAGGGTTAGCTAGCAGGGTAGAGACGGTCGAAGAACTCCTGAACGGATTAACACCGTATCGACTGACGGAGTATGTAGAGGAGATACCGAGCGAGGGAGCCATGGAGGAGATTGAGCTTTGGCTGTCCAAATTTGTGGTTGAATTGATGCTGAGCAAGGTGAGGTCGGCAATCCATGCTAAAACGGATTTTCACTTTAAAATGACCGTCTGCAAAAACAGAAAATCCGATAGTTTTTGTTTTTGCAGACAGTGATTTTAGCGTAATTTTCGAACCGTTTATCGAAATTATGCATACGATATACCGTTGGATATGTATGGAAATCGTGCAACTTTTTCACTTTATAGATTTTTCAAATGAGTTAAGATTTTAAAATAATTTCACATATATTAAACATTGTTTTCACGAATTTCTCTGTTTTCGTACATTATCTTGGCAGCTATTTTCAAATTGCCTATCCGATTGATGCAAATGATACGTCATTGGATAGGTATGGAAATTGCGCAACGTTTATATCTCTAGACCATGTCGAAATTCCTTATGGTTTGAGAGCAGTTTTAGAAATAAACAATTATATATTCTAAACTTTTATGCCGAGTGGACAGTTTTTTCGCAATTATTTTTGAATCACTTATCGAAACATAACAAATGATATGATATTGGGAATACAATGACTCGGCACAACTTTTTTCGAGAGATATGCTATTCCAATTTCGATAAGATTTTGGAATAATGTTGAAATTAAATAAATAAGGACAAACGTGGTGAGATGACAATGACTCAAAATTGGTATGGTTGTGTTGCTCGGGTGGGGTGTGGCAGCATTGGAAAGTTAAATTAGACCCACATCATAACAAATTTCATGTAAGGACGATCGATTTGGCCAATTGGATCTCGTATAAATGATTTCTATGCGTAAAATTTCTGCCCCGAAAAACAGAGTATAGTGAACTTTCTATATGGTAGTGAACCTCCAAATTATGTGCAAATGAACTTTCTTGCAGAATACTTTGTAAACTTCCATTTTGGTATGAAGTGTACTTCTGACTAATAGTGAAGTGAAGTTCTCATACATATCTCTCTTTTTTTGTTTCGGTTAGTGAATTTTTTTTGTCCCGAAAAACTAAGTAATGAACTTTCATTTATATAGGCAATGAACTTGTGTTTTATGTGTTAGTGAACATCCGATTGTGATTTTCTTGTTCCGTTCGCGCACCTTTTTGGCCCCTAAAAAATATTATAATTAACTTCCGTTTATATAGGTAGTGAACTTCTGTTTTATGTGTTAGTGAACTACCGATTACGATTTTTTTGTTCTGTTTCGCACGTTTTTTTTTTGCCCCTTAAAACAGAGAATAATGAAATTCCGTTTATATAGTTACTGAACTTTTTTTTTATGTGTTACTGAACTTTCGATTTGCGACTTCTTTTGTTTGGTTTTTGTGCACTGTTTTTTTGTCCTAAAAAAAGATTATAATGAACTTCGTAGTGAACTTTTGTTTTATGTGTTAGTGAACTTACTATTGCGATTTTTTGCTCCATGACGTGCACTGGTTTTTGGCCTAAAAACTCCAGAGCATGATGAACTTCGAATACAGGTAGTGAACTTCCATTTTCCGTGTTTGTGAACTTCTGATTATGATTTTTTTTGGTATCGTGTTAGTGAACTTTCAAGTACTGAACTTCTAGTTTTTTACACTCACGAATGAACCGCTACTTTCTGTGTCAGCATTATTAGTGCGAAATCCATTCGATGCATATTCCAGAATATCAAAGACCTGGGAAAACAATAATAACAGGATATCAAACTGAACTTCCAAAAACAGGATATACATACATGAAACTTCTGCACTTTTAATCCACAACTCAACCTCCCAAAGTAGAGAAGATGAACTTCTTGAAAATATATAAGTGAACCTCCTAAAAATATGGACACAGTTGACTGTAATGATTTTGGAGGTAGGTGTAAACCTGAAGATCCGCAATCCCAAGCATCGGTATTAAGGTCAATCTAGTCTGAATCCCGTCGATCACATCAGTTTTTTTATGTATTGGAGCCATTACCAACGAAGGAGAACTCACAGGAGGGGTGTCTTTTCCGCCGCCGCAATGGAAGAAGGTGTTGTGACGAGGGATCACACCGCTTTCGTCGAGTCCCCCGCGGAAGTAGTTGTCGTTCTAAGGGATCTAACCGCTTCTGCCGCTTCCTCCCTCGTGTCGGCTTCCGCCACCGCTCGCTTGTCCACGCCGGCGCCGGCAGAGAAGAAGGTGCTCTGCCCATGGATCTCGCCGTTTTCCGTCGCATCCTCACTCGTGTCGGCTTTCGTTGTCGCTTGCTCGGCCGCGCCGTGTAGAAGAAGATGGTTGTAATGATGACTTCGCCGGCTCCGTCGCAGCCTCCCTCGCGTCTGCTTCCGCCGCCGCTGGATCGACCGTTCCGACCAGGTAGGAGGTGGGAATGATTCGAGGTTTGTTCGTATCAAGGTGGTCGGGATCGGGTGGCAGGAACCTGAATTAATAGTAGCCCTCTTGGGTGCGGGTCGGTGTTCTGATGGGATCCAACACGGGGCTTTTTCGGAAAGTTTTGTTGAATAGATATTCTAGAAATACTTAAGGGGTTGTGCACATATATATACCGTACATTTTAGGTACGTAGACAACATGGATACCTCGGGTATGTATACCTTGGGTATGTAGCACATATATATACCCGTAGATATGCGTACCTTAAAAGTACACGTATACATATAGGTATATATACCTACCTGACAGGTACACGTACGCTTAGGTATATGTATTGTAGGTATGTAAGATACGTAAATACCTTAGGTATGTATACCTACAGGTATGTATACGTCGTACATACCCAAGGTACAGGTATCTAAGATATCCATATTATATACCTGTACAAAATGAACAGTATTTCGTAGAGGAGCATGGGCACCATGGAGCATCTGTTAATTTACCTATATATATATATATATATATATATATATATATATATATATATATATATATATGCAATAAAGAACGAGATGAGGTAGAAATAAATCACTTACAGAACGTAGCAACTCAGGATAGATTTGTCGAGCTCGCGCAGATTGAACAGCTGGAACAATTCACTCATATTAACTGCTACAGAGTACCGTTTGGTGTGATGCTCCTCTGTAACATCTGCATAAACATATTCTTTGCAGGCCCATGTTATGACATGCTTGTACCAACGTAGCAGATTTCGCATTTGTGGTGCTAGACTCTCTTCCTGCGCATGCTCGACGAGAGGCCCATTCCGCACATATTGTAATGCTATCTCAGTTACTGGCACATCCTCAAGGTCTAACGAGGCACGAAGAGTCAAACTCATCTCGGATGCTTGTTTTATGGCACTCGCTACAGTCAAGCCATGTGCGGCCGCAGCTGCTATGATCTCGGGGTCCTCTTCCGGACCGGCTTTCACTATGAGCGGGGGGATCGATTGTTTATTCTGCATCCCGAGCTGGGCAACTTGTTTCTCGCTTTTTTTTTACTTTCTTCTTTCTTCTCCTTCAATATTTCTGCTTGCCTACGAAGTTCACGTCCATAGTCGTCAGGCATATTCAGCTCGGCTTGGGAAGGTGTCGTCAAAAAATCCGAAGCCCACTTCTTTTGCTTCTCAGTGAATACTTGCTTGGGCTCAGGCTCTTTTATCGCCTTAATATCCGCCTTCCATTTATCATAATGAGCAGCCGCGGCCAATTTGGTTTCAACTTCACTAAGTTCCCAAGGCCTTGGGAGTAGAGGCTTCAGTGATGGCTCCACTAGCGTTGTGGTCTTAGGTACATAAGGGTCCGGGTTAATAGTCCATGAGCGGGTTTCCTTGCTGTCCGCCTGCTTCTGCTTCTTCGCCGGAGGTGGATTGGGGGCGTCGTACCCGCCGGAGGAGGATTGGGGGGGTCGTACCCGCCGGAGGAGGATTGGGGGGCGGCGGCTGCTTACGCGCCAAAGGCTGTGGATCGGGGGACGGCGTCGAATGGCGTGAAGGAGGTGTAGGTGAACCACCACCACCATCAGAGGGGGGGTGGACTTGTTAGCCTTGGCGCCTCGCCTGGAAACACTATGTACTTCTTTTTCCATAGAATGATCTGGCGCTTGACATCTCCAAGTCTTCTCTCCCCTTAGGGTGTAGCTTTGTCAATCTCCGGGTCCTCAAACTCTTGGACTATGTTTTCCACTGTGACACGAGCATAGCTATATGCAATGGGGTTGTTGTGGTGGAGTGCTCCAGGTGTACAGGGTAAAGCACCGCCGGTAGCTACCTTCGTGGAAACGTTCCCCACGGGATAATGCAGATCACATTCTTTCATCTCCTTTACATCATCCACGGGGTAGTGTAACATCCCAAGTATGAAAAATAGCCATTAGAATGTTTGCTCTCTGTTATTTTATGTTTTGCATCATGACATCATGTTCATTGCATTTGTTTTGCTTGTTTTCCATTTGTTTTCCTCTGTTTTGCTTTATTTTCCAACTGTTTTCATTTGTTTTCCTTTGTTTTCTATTTGAATTTCAAAGCAAATTTCAAACCTTTTGTTTCATACTTGTGATGTTACAATTTCCAAAATGATATTTCAAATCAAAACAATCATTTGTTTCCATCAAACCATAAGGTTCAAACTATTTAAAATTGGCTTTTAATAATTCAATCAATTCAAATTGCTTCCAAATTCAATTCACATTCACAAACAGCACCCAAATTTGAAATTATGAACATTACCAAAACAATTATAATCTTTTGCTTCCAATTAAAATTATATGATCACCCTATTTAAAACCTTGTTTTCATTAATCAACTTAATCTAAAAAATTCATCCAAATTCAATTAAATTACAAACAGTTTTATTTTTGAACTTTTATGGAAAACAAAAAGTGTCAAATGGGTACTAACACAATAACTAGCTCACACAAAATTTTCCTAAATTTTTACTAACCCAAAACTCACCTTTTCCTTCCTATTTCTTTTCTGCAAAAAAAAATATAAACAGAAACAAATAGTAAAAAGAAGAGAGGAGAGAGGAGCACACCTAGGCCCAGCCCAATTTTTCTCCCAGGCCCATACCCCTTTCTTCTTCCTTGGTACGGATCGCATCCGACCTGTACACGTATGTTCAGAGGAGCAGCAACGGCTGCGACCACCTCCCTCCTCCTATAACTCAACCCCTACCCTAGGGTTCCCCTAACCCTAGTTCTTTCTCCTCCTCCCTTCCTACCTCCACGCCTCCATTCTTCTCTCTTTCTCCTCCCTCTCTGCAACGTTCCCTCTCTGTACCTGTACACACCGAAAATCCACCTCGTTTGCTCCGGTGATCGCCGGCGATCCGGGCTCCCTCCGGCCCGGGCGAGCGCGGGAATGGAAACGCCCGGCCGCCCTCTTCCTCCTCCACCCCTCGGCACGGGCCGGGAGGGGCTGTGCCGCCGCCGCCGTCAAGGCCAAGTCGCCGGCGACTCCCTGCCACGACCTGCGCCTCCCTCTGTACCAGCTCGAGGTGAGCGCCTCCCTTCCCTCTTGCTCTCCCCCGCTCGCTCCCCTCCGCCACGAGCACACCCCACAGCGCCCCACACACCCGCGGACGTCGCCCCTCCGGCGAGCCACGGCGAGCGGCCACCATCGATCTGTCCGCTGCAGTTAACTGCAATTTCAGTTTCAGAAGAAACAGCCGCAACCTGAAGCATATCCACCCCCGAGGCCCCTTCCTATCACAAATCGCAGCACACCGCACTGGTTCCTGCCTCTCTGCACGCAGCGAACCCAACAGCTCGCGAGTTCGAATCCCAGCCCCCACCTTTTTCTGTTTCCTTTTCCGAATTAAATTCAGTCCGTTTCTGAACCATATACCCCCCACTGCCCCCTTCCTATCACAACAGCAGCTCCACCCCACTGGTCAACACCCCTTGCGCACAGCCTCAGGTCTAGGGTTCGAACCCCCAAGGCCACACCTTTTTTACTGTTTTTTTTCTTTTCTGCCCAAAATTTTCAGAAACTCAGATCTGGCCCATTACTTCTAGAATCCATATCAATTTGAATATCACTCCAATTTGAATGATTCAAAATCCTGTGGATTCATAATTTTGTGCTCCTTCTAGTAATGTCAAGTTTGCAACATGTTTCTGTAACAATTTTTGCACTAAATAATTAATTACTGAAAATGCAATAAAATTTGGAAACTTTGGAATTTTATAACTTTAGTTCTGCTCATCCAATTTAAGCAAACTTGGGCTATAAAATTTTGTCTTAACAAACTCTACACATTGGTATTTTATTTGGTCACAATTGAATTAATTTTGAGCATGCTTCCCTCTGTTTACTAAAAATGGCAGAATAAGAATGATTATGGAAAATTGCATAATAAATCCAATAATAACCCAAAAATTATGTTTGATAGCTCAAAATGTTCAGTGAAACATTTGCTACATGTTTTCAACCTTTTCAATGCAATTTGTTACTGTTTTGAATATTTTAAATTGGTGCAATAATTGAAATCTTGTTTAATTCACTTAATTTTGCAAAATTCATAACTTGGGCATAAAAATTCCAAATTCAACAAACTAAATATGTTTTCCAATCAACTTTTCAAGTACTTTCCAAATATCAACTTTGTTTGCTGTTTTGAATAATTTAAATTGCTGAAAACAACTGTTTCTTAATTAATGCATTTAAAATTGTCAAATTAATAATTAATTTATCCTAATTCCTTTTTCAACAAGTGAAACATGTATTCCACCTAAAATTGTGTGTTCTTATCCAATATGAACTTTGTTATCTATTTTGAACAATTAAAATTGGTGAAAACAACAAATGCTTGTGTGACACCTTTAAGGAACCAAAATTCCATAACTTAATAAATGAATTTCCAAACTTGTTAAACCTTATTTCAAGTTGATCCTATTGTTGTTTTCTTTCTGTTTTCCTCATCCATGCATCATGCTAATCCACTTTCACATGATGATTAGTTGTAGAACAATTAATTCAACCATAACTCATGGGCTTTCCATATGCAATCCAATTGCATATAGGTCCATTTAAACCTGTTACCATGTCAGCTACCTTATTTTGATGCACCAATTAAATGGTCATGCATCATCCCATGTTTGTGCACTATGCCATGTTATTGATTGTTTGTTCTCTGCGTTGTTTGTTTGCTTCTTCTCGGATACACGACGACGTTGAGACCGACGATACTTACGACACCCCTTCTAAGGAGTTAGCTCAGTACCAGGCTACTGGGTTTGCAGGCAAGTTATCACTCACATGAACCACTGTGTTCCTTTCAACATTGGTTACCGATACTTTCCGTTGTCTATTCTGCTAGCCCTATGAATAGTTGCTTCTGTTACGAACCTATCACATGTATCCTTTAACCCTGATATTGCCTCACCTCCACTCCCATAACCCCTTTGTTTGAGCCCGTGTCTTACTAGCATGCTTAGGGTTGTTTTGCTCGAGTCTGTTACCCGTTACTTTCTGTTACTATATCTCATTATGTTCTGGGGCTCGATGTTAAACAACAACCTGTTAATTTTGAGGTAATAATAATTTGCTGATAAGGCACCGGCAGGAGGCCCGGCGTGGTTTTGAGGCCTGCTAGTGTCGACCCTAATAGGAAAAGGGTCTTGTCTACTGATCCATGATGAGCGCACTAACCGCATGTGGGAAGCGAGTATGGGCGCCCCCCTCAATTTGATTCGATTCGCATCTCGTCCAAATCGCCACACTTAGTTCGGGCTTTCCATTTGATGCATGCATGTGCAGGTCCGAACCCTTGGCGCCAGGGTGGAACTTTTGTAGTCGGCATTTAGGGCGGCGTGGTCTTAGAGTGCTATGAGGGTCCCCTTTTCTTCGTGGGGCTCGATTAGCCGCGCACGCACAGCATGTGGTTCTTTGGGCTTGATGCGAAGAAGAGTTGAGTTGTGTTGAGTGCCTCGCTTGGTGGGTTAGCTCCCCGCCTGGCGGGTCATTCTTACATGTACGGCCAAATTGGTGCATCCCTGCAGGGTTAAATCTTCTCGAGAAGCCGTGTTTTCTGCGGTTATGGACTACTTGGTGAAAGTACTGGCTAACAAGTACTCAGAACAACTTACACCTAATGATTAACAACTTGACTAGTAATAGTCTTATTGACACAATAACTTGAACCATCATTAATTCAATTGTGTGAGTTTATCCTCGGATTGCTTCTTTGGATAAGGGGCGAGATCCAGGATGGGTTTGCTTGGTGGTTAGTTGTTAGTTGGTTACGATACGCTATCTTATCCCTTTTCTGATAGTCAGAAGTAATAGCAACTCTGTAGTTGGTTAGAGCAGCCAGTTGCAGCATCTTTCATATCCCCTTCTTTCCGTTGAACCCAAAGCATCTGTGCTTGGTGTTGACGGGTTACACTTCGGTGAACTGTGAGTCTTGCTTGCCAGTACGTTTATGTACTGACCCCTTTGGGGCTGTGGTTTCCGCAGACTACGTTTCCGAGGATCCCCACGGTGGCTACTACATGGAGTATGACGAGGCTGCTGACGAGTAGATAGCGGACCCGGGCAGGATCCGAGACTTCGTGGATGGGCTTCGTCTTTTCGTTTCCGGCCTCTTAGGCCTATTTGGTTCTTGTCTGTACTCAGACATGTTGAATGCTTCCGCTGTGATGTAATGATGAATTGTTGGGACATGTGTCCTCTGGATGATTGTATTTGCTATCTCTGCTCTAGTGAGAGCTATTTGCAATTTATTTCAATCTTTTGTGTCGTAGAGATCTGTTGTGATATCAGTTGTTCAACGCCGTTGACGTACCATGTGTGTATGGTTTGAAGTACGTCAATGGAAGTATCCTGATTTCTATGGGATAGTTTACATCGACGGTGGATAGTAGAGATTGGTTGTCACACATAAGTGTTAGCCTACTCGTAAGAGGACGCGGGTGCAGATAAGCCCCGTAATCCAATCATCTACTATTCAGTTCGTCCCGGTGAGTATCCCCTAGAAGTCCGGGTGCGACAGGTAGTAAGGCTCCGGTGCACGAATCTCGATCGTCGGTGCATTAGCACCAGGCGGGGCATCCGTGGAAGCCACGCTGCTTCTCCATTGCTGGCTTCCGAGATCCGCTTCATGATCTTCATGCGGCCCTGCAGCCGATCTTTCTTTTGCTATTTCATACACGATCTGCTTCACCTCATGGAGTTCCGATGCCAACTTCGCCACAAGATCTCCATCCCAATCCGCCTTTCTCTTACGGCTTCTGTAACAGTACGTGTCATTGTCCTGGGAAAACCCTACTTTCCACGGAATTCTGCCTTTCCCTCGTACATGTCCTCCGTGTTCATCATTCCCGAGGGCTGTTGTCAGTGCGTCTTTCTCTCTGTTGAACTTGATCAAGCCTCTTGAGCTTGGGTCATTGCGTCAATAAGGGCTTGGGTGGGAGCAAACTTTTACTTCCGGTGAACACACACCCCTGTCTCCGGGTCTAGCGATCCCCCATGCTCGTACCACCAGCTTTTGTCCCTTGGGTCCCATCCCTCTGTACCTAGAGGGATTCCTCGCACCCTCAGGCCCTCCTCCATCTTCTCCCATTTAGGCTCCGAAAGGCGGTATCCTCCTGGCCCCATAATATGATGGTACTGTTTCTTACCGGCATTAACCTTATTTTTTTTCGATATTTCCTTGAAATGCTCCGATTTCTTTTGCCTCACAAATTCTGGCCAATCATCTTTCAGTCTCTCATGTTGTCCATTGAAATCCGGAGTCTTGCCCTTGTTAACATAGTCACGGGTTAAATTTTTCTTGAAGTTCCGGAATGCTTCGGCTATCTTCTAAAGAGTGAACTCTTTGACTAGCCTCCTCCTCTCACATCCACACAGAATCTCGTTACCGAATTCATCGACTTTGTTGTATTTCAGAGGTAGAATGAAATGTTCCATAAGCTTTCTCCAGCAATCCTTTTTCGTTCTCTTGTCGACAAAACTAAAACCAAGACGTGCCTTCTTTGGCTCCTTCCATTCCTGGACGGTGATCGGGACGTTGTCTCTAACAACGACTCCGCATTGGTTGATAAACTTTGTGGTGTGCTGTAGGGGCTTACCGGTTGCACCGACTAATTCGATGGTATATGTTTCTCCTGGTTTCATCGCCTGTGATTTTCCACGCTTTGTCGTACTCGATCCGGCCGAGGGCTAAAAAAAGAAAGATAGTCGCGCGCGTTAATACATATGTATTCACATTTCAGTAAGTTTGTATCACGAGAGGCTCAGTGTATATATATACCTCGCAGGAGGTGGTTGCTACTTGCAATTCGAGATCGTCGTTTGTCGATGGTTGACCTCAATCAACAATGTCCGTTCCTTAACCTTATTGATCATCGACAATGTTTGTTCCACCGTCAAGGTTCAGAAAAGAAGAGACTACATCCTCTTCTTGCTCATCTTCTGAGCCCGACACATAAGGAATCTCGTTATTTATGATGCCCATTAAATAACCTTCAGCCTCTAGATCCCTATGCGGCTCGGCTCTATCGCCCGCCATATGTCACTCCTAAAGACATGCATGTAGTAAAAATTAATTAAGTATAAAGTAATAAAATAAATAAGATTAAGGGGACATAGAGGAGGAGCAGCGACGGTTGTACGGTGTTAGGGAGGCGCTCGGGGGCGGAGGGGGTTTAGGGGGTACGGTATAGAGGAGAAGCAAATATTGGTACTTAATAATTTTGCTACTTAATAGTACTAGTATTGACGGTGATTTTTTTAGTAGAAATGAGACTTAGCAAATATTAGTACAAATATTTTACTTAGTCATTTGGCACGACCATGAATACAGTTCCCTAGTTGGTGATCTTGTCTACAATGCATAAAAAACACCACTAAGAAGTTTTACAAACTAGTTCCTAAAGACTTGTATCTAAAATTTTCCAATGAAAAACACACCATTGTGGAATAAACATAGTAAACAAGGCTTACACACACTCATGTTGGGTATCAATATGAGCCTGTCCACTCATGTTTGTCTTTTAACCGAGTAACAAAAATAGCAAACAAGGCTTACACACACTTAATTAATGTCAACCAAAATTAATAAGAGTTTCAACAATGAAAATCACAAAACCACATAAAAAGGAAACAAGTCCATTTATTGACCAAAGAAGAAAATTCTGTAGTTGGTAATCATGCCATTCATGCATAAAATAATTTTGAACCCGCTTAAAATTTGAACTTGAGTGAAATAGAGAAAAATTTCTTAAAGTGGCTTTCCAAAATTTTGAACTAAAAGTTATTTAAATTTCATCAAAACAAAACATGGTGAGGTTTTATTTTTTATAACGATTCATTTTAAATAAATTTTTAGTTTACAAAAGGCCCAAAAAACAATGTTTTCTTCCCAGTTTTCAATAGCAGAAGGACCTCTGTATTAATTCTAAAACCTTTAGGGGTTATTCAAAAAAGTCGTTTCTTTTCTTTCTTCTTTCTCTGTTTCTTTTTCCCTCTCGAGCAGAAACCCTAGCTCGCCGTCGTCCTCACCACGTGGTCGTCTTCGGCCACGCGCGGCTCCACTGAGATCGCCACGTGCATTGCCTCTCTCTCCTCTATCTTCCCATGGAAGCAATCGAGCCCGTATGCCCAGAGTTCACCACCCCAACCCTTCTTCTTTGCAGCCGGCAGAGGGCTACCGCCATCGATTCGTCGCCATCAACATGGTTCCAAGTAAGGGCACCTACCGAAGACGAGGGCGGCGCGGTGAAGAGCAGGGCGGGGGCGGAGCAGCGCCGTAGCCGAGAGGTGATGATGGGGTGGGAGAAGGGCGGGCCGGCCGCCGGCAGGGTCGCTGCGCGCCTCTTCTCTGTCTCTGCGGGCGGAGCTCTGGTCTTGGATGCGTTTGGTCGTTAGAAGATCTTGGGGCAGCGCGAATATATAGGGCAAGCCTTTAGTCACGGTTCGTGTCACGAACCGCGACTAAAGGTTTTTTCGCGGCGTTTTCGTTCCCGCGCGGATAGAGCCTCTATTCACGGTTCATGTCACAAACCGCGACTAAAGGTGCTTTCTCAAATACTTTTCATTTTAAAATCTTAAAAATACAAATAATATATCAAACAATTCAGAAAAATAAAACTAATTCATTTTAAAATCTTAAAAATACAAATAATATATCAAAAAAATCAGAAAAATAAAACTAATTCATTTTAAAATCTTAAAAATACAAATAATATATCAAAAAATTCAGAAAAATAAAACTAATTCATTTTAAAATCTTAAAAATACAAATAATATATCAAAAAATTCAGAAAAATAAAACTAATTCATTTTAAAAACCCATTTTCCCGCCATTTCTTCCCTGTCTTCCCGCCTCCCGCTTACTGCCTGTTTCTTCCCGCCTCTTTCTTCCTACCACTTTCTTCCCTCCTCCTGTCTTCCCGCTCCCATTTTTCCCTATCTTCCCGCCTCCCGCTTCCCGCCTCTTTCTTCCCGCCTCCTGTCTTCCCGCTCCCATTTTTTCTGCCATTTCTTCCATGTCTTCCCACCTCCCACTTCCCGCCTCTTTCTTCCCGCCTCCTGTCTTCCCGCACCCATGTTTCCCGTCATTTCCCACTATATATGTAGCCTGGCTTAGTCAGCATTATCACATCTCTACAATCTCTCATCACTCTCTCATGGCTTCCACCGTACCCACTCTAACCTACCAGCAGGTGGAGGAGCTTTGCGCCTCGAACTACCCTTGCCCACCGGGCTACCGCGTCCCCGCCGGCTGGAGCCTAAGCGCTGGAGGGCTGTCGTTCCCTCCCGTCCCTCAAGGTACTGCGCGCCGGGCGGCCATCACGAACCACTACTACCTCGACCTCACGCCGGAGCAGCGGATGAATCCCCGCTGGCATCTCGATAACCAGCATACTTGGGACGCCTTCTTCATCAATCCGCGTGAGAGGGCGCTCGCCAGGTATGAGGAGGACGGTCTACCTCTTGGGAACTTTCACGAGGCCGGCCGTCGGCTATGATGGTACGACCGGACTCTACAGAGCGTCATGGACTACATCAGGGCCGGCGATATCCCCCGCCTGCGCTACCCTCAGTTCGACCCACGAGCGCCACCCGACGACAGCAGCGACGACGACGGCGGCAACTTAGAAGGCGACGACTACGAGTACAACAGCAACGACTATGAAGACTACGAGTATGCATATTATACGCCTAGGCAGGAGTATGACTAAATCACTCCAACATTCCAAAATGTACTCCTAGGCCTATAGGCATGCCCTTCACATCAGTGGTTGTAGTTCAAATTTCACGTATAATCAGTGGTATCTCGAGTGGGTAGCAATGTGCAAGTCTTTGCTTGGTTGTGCTAGGGTGGGCCCAAGGAAGCCCCAAAACACATCAGAGATAATATAATTCACATGATCCATTCAACAAAGTTTGGTACAATAAATTATTACACATCAATTCTTCCCTTGTGTCCCTGCTTGCTTACGATTGTGCCGTATCCATGGAGCATCCTCATCATTTAACTTAATGCTTGGGTCAGTGTTCACTTTGAAGGGCGGAATTTCACCAAACATATTATAATCTTCTGACATGTATGTCTTGTCCTCCACTCCCACGATGTTTCTTTTCCCTAAAATAACAATGTGGCGCTTTGGATCATCGCAAGATGTACTGATCGTTTTCTTATCCTTCCATTACCTCAGTTTGCTACTCATGTCCTTCACATAGAAAACCTAAGCGACGTCTTTGGCTAGGACGAATGGTTCGTCAAGGTAACCAAGATTGTTGAAATCCACCATTGTCATTCCGTATTGCTCGTCCACCTTTACCCCACCTCCTGTTAGCTTGAACCATTTGCACCGGAACAAAGGGACCTTAAAGGAGGGTCCACAGTCAAGTTCCCATATCTCCTCTATGTAACCATAATATGTGACCTTTTGCCCATTCTCGGTTGCTGCATCAAAGCGGACACCACAGTTTTGGTTGGTGCTCTTTTTATCTTGGGCGATCGTGTAAAATGTATTCCCATTTATCTCGTACCCTTGGAAAGTCGTTATAGTCGAAGATAGTGTCTTGGCCAACATGTACAGCTGATCTCCAACATCATTGTCATTTATTAAATGTTTTCGCAACCAACTACCAAAAGTCTCCAAGTAGGCCTTTCTAATCCAGGATTCAGGCTTCCCCGGGTTGTCCGAGCGTAAAATATTCTTGTGTTGCTCGAAGTAAGGAGCCACCAAGCTGGAATTTTGCAGAACTGTGTGGTGTTCTTCAGTCATAGAATGACCGTCCATACATATCGTTGATTTCCTTCTGATCGTGCCTTTTCCACTTAGTCTCCCCTCGTGCCGCGATTGAGGAATACCAATCGGCTTAACGCCAGGAACATAGTCAATACAGAACTCAATTACCTCCTCATTTCCATAGCCCTTGACGATGCTTGCTTCTGGCCTAGCACGGTTACGAACATATTTCTTTAATACTCCCATGAACCTCTCAAAGGGGAACATATTGTGTTAACTAGGTGGAGCAGGAGGTGCGTCATAATATTGAAGAAGGATGGTGGGAACACCAACTCGAAACTGAAAAGACATTGGACCACATCGTTCTGTAACCGTGGTAGATCTTCTGGATTGATTACCTTCTGAGATATTGCATTGAGGAATGCACATAGCTTCACAATGGCTACTCGAACATTTTCCGGTAGGAGCCCCCTCAAAGCAATCGGAAGCAATTGCGTCATAATCACGTGGCAGTCGTGAGACTTCAGGTTTTGGAACTTTTTGTCCGCCATGTTTATTATTCCCTTTATTTTCGACGAGAAGCCAGACGGGACTTTCATACTGCTCAGGCATTAAAAAAAATGACCTTCTCTTCTTTGGTAAGAGCGTAGCTGGCACGACCTTGAAACCATTCCGGATGCCGGTCATCTCGGTCTTTCAAAAGTTGTTGGTCCTGCCGTGCTTCCTTTGTATCATTTGTCTTCCCATACACGCCCAAGAAGCTTAGCAGGTTCACACAAATATTCTTCGTAACATGCATCACGTCGATTGCAGAGCGGACATCTAGGACTTTCCAATATTGTAGCTCCCAAAATATAGATTTCTTCTTCCACATGGGTGCGTGCCCGTCAACTCCCTGCTGAACTGATTGTCCGCCAGGACCCTTTCCAAAGATGACTTTCAAATCCTTGACCATATCAAATATCTCAGCACCAGTACGTTCCGCAGGCTTCGGCCGGTGATCTGCCTTGCCGTTGAAATGCTTGCCTTTCTTTCTTACATTATGATTTCGGGGAAGAAATGGACGATGACCCAGGTACACGTTCTTCTTACAATTATCCAAATATACACTTTCAGTCTCATGTAAGTAGTGCGTGCATGCATTGTATCCCTTATTTGTCTGTCCCGAAAGGATACTGAGAGCAGGCCAATCGTTGATGGTTACAAAAAGCAACGCTCGTAGGTCAAATTCCTCTTCTTTGTGCTCATCCCACATAGGTACACCAGGTCTGCCCCACAACTGTAAAAGTTCATCAACTAACGGCCTTAGGTACATATCGATGTCGTTGCCGGGTTGCTTCGGACCTTGGATGAGCACTGACATCATAATGAACTTCAGCTTCATGCACAACCAAGGAGGAAGGTTGTATATGCATAGAGTCACGGGCCAGGTGCTATGGCTGGAGCTCTGCTCGCCAAAAGGATTCATGCCATCAGTACTTAGACCAAATCTTATGTTCCTTGCGTCAGCTGCAAAATCTTTGAACTCTCTGTGGATCTTTCTCCATTGTATTCCATCAGCGGGGTGTCTCAACTCCCCGTCGGACTTACGGTCCTCTTTGTGCCATCGCAACAACTTGGCATGCTCTTTGTTCCTGAACAGTCGTTTCAACCGTGGTATTATAGGAGCATACCACATCACCTTGGCGGGAACCCTCTTCCTGGGTTTCTCGCCCTCAACATCGTCACCAGGGTCATCGCCTCTGATCTTATAACGCAATGCAGTGCATACAGGGCATTCATTCAAATTCTCGTATTCACCGCGGTAGAGGATGTAGTCGTTAATGCATGCATGTATCTTCAGAACCTCTAAACCTAGAGGGCAGACAACCTTGTTTGCTTCGTACGTACTGGCGGGCAACTCGTTATTCTTTGGAAACATATTCTTCAACATTTTCAGCAAAGTTTCAAATGATGAGTCAGCTACACCTTCCCGTGCCTTCCATTTCAGCAAATCCAGTGTGCATCCCGGATTTTTCAGATTATCGCATCCTGGGTACAACAACTTTTTGTGATCCTCTAACATGCGATCCAAATTCTCCCTCTCCTTGTCAGTTTCGCAGCGTCTCCGTGCATCCGCAATGGTCCGACCAAGATCATCAGCGGGCTCATCATGTGCCTCTTCTTGACCTTCACCTTCCCTTCCCTACCTTCAGCATCATCCTCCATGAAAGTATCACCGAAATGATCAGGATAGTTGTCATCGATATCATCCCCTTCTTCATCTTCTTCCATTCTAACCCCTCTTTCTCCATGCTTTGTCCAACAATTATAGCTTGGCATGAAACCGTGCCAAAGAAGGTGCATATGAACGTCTCTTGAGGAGGAGTAACCCTTCTGATTCTTACAGATAGCATATGGACAGATAATAAAACCTCGCTGCTTGTTCGCATTTTCCACTACGAGGAAATCTTTCAAACCCGTAGTGAACTCGCCGGAGAGTCGGGTACCGTACATCCATTGCCGATTCATATGCATTATTGTTATATAAAGTATATATTTAACCATCATGCATTTGTTAAACTAACTAGATAGAAATAATACAAATTAAAGAATGAACTACACACATGCATATTTCATCAATGACACATGAAAGGTTCAAGTTGCTACCCGCGATCGCGGAGGAAAAATAAACGAGAAAGCTCAAGTGTGGCTCGGACACTTCATATCATGTTTGTTTCATGCTCTCGGGCATTTCATCGAACACCTTGTGTGCATAGAAGGAACCAAAAGAAAACCCACCACCCCCTTGTGAATATTGTGAATAGAAGTGGCACCAAATGTGGCTAAGTGAAGTGAACTGAGTCCTATATAGGGATGGGCCTTTAGTTCCGGTTGGCCTGGCCAACCGCGACTAAAGGCCTTCGGGCCAGCCTGAGGACCTTTAGTCCCGGTTGGCCTGGCCAACCGGGACTAGAGCCCCTCCCGTCCGCCAGCTGTCGACCGAGCGCGCTGGGCCCAGATAGTTGGTCGTGGGTCTCCTCCCGAACCGCGACTAAAGACCCATTTGGTCGCGGTTCAATTATATTGGGGACTAATGGGGGCGTATGGAAGCCTCTTTTTCTACTAGTGTTCCCCATTGATCTTCTCGGCTGGCGGCTCTGCTTCTCCCATGCAGAACCACTTCAACTTTGCAGATTTTTTGGCTTGGTCAGCTAGGCTTTGTGGAAGTGGTTCGGGGTAAGTGGGTGGCGGCGGCAGACTCTTTCCCTCGCATGTACAATGTGGTGGACGTGTGGCACTTTTGTGCCAAGAGCGTCCGCCAATTCATGCGAGGATGGGGGCCAACTTAGGCGCTGAGATACGCTGGAATAAAGCTTCCCTCCTTGGCCAGATTCAAGCCTTGGATCTCGTCGCCCCTACTTTAGGTCGTCGTATGGGGTGAGGCAGGGGGATCCTATTTCCCCCATCCTCTTTGACCTGGCTTTGGATGCCATAGCGGCTATCTTGGATAAGGCCAGGGGTGCCGACCACATCTCTTGTGTGGTTGGCCATGTCATTCCAGGAGGAGGCATCACCCACCTGCAATATGCAGACGACACTATGATTATGGTCGAGGGCTCGGAGTTAGATATTATCAATCTCAAGTTCTTTTTGTTGTGTTTTGAGGCTAGTCGGGCCTCAAAATCAACTTCGACAAGAGCGAGGTAGTTGTCCTCGGGCATACCCCGGAGGAATAACAACGGATAGCGGACAATCTCAACTGTGGGTTGACCACCTTCCCTGTTAACTACCTAGGAGTCCCTTTGAGCGACTCCAGGATTCTTATCAGGGACCTGGAGCCTACTGTTGGAAGGGTGAGAAATAAGGAAGAACCCTGGCGTGGACGCTTTACCTCCAACTCAAGAAGTCCATCCTGATTGGGTCTTGCCTATTTAGTGTCCCCTCATATTTGATGGGGATTTACTCCCTACCGGAGGGAGTCCATGCAGCGTTTGACAAGGAACTCTCGCGGTTCTTCTAGCAAGATGTTACCGGGAAACAAAAATATCACATGGCCAAATGGACGGATGTTTGCGCCCCCAAATATTTTGGGGGCATAGGGATTCTGGCGTCCCGTAAGATGAATGTGGACCTAATGCTAAAATGGGTTTGGCGCATTCTACGGGAGGAGGGGGGGCTCTGGCTCCAGCTTCTTAAAGCCAAATATATGCAGGACCGCCCGCTTCTTTCCTGTGAACGACAGGAGGGATCTCTTTTTTGGAGGTCCATCCAGTCGATTAAACAGGATATTAGGAAGGGGGCTAGGTTTAGTATAGGTGATGGCCGAGGGACCATGTTTTGGTTGGACCCTTGGCTTCGGGAGCAGGCGCTCCAGTGAGAGTTTCCAAGACTTTTCGCTATCTGTTCTAAGCCCTCCCAACTAGTGGCGGTGGCGGTCCAGAATGGGAATTGGAACATCTTGTTCCAACAAACTTTTGGGCCGGCGGAGGCAGCTGAGTGGGAGGCTCTCAGGGGTGCTTTGCCTGATTCCCTTCCGAGGGGACCGGACCAGGTGACTTGGTCGTTAGCCCCCGCGGGAGTCTTCTCGGTCAAGTCGGCGTATAGGGCCCAGTTCTCTGGGCGGTTAGGTCTTGGGCTATTCCTCTTTGAAAGGCCCCAATACCGTTGAAGATATAGATTTTTGTTTGGCAGATGTTACGTGATAGGTTGCTCTCCGGGATCGAAGTGGCAAAGCGTCATGGTCAGGGGGATGGGTTACATCTGCTTTGTAGATGCCCGGAGTCCAGTACACACATATTTTTTTTGTGTCTTGCTGCCCGGTTTCTGTGGAATTTTGCCCATGAGGCTCTAGGGCCGTTGTGGCAGGCCTCAGACCTTGGCGAGTTCCTGGAAGACCAGGCACACCGGGCTTGAGGTAGCTCTCGCCTCTTCTGGCTGGTGTTCGCGGCTTTGATGTGGTCTTTGTGGACGACTTGCAATAAGATGGTGATTGACAAGATTTTTCTGCGTTGTGCGTGTGACTCCTTATTTAAATGCTTGTCTTTGTTGCAGCAGTGGTACCCGCTGTGTAGACAACGGGACAGGGCGTGGTTTGATGACCTCATCGACAGACCCCTAGCTGCCGTGTGCCGCATCGCCTCCTCGATGCCACCCTCTTGAGGCGTCGTCCCCCTGGAGGCTCTTCAGCTTGTCTACCCACACCACCCCCTACGCCCCCTTCTTGCTCCTTTTGTCTTTTTTCCTCCTATGGGCATTGTGTGTGCTGTTGCCCCAACATGTGTTACTTGGTCTGGTTCGTGTTGTAGCCGGTACTTGTATGGATGCTGTGGTGGTTGCTTTATTTATAAAGCGGGGAGAAAGCCTATTTCGAGAGGGTCATGTCGTGTTGGGGGCTCTAGCGATTGGAAGGATGCGGGAGAGGTGGATGGGGACTTTCGGTTAGAGCATCTCCAATGCTATATTTCCTTTACACTGCAAGAAATATGCTGATACATGACGCTCAATTTTTGTCACTGAATCGTCACCAAATTTCATCCATGATGATCTTATGACGAAAAACAAATCGTTGAAAACCGAGCGTCAGTAATGGTTCACCACGACGATTTTGTAGGAATCGTCATGGACATCCACGACGATACAGGAACGTCATTAATCTATGACGATCCAAAATCGTCAAGGCTAGTCCGGCCAGGCCACATCAGCTCCCACGTGGCCAGTCCTACGTGGCAAAATAACGACGAAATGAAATCGTCGTTAAACAAAATCGGCCCAGTCCATTTTCGTGGTGTATTCGGGCCAAGCCCAATAATTACAGCCTTTTTCCATTCTGGTCCTAGGCCTTTTCTCGTCCATTTTTCTTCTAGGCCTTGGCCTCTTTAAGGCCCTTTAATATGGACGTGGCCTTCTTAGAGCCCATCTTATATTGGGCATTTTAAAACCATATTACTGTATTTTTTGGGGGGCCTTTTCCAATCCCAAAACATGTGGGCTGTGGAATATTTAGAAGTGTTTGGCCCATATTGTTGAAAGTATGCATTTCAAGGAAATTTAGACAGAAAATTAAATAACCAGCAAATTACAAAGGAACATCGGACTGGTGGATAGGAAAATAGCATTAAACGATACATTCAACGTTACATTCAACATTATACAAACTTCCAAATTACGACTTCCCAGCAAATTTCAGTATTCATACAAATAGTAAACTTCCGAGACTAGAAGGCATTGGTGCATATCTAGGAACATAGCATTCAACATTACAAACTTCCAAATTCTGACTTCCCAGCAAAATCTCAGCTAAAGATAAGACTTCCCAGCAAAATCTCAGCTAAAGATAGGCGAACACCCCTCCCAGCAAACAAGGAATAGTCCTTCAGGTACATAGACCAACCTGAGTAAGAGCAAAACATTCATTAATAACCGATTAACAAACAAATCTCACCTAAAGCTAGCAGTAAAAGAGAGTGCTATGGAAAATATTCCAAATAGACCAACTAAGCACCAGCAGAACACAAATCATAGAAGCATCTAGCACATCCAAATCTTAGCAACATATCGATGACAAGTTCAGTAGGGATAGTTCCAAATAATATTACAGGAAAAGAGATATGGGTCTCTGCATGTCTTGGCATAATAACAAAATATATGAAAGTAAGCTAGAATATCATCGACTATAGGCTAGTACCAGTTAATGATGGCATCAACGATGATATGGATGGGGTTGGCATCGATGAGAAGGTCTCAACCTCCCGTCAGTTCCGTCCTCGTTCCGGTGAGGCTCCACCCTCACATCCAAGGGCAACTGCACACAGAGACAGAAATTTCGATAACAGAATCCGAGAGTGACACAACAGATAAAGCATACAAAACATCACAAACACACAATGTCGAAGTAATTAGCTTCAATGGAGAATAGAACTCAATATTGGAAGTATCGGGATGTAATGATCAAACATCCTAAACCCTATTTGGAAGCAACATGAGGAGTTAAGTACTGACTGCATACAGAACCAACTACAGAAAATTAAAACATTAGCTACTCATATGCACCAATCAAATACATTTCCTCAAAGCAACAAGACTGTGCTACTGTACCAATAAGAGAATTGCCTCAAAGCAAAGCATGCTAGCAGATACATTTCTTATCACATATAAAATAGGTAATACATTTCCCTACCAGCCTATAAGATCTGCGATTGAGAAGTCAAGAACAAGCCTACTCAAGCAAAACCCAGCAGGGATAACAGTGAGAGCATAAACTCTTCCCTGGAATTAGTAACCGAGCCAAAAATCCTTCTCTATATGCTGCAGCAAGCCTCCCTCAGGTGAGCCACCGCCTTTCGGCTGCATCAATTCCAAGATGAAGTAAACTGGCTGAGATAGTTTTGGCTGAGAATATTCACCAAAGGGATCACACTCCTCCTTATCAGCCTAAGAAACAGTATCGAATACAAAGCGACCCTACAAAACGACCTGAATGTGAGCATTGACAGAGGAAGTGGTAACTAGCAGAGACACAACTCTTTCACCCACGACTTCAGAAGAGTGGTTCATGGCTGGGAGGCAAGTCGTGGAGCAAGAGCACAAAGAGGGACGAGTACCGTTTACCAGCGACCACCACAGAGCAAAACAATGCTGCATAATGGTGTCCTGCAGGAGCTGGGAGATGAAAGCAGCGTTCTTGAATCGAACAAACATGCAGCTGGCAGAGACTAATATATGTCATAGTGTAATCTATGTATCACCTATGTTCACAGCTATCTCGATCTTGTGTTGCAAAGTAGTATCAATCTGATTGACACCAATGACTCGAATGTTCTTCTTTCAATTTTGATTCATTATTCCTTACGTACTGCTACAGATGATCTAAACTTACTATTCATAATATTAAGCCTTTATTTGCAAATAACTCTCGGTCTAAACCAGGATATTGAGCATTGTCTTGAGAAGGGTATTAAAAAACTAAATAAAGGATTTCTGAGATAACAATTATGGTCATCTAGTTAACTAAAACTTGTACTAGATCTACTCGACAGATTGCTCTAATCCTGGTTTCTACCAGTCTCTCCCACCTCGGCAAAACAACAAACACTTTGTTTGAAGCAACTCGTTATCCCTTTCTCCAGTGAACACAACCGATTCAGGAAGCAGGTAGACAGACTGCTGGAGATGTACGTACCGGGTCGACAGCGATGGCCGCAGCGACGACCACTCCGCGAGCCGCCAGCAGCGTCATGCCTGGGCCACGATGGAGGTGGCGGAGGGTGGAGGGCGCGCTGGAGTGAGGGTTAGGAGGAGCAGGACCACTGGGGTGGAAGTCTTCACCGCATCATCACCACCACAACCTTGCCACACGCATCAGTACCACCACCGCACCATCGTGCTAGGATGGATTTCGGGTACTGCTCAGCCGGCATCTCCACGGCGGCATCGTCAGGCGACGCCTCCGATGTAACCGCGTCCTGGACGGCGGCAGGTCCGATGTAACCGCCAGCCAATCCATCTGGGCAGGTCGACATCACCACCGCCAGAACAGCACAGCAACACACGGCCGCCGGATTTGAAGCTCTTGGTACAGTTTGGTTCTATCATTGTCGAGGACGAGCGGATCCGGGACGGTGCTGTCGGAGAGGAGGGGACCCGGCGGTTACCTACACGATGGGAACGCTGGAGAGCGGCCGCTGCCAGGACCACGAGGGTTGCAGGCTTGCGGCGCGTGGGAGGCGCCCGGGAGGTCGGTAGCCGAGGAGGGCAAGGGAACAGAGAGGTTGTCTGTGCCCGGGAGGTGGGTAGACGCGGCGGCCTGGTGCCCGGGGATCTGAATCGTGATGGCGGCGGCATACACCGAAAGAGCGAGGAGGCGGTCTGGCGTGTGGATCTCGATCTGGTTTGGTCTGGAATAGAGAGGGAGTGAACATGCGGGGCGGCGGCTTAGACCGGGAAGGTATTTAGGGTTTGGTACACCCCCGCGCTGAAAATTTCGCACACCCCCGCGCTGAAAATTGGCACACCCCACGCTGAAAATTGGTTGCAAGTGGTTTTTTTATCACTTCATGGTTTTCACGTTAGAGTGGCTGCAAGTGGGACCCGTGGCTTCCTTACCCCATGGTGCATGTCACATATTGTCTTAATTTAACAGTTGGGTGCTGTGGAACCATAGATGTACTACACATGTTGCATTTTCACTTTTATTTTCCAGAAAATAGTATCTACTTGAGTTGTAAAAAACATAAGTCATATAAATAACATTGTATTAATGTATTTCACAATATTTTAAAATTATTTTGTTTTCAGAGTGCAAAAACGGGTATATATATGTTTTGTCCAAATAACAAATGTTATGAACATATCCATGTCATAGTTTATTTTGTTTAAATGTGACCATATTCTACAAAAACATTCATAATAGAACAACTAACAATATTTACGAAGAAACTTTTATTTTTCATTGAATAAAAATACAATTTTCCATTTTCGGAGTGCAAAAAACAGGGTTTTTTGTGAAGCATCTACCAAATATATGTTGCAAAATTGTACTAAATAAATTTATAAAGCTAATATACCACATTTAATTTTCAGATAACAAAATTTCTACCTCTCAATAGCTCAAAATACACCTCTTTTGAAATAGACAAATTTCTGCCGATTCCGGTGAAACCGGACCAAATTTGAACTACAGGTGCCTCATAGTTTGCTCATGATTTTTTGTAAAAATCTTTTTTAGATACACAAGTACCTATTTCTTCAGAGATACACCAAAAGTTTTTCAATATTCAACCTCTAGCTACGAACGGTCATGCCCGCCGTCTTGACTTTTTCCTAAAACCGGCTTAGAAAATTCTAGAAAATTCAAAAAAACTCGAAACGATGCAATATCTTCGCGTGGTGTTGTTATATATGTCCTAGTATCCACCAAAAATAATAAACTTCGAATAAGACAATTTGGTGGAAAATGTGTTCACAAAAATGAGCTATCTCGTACGAAGATTCATGGCTTTCGGGCGAAATGACGGATGTTTTGGCCACACCCATGGCATAGTTTGTTGAAATGTGACCATATTCCACACAAAGATGCATATTGGTACAACTAACAATGTTCACGAAGAATTTTTTATTTTTCGTTGTATAAAAATACCATTTTCCATCTCCGGAGTGTCAAAACTGGGTTTTTTTGTGAAGCACATACACAAAATATGTTGCAAAAATGTACAAAGTAAAATTCTAAATATATTATGTCATATTTTATCTACAAATAACAAAGTTACTACCTCTCAATAGCTCAAAATAAACCTCTTTTGAAAAAGACAATTTTCTGCCGATTCAACTGAAACCGGTCGAAATTTGAACTACAAGTGCCTCATAGTTTGCTCATGATTTTTTGGAAAAATCATTTTTAGATACACAAGTATCTATTTCTTCAGAGATACACCAAGAGTTCATCAATATTCATCCCCTAGATACGAACGGTCATGCCCGCCGTCTTGACTTTCTCCTGAAACGGACATAGAAAATTCCAGAAAATTCAAAAAAGTTCAAAATGATGCAAGACCTTCGCGTGGTGTAATTATATATCTACTAGTATCCACCAAAAATAATAAACTTGGAATACGACAACTGGGTTGAAAAGGTGTTCATAGAAATGAGCTATCTCGTCCGAAGATTCTTGAGTTTCAGGCCAAATGACGGATGTTATGGCCACACTCATGGCATAGTTTGTTGAAATATGCCCATATTCTACACAAGCATGCATAATGGAACAACTAACAATGTTCACGAAGAAAGTTTTATTTTTCATTGAATAAAAACATCATTTTCCATCTTCGGAATGTAAAAAAGGGGTTTTTTGTGAAGCACCTACCAAAAATATGCAACAAAATTGTACAAAGTAAAATTCTAAATATATTATGTCATATTTTATCTACAAATAACAAATTTACTACCTCTCAATAGCTCTAAATACACCTCTTTTGAAAAACGCAAATTTCTGCCGATTCCGTTGAAACTGGGCCAAATTTGAACTAGAGGTGCCTCGTAGTTTGCTCATGATTTTTTAAAAAAATCATTTTTAGGTACCCAAGTACCTATTTAAACATAGATACACCAAGAGTTCATCAAGATTCAACACCTAGGTACGAACGGTCATGTCCCCCGTTTTGACCGTTTTCCGAAACCGGCTTTGAAAATTCCAGAAAATTCAAAAAAACTCGAAACGATGCAAGATCTTCGCGTGGTGTTGTGATATATGTCCTAGTATCCACCAAAAATAATAAACTTGGAATACGACAGTTTGGTGGAAAATGTGTTCACAGAAATGAGCTATCTCGTACGAAGATTCATGGCTTTCGGGCGAAATGACGGATGTTTTGGCCACATCCATGGCATAGTTTGTTTAAATGTGACCATATTCCACACAAAGATGCATATTGGTACAAATAACAATGTTCATGAAGAAAGTTTTATTTTTCGTTGAACAAAAATACCATTTTCCATCTCCGGAGTGTCAAAACTGGGTTTTTTTGTGAAGCACATACACAAAATATGTTGCAAAATTGTAAAAAGTAAAATTCTAAATATATTATGTCATATTTTATCTAAAAATAACAAACTTACTACCTCTCAATAGCTCAAAATACACCTCTTTTGAAAAAGACAAATTTCAGCCGATTCCGCTGAAACCGGGCCAAATTTGAACTACAGGTGCCTCGAAGTTTTCTCTTTATTTTTCGAAAAAAATCATTTTTAGGTACCCAAGTACCTATTTCAACATAGATACACCAAGAGTTCATCAATATTGAACACCTAGGTACGAACGGTCATGTCGCCCGTTTTGACCGTTTTCCGAAACCGGCTTTGAAAATTCCAGAAAATTCAAAAAAACTCGAAACGATGCAAGATCTTCGCATGGTGTTGTGATATATTTCCTAGTATCCACCAAATATAGTAAACTTCGAATAAGACAATTTGGTGGAAAATGTGTTCACAAAAATGAGCTATCTCGTACGAAGATTCATGGCTTTCGGGCGAAAGGACGGATGTTTTGGCCAGATCCATGGCATATTCTGTTGAAATGTGACCATATTCCACACAAAGATGCATATTGGTACAACTAACAATGTTCACGAAGAAAGTTTTATTTTTCGTTAAATAAAAATACCATTTTCCATCTCCGGAGTGTCAAAACTAGGTTTTTTTGTGAAGCACATACACAAAATATGTTGCAAAATTGTACAAAGTAAAATTCTAAATATATTATGTCATATTTTATCTACAAATAACAAACTTACTACCTCTCAATAGCTCTAAATACACCTCTTTTGAAAAAGACAAATTTCAGCCGATTCCGTTGAAACCGGGCCAAATTTGAACTACAGGTGCCTCATATGTGTAACATCCCAAGTATGAAAACTACCCCCTAGAATGTTTGATTTCTTGTTTAATTCAAGTATTGCATCATGTCATCATTTTACTCCCTTGTTTGCATTTGTTTACTATTTGTTTGCACCTGTTTTTATTTGTTTTCATAATGAAATCCAAACAATATTCAACTTTGTTTTCATACTTGTCATGTTACAACCTTTTCAAATAAAGAAATGCAAACCAAAACCTCTTTTGTTTCCAAATAATTCCCTAATGCTCACTTATTAAATTGATGGTGTTAATCAATCATTTAAATCCCAAATCACATTTAAAATTCCAAATTCAAGCATCAAACAGGAACCAATTGAATTCATGCAAATTATAAAACAATTTTGCTCAATGGTTTATAATTTAACATAGGGGTTACCCTATTTAAAAGTTGGTTTTTATTAATGATCATGTAATATTAAAATTCCCCCAAATTTGATTTAATTTCAAACAGCAAGCAAGTTTCAAACTTTTTGAAAAATAAAACTTAGCAGCTGTTTGCAAATGGCCTAAGGAACTCCCTCAAATTTTTTCCAAATTTTTTTCACTGACCTAAAAACCATCTTTTCCTTCCATTTGATTTTCTACAAAAAAAAAACAAACAGAATTGTAAAAAGGAAACGAACCTGCGTGGGGGGAGCCATTTTGGCCCAGCCCACACTTACCTCTCGCGCGCGCAGCCCAGCCCACCTATCTTAAGCGCGTACCGGTTCACCTCTTTTTCCCGTCGTCCTCCCGCAGTACGGCAGAAGATCGGTGCCTCCACGTCGGCGGAAGGCATCCGTGGACGGCCCCCGTCGCCCAAGCTCCCTACAAAACCCCCTAGGGTTCCCTCCCTCGAACCCTAGACCTCCTACCCTAGCTACCTCCCTCCTCGCCGCCGTTCACTATCTCTGCCACCCCCTGCACTTCTCTGAAAAATCTGAACCTGAAGATCGTCGTGGTGGCCGTGGATGTGCAGGCTCGCCGTCGCCGCCCTAACCACCATCGGCGCCAACCGTGGCCAGGAACGGAACCGTGGTGGCTCCTTGTACCTGCCACGCATCTTCGCCGTGGCTGGGAGTAGCCGTGGGTGCCGCGCCATCGACGATTCCCGCCGCCGTCGTCTGCCTCCATCGAGCCTCTGCTCGACTCCGATTCGGAGGTGATTTTTTCCCTCCGCTCACCGTCCCCTCTTAATTCCTTCCTCCTCACAGCAGCACGCTAGCACACAAACGCACCACCACGTTTGCGGCAGCGCAGCACGCGCACGGTGGCCATCCGCCGGCGAGTCGTTCCGCCGTGGTTCTGTAGCTGAACCCATTTGTTTTCAGTTCAACAGTCGCTTGTCTGACGAAAGTTCAGGCCAACTGAACTTCAAAGTTCAGTTAAGCCGCACCTATCCCTTAAAACCATTGCCTGTTCCCTTCTGTCAACAAGCTCTTTCGCAGTGCACTGGTAGCATCTGCCCGCGCGCAAGGCCAGGGTGCGGGTTCGAGCCCCCGCTGCGCCCATTCTTTTGGGATTTCTTCCCCTGCACCAGTGGCCCACCCGCCAGCTGCGGTGGCTGCCACGCACGCGCGCGCGCGCCACGCTGGCCACAGTGCCCACGGGGCAGTGGCTGTGTGTAGAGTGCAGCGCGGTAACAAACGCTTTCCACATTTCTGTTTTCAAATTAATTCCTTTCAAATAACAGACTTAAACCCTAAAATTAAACCTTTAATAACTTTTAATCTATAACTCTAAAAAATAAAAGTTGTATATGTTTTCTGTTCCAAATTAAATGAGCTATCCAAATATTCCATTTGTGTACTGTTTTAAAAATTCCAAATGCAATTAAATTTCAAATTCCAATAATTCAAATGTAAATTTCTAAATTCAATAACTAATTCATCTTTAATCCAATAAATGCAAATAAAATATGTTTTCCATACCATTTCAACTCATATTTTCAAATATAATTTTTGTTTCCTGGTTTGAATAATTTAAATTGCCTAAATAATTTAAACCTTGTTTAATTCATTTAATTTTTGCTAAAATCATAACTTGCTCAATATAAAATATTTTTGAACATGCAAAATATGTTTTCAAATCATCAAAGTATAAACTTTTCAAATGTGAATTTGAAATTATGTTTTGAACAAATAAAAATTCAATTAAATTCAAACTTGTTTTAAATTCATTTAAAAACTTGTTTAATATTGTTTAAGTCATAATAAATTCATCCTAACTCATATTTCAATATTTGAAACATGTAATCCAACTAAAATTTGATGTTCTTTTCAAATATAAACTTTGTTATTTGTTTTGAACACTTTAACTTGATGAAAACAACATTTGCCTGTGTGACATGTTTAAGTAACCAAACTTTCCAAACTTAACCAATATTTTCCAAACTTGCTTTATTCTTTTACCACTTGCATCTATTTTTGTTATTTTGTTGTTATCATCATGCATGCATCATGGTATTCCACTTTAACATGGTAATTAAATTGTAGATCATTTGTTTCCACTTAATTCATGGACTCTTGCCATATGCAATCCAATTGCATATGGGTCCATTTAAATTGTGTTACCATGTTAGCAAGTTTATTTTGATGCAACCATTAACTTGACATGCATCATCCCACGATTGTGCACTATGCCATGATATTGATTGTCTACCTTTCCTGCATTGTCTGTTTGCTTCTTCTCGGATAAACGACGACGTTGAGACCGACGATACTTACGACACCCCTTCTAAGGATTTAGCTCAGTACCAGGCTACTGGGTTTGCAGGCAAGTTATCACTCACATGAACCACTGTGTTCCTTTCAACATTGGTTACCGATACTTTCCGTTGTTCTTTTCTGCTAGCCTTAGTAGTAGTTGTTTCTGTTACGAACCCATCACATGAATCCCTTAACCTTGATATTGCCTCACCTCCACTCCTATCACCCCTTTGGTTGAGCCAGTGTCTTACTAGCATGCTTAGGTTGTTTTGCTCGAGTCTGTTACCCGTTACTTTCTGTTACTATTTCTATTACGTTCTGGGGGCTCGATGTTTAATCAATCAATCATGTTAATGTTATTATAAATAATAATTTGATGATAAGGCACCGGCAGGAGGCCCAGGGTGGTTTTGAGGCCTGCTAGTGTCGACCCTAATAGGAAAAGGGTCTTGTCTACTGATCCATGATGAGCGCACTAACCGCATGTGGGAAGCGAGTATGAGCGCCCCCCTCAATTTGACTCGATTCGCATCTCGTCCAAATCGCCACATTTAGTTCGGGTGTTCCATTTGCTGCATGCATGTTCTTGCGAGCCCAGCGCAGGGTGGAACTTTTGTAGTCGGCATTTAGGGCGGCGTGGTCTTAGAGTGCTATGAGGGTCCCCTTTTCTTCGTGGGGCTCGATTAGCCGCGCACGCACAGCACGTGGTGCTTTGGGCTTGATGCGAAGAAGAGTTGAGTTGTGTAGAGTACCCCGCTTGGTGGGAGGCATCCCATCTGGCGGGTTATTCTTGCGTGTACGGCCAAATTGGTGCAACCCTGCAGGGATAATCTTCTCGAGAAGCCGTGTTTTCCGCGGTTATGGATTACTTGGTGAAAGTACTGGCTAACAAGTACTCAGGACAACTTAAACCTAATGATCAACAACCTTACACCCAATGATTAACAACTTGACTAGTAATAGGCTTATTGACACAATAATATGAACCATCATTATTTCAACTGTGTGAGTTATCCTCGGATTGCTTCTTTGGATAAGGGGCGAGATCCAGGATGGGTTTGTTTGAAGTTATCTTTCAGTTGGTTACAATACTCGATCTTATCTCCAATCTGTTAGCCGGAAGTGGTAGAAACTCTGTAGTTGTTTAGAGCAGCCAGTTGCAGCATCCTTTATATCCCCTTTCTTCCGTTGGACCCAAGGCATCTGTGCTTGGTGTTGACGGGTTACACTTTGGTGAACTGTGAGTCTTGCTTGCCAGTACGTTTATGTACTGACCCCCTTTGGGGCTGTGGTTTCCGCAGACCTACGTTTCCGAAGATCTACATGGTGGCTACTACATGGAGTATGACGAGACTACTGA
Source organism: Alopecurus myosuroides (assembly GCA_028641055.1). Classification (NCBI taxonomy): domain Eukaryota; kingdom Viridiplantae; phylum Streptophyta; class Magnoliopsida; order Poales; family Poaceae; genus Alopecurus; species Alopecurus myosuroides. Next base: position 494,915,249 of record CM054059.1, on the reverse strand, counting down.
CGAGTAGATGACGGACCCGGGCAGGATCCGAGACTTCATGGATGGGCTCCGTCTGTTTGTTTCCGGCCTCTTAGGCCTATTTGGTTCTTGTCTGTACTCAGACATGTTGAATGCTTCCGCTGTGATGTAATGATGTATTGTTGGGACATGTGTCTTCTGGATGATTGTATTTGCTATCTCTGCTCTAATGAGAGCTATTTGCAACTTATTTCAATCTTTTGTGTCGTAGAGATCTGTTGTGATATCAGTTGTTCAACGCCGTTGACGTACCATGTGTGTATGGTTTGAAGTACGTCGACGGTAGTGCCTTTGATCTCTAGTGGATAGTTTACATCGACGATGGAATAGCGGAGCTTGGTTGTCGCACATAAGTGCTGGCCTACTCGAGAGCGAGGATGTGGGAGCAGGTATGCCCCATAATCCAAGCATCTGCTATCCAGTTCGGCCCGATGAGTATCCCCTAGAAGTCAGGGTACGACAAATGGTATCAGAGCCTGTCTGCCCGTAGGATCCCCTTTTACTGGTCGCAGTTGAGTCTAGAAACTATTTTGTAGCTATATAGGAAAAATGAAACGTGAGAGTAGGAATTCTGTTCTTTTTCTTCTTTCCCCACCCTCCCTCCCTTTTTCTGGTAAGGAAGTGCAACGTTGGTTTTTCTCTTCTCATCTAAACTTTCAAGTTAGGATTTCACGTGTTTTGGGTTCTCCGTAGTACCTCAGGATTTTTGTTCTCGTTTTCCCGATGTTGCTTCAATATCCTGTTCTTCTCACCATCATTTTCGTCCGTTGAAATCTTGTTGTTGCTTTCCACTTAAATTCTTCTACCGGCGTCTAATCAAGTTTTCCCCGTTCATCTGCTAAACTCTTTTCCAGCTAAAGTGTTGTTTGATACCGGAGCATCACATTCTTTTGTGTCAAAGATCTTTTCCACAACATACAACCTAATTGTGGTTCCACTAAGCAATGAAATCACCGTTCACTCTCCGGGATCTCAAATGTTGATTTCCAAGATAAGTAAGGACAATCCAATTCTAATGGGAGGCCACATATTCCTTGTTTCTCTCATGTTGCTGGGAAATTCTGACGTTGATGTCATTCTTGGTATTGGATTGATGTCAATAACTCTGTTCCACCCTTTTTGGCCAGATAATCTATTCTGCAAATGAATCAAGTTCCATTCAGCTATACACCCTCGATACAAAAACCTCTTCCTTCAATTGAAAATGTTCCGGTGATTTCCAAATTCCCTGACATCTTTCCAGAAGAGTTGCCAGGGTTGCCTATCGTTTTGAACTTCCAGAAAAACTATCCAATGTGCACGATGTGTTTCACGTGTCACAGTTCAAGAGGATCTTCCCAAGAAGTATCCGGACCTTTTCTTTTCTCAGTAGGAATCTCGGGGCGCGATTCCTTCAAGGGGGGGGAGTTTTGTAACATCCCAAGTATGAAAACTACCCCCTAGAATGTTTGATTTCTTGTTTAATTCAAGTATTGCATCATGTCATCATTTTACTCCCTTGTTTGCATTTGTTTACTATTTGTTTGCACCTGTTTTTATTTGTTTTCATAATGAAATCCAAACAATATTCAACTTTGTTTTCATACTTGTCATGTTACAACCTTTTCAAATAAAGAAATGCAAACCAAAACCTCTTTTGTTTCCAAATAATTCCCTAATCCTCACTTATTAAATTGACGGTGTTAATCAATCATTTAAATCCCAAATCACATTTAAAATTCCAAATTCAAGCATCAAACAACAACCAATTGAATTCATGCAAATTATAAAACAATTTTGCTCAATGGTTTATAATTTAACATAGGGGTTACCCTATTTAAAAGTTGGTTTTTATTAATGACCATGTAATATTAAAATTCCCCCAAATTTGATTTAATTTCAAACAGCAAGCAAGTTTCAAACTTTTTGAAAAATAAAACTTAGCAGCTGTTTGCAAATGGCCTAAGGAACTCCCTCAAATTTTTTCCAAATTTTTTTCACTAACCTAAAAACCATCTTTTCCTTCCATTTGATTTTCTACAAAAAAAAAAAACAAACAGAATTGTAAAAAGGAAACGAACATGCGTGGGGGGAGCCATTTTGGCCCAGCCCACACTTACCTCTCGCGCGTGCAGCCCAGCCCACCTATCTTAAGCGCGTACCGGTTCACCTCTTTTTCCCGTCGTCCTCCCGCAGTACGGCAGAAGATCGGTGCCTCCACGTCGGCGGAAGGCATCCGTGGACGGCCCCCGTCGCCCAAGCTCCCTACAAAACCCCCTAGGGTTCCCTCCCTCGAACCCTAGACCTCCTACCCTAGCTACCTCCCTCCTCGCCGCCGTTCACTATCTCTGCCACCCCCTGCACTTCTCTGAAAAATCTGAACCTGAAGATCGTCGTGGTGGCCGTGGATGTGCAGGCTCGCCGTCGCCGCCCTAACCACCATCGGCGCCAACCGTGGCCGGGAACGGAACCGTGGTGGCTCCCTGTACCTGCCACGCATCTTCGCCGTGGCTGGGAGTAGCCGTGGGTGCCGCGCCATCGACGATTCCCGCCGCCGTCGTCTGCCTCCATCGAGCCTCTGCTCGACTCCGATTCGGAGGTGATTTTTTCCCTCCGCTCACCGTCCCCTCTTAATTCCTTCCTCCTCACAGCAGCACGCTAGCACACAAACGCACCACCACATTTGCGGCAGCGCAGCACGCGCACGGTGGCCATCCGCCGGCGAGTCGTTCCTCCGTGGTTCTGTAGCTGAACCCATTTGTTTTCAGTTCGACAGTCGCTTGACTGACGAAAGTTTAGGCCAACTGAACTTCAAAGTTCAGTTAAGCCGCACCTATCCCTTAAAACCATTGCCTGTTCCCTTTTGTCAACAAGCTCTTTCGCAGTGCAGTGGTAGCATCTGCCCGCGCGCAAGGCCAGGGTGCGGGTTCGAGCCCCCGCTGCGCCCATTCTTTTGGGATTTCTTCCCCTGCACCAGTGGCCCACCCGCCAGCCGCGGTGGCTGCCACGCACGCGCGCGCGCGCCACGCTGGCCACAGGCCCACGGGGCAGTGGCTGTGTGTAGAGTGCAGCGCGGTAACAAACGCTTTCCACATTTCTGTTTTCAAATTAATTCCTTTTAAATAACAGACTTAAACCCTAAAATTAAACCTTTAATAACTTTTAATCTATAACTCTAAAAAATAAAAGTTGTATATGTTTTCTGTTCCAAATTAAATGAGCTATCCAAATATTCCATTTGTGTACTGTTTTAAAAATTCCAAATGCAATTAAATTTCAAATTCCAATAATTCAAATGTAAATTTCTAAATTCAATAACTAATTCATCTTTAATCCAATAAATGCAAATAAAATATGTTTTCCATACCATTTCAACTCATCTTTTCAAATATAATTTTTGTTTCCTGGTTTGAATAATTTAAATTGCCTAAATAATTTAAACCTTGTTTAATTCATTTAATTTTTGCTAAAATCATAACTTGCTCAATATAAAATATTTTTGAACATGCAAAATATGTTTTCAAATCATCAAAGTATAAACTTTTCAAATGTGAATTTGAAATTATGTTTTGAACAAATAAAAATTCAATCAAATTCAAACTTGTTTTAAATTCATTTAAAAACTTGTTTAATATTGTTTAAGTCATAATAAATTCATCCTAACTCATATTTCAATATTTGAAACATGTAATCCAACTAAAATTTGATGTTCTTTTCAAATATAAACTTTGTTATTTGTTTTGAACACTTTAACTTGATGAAAACAACATTTGCCTGTGTGACATGTTTAAGTAACCAAACTTTCCAAACTTAACCAATATTTTCCAAACTTGCTTTATTCTTTTACCACTTGCATCTATTGTTGTTATTTTGTTGTTATCATCATGCATGCATCATGGTATTCCACTTTCACATGGTAATTAAATTGTAGATCATTTGTTTCCACTTAATTCATGGACTCTTGCCATATGCAATCCAATTGCATATGGGTCCATTTAAATTGTGTTACCATGTTAGCAAGTTTATTTTGATGCAACCATTAACTTGACATGCATCATCCCACGATTATGCACTATGCCATGATATTGATTGTCTACCTTTCCTGCATTGTCTGTTTGCTTCTTCTCGGATAAACGACGACGTTGAGACCGACGATACTTACGACACCCCTTCTAAGGATTTAGCTCAGTACCAGGCTACTGGGTTTGCAGGCAAGTTATCACTCACATGAACCACTGTGTTCCTTTCAACATTGGTTACCGATACTTTCCGTTGTTCTTTTCTGCTAGCCTTAGTAGTAGTTGTTTCTGTTACGAACCCATCACATGAATCCCTTAACCTTGATATTGCCTCACCTCCACTCCTATCACCCCTTTGGTTGAGCCAGTGTCTTACTAGCATGCTTAGGTTGTTTTGCTCGAGTCTGTTACCCGTTACTTTCTGTTACTATTTCTATTACGTTCTGGGGGCTCGATGTTTAATCAATCAATCATGCTAATGTTATTATAAATAATAATTTGATGATAAGGCACCGGCAGGAGGCCAAGGGTGGTTTTGAGGCCTGCTAGTGTCGACCCTAATAGGAAAAGGGTCTTGTCTACTGATCCATGATGAGCGCACTAACCGCATGTGGGAAGCGAGTATGAGCGCCCCCCTCAATTTGACTCGATTCGCATCTCGTCCAAATCGCCACATTTAGTTCGGGTGTTCCATTTGCTGCATGCATGTTCTTGCGAGCCCAGCGCAGGGTGGAACTTTTGTAGTCGGCATTTAGGGCGGCGTGGTCTTAGAGTGCTATGAGGGTCCCCTTTTCTTCGTGGGGCTCGATTAGCCGCGCACGCACAGCACGTGGTGCTTTGGGCTTGATGCGAAGAAGAGTTGAGTTGTGTAGAGTACCCCGCTTGGTGGGAGGCATCCCATCTGGCGGGTTATTCTTGCGTGTACGGCCAAATTGGTGCAACCCTGCAGGGATAATCTTCTCGAGAAGCCGTGTTTTCCGCGGTTATGGATTACTTGGTGAAAGTACTGGCTAACAAGTACTCAGGACAACTTAAACCTAATGATCAACAACCTTACACCCAATGATTAACAACTTGACTAGTAATAGGCTTATTGACACAATAATATGAACCATCATTATTTCAACTGTGTGAGTTATCCTCGGATTGCTTCTTTGGATAAGGGGCGAGATCCAGGATGGGTTTGTTTGAAGTTATCTTTCAGTTGGTTACAATACTCGATCTTATCTCCTTTCTGTTAGCCGGAAGTGGTAGAAACTCTGTAGTTGTTTAGAGCAGCCAGTTGCAGCATCCTTTATATCCCCTTTCTTCCGTTGGACCCAAGGCATCTGTGCTTGGTGTTGACGGGTTACACTTTGGTGAACTGTGAGTCTTGCTTGCCAGTACGTTTATGTACTGACCCCCTTTGGGGCTGTGGTTTCCGCAGACCTACGTTTCCGAGGATCTACATGGTGGCTACTACGTGGAGTATGACGAGACTACTGACGAGTAGATAGCGGACCCGGGCAGGATCCGAGACTTCATGGATGGGCTCCGTCTGTTTGTTTCCGGCCTCTTAGGCCTATTTGGTTCTTGTCTGTACTCAGACATGTTGAATGCTTCCGCTGTGATGTAATGATGTATTGTTGGGACATGTGTCCTCTGGATGATTGTATTTGCTATCTCTGCTCTAATGAGAGCTATTTGCAACTTATTTCAATCTTTTGTGTCGTAGAGATCTGTTGTGATATCAGTTGTTCAACGCCGTTGACGTACCATGTGTGTATGGTTTGAAGTACGTCGACGGTAGTGCCTTTGATCTCTAGTGGATAGTTTACATCGACGATGGAATAGCGGAGCTTGGTTGTCGCACATAAGTGCTGGCCTACTCGAGAGCGAGGATGTGGGAGCAGGTATGCCCCATAATCCAAGCATCTGCTATCCAGTTCGGCCCGATGAGTATCCCCTAGAAGTCAGGGTACGACAAATGGTATCAGAGCCTGTCTGCCCGTAGGATCCCCTTTTACTGGTCGCAGTTGAGTCTAGAAACTATTTTGTAGCTATATAGGAAAAATGAAACGTGAGAGTAGGAATTCTGTTCTTTTTCTTCTTTCCCCACCCTCCCTCCCTTTTTCTGGTAAGGAAGTGCAACGTTGGTTTTTCTCTTCTCATCTAAACTTTCAAGTTAGGATTTCACGTGTTTTGGGTTCTCCGTAGTACCTCAGGATTTTTGTTCTCGTTTTCCCGATGTTGCTTCAATATCCTGTTCTTCTCAACATCATTTTCGTCCGTTGAAATCTTGTTGTTGCTTTCCACTTAAATTCTTCTACCGGCGTCTAATCAAGTTTTCCCCGTTCATCTGCTAAACTCTTTTCCAGCTAAAGTGTTGTTTGATACCGGAGCATCACATTCTTTTGTGTCAAAGATCTTTTCCACAACATACAACCTAATTGTGGTTCCACTAAGCAATCAAATCACCGTTCACTCTCCGGGATCTCAAATGTTGATTTCCAAGATAAGTAAGGACAATCCAATTCTAATGGGAGGCCACATATTCCTTGTTTCTCTCATGTTGCTGGGAAATTCTGACGTTGATGTCATTCTTGGTATTGGATTGATGTCAATAACTCTGTTCCACCCTTTTTGGCCAGATAATCTATTCTGCAAATGAATCAAGTTCCATTCAGCTATACACCCTCGATACAAAAACCTCTTCCTTCAATTGAAAATTTTCCGGTGATTTCCAAATTCCCTGACATCTTTCCAGAAGAGTTGCCAGGGTTGCCTATCGTTTTGAACTTCCAGAAAAACTATCCAATGTGCACGATGTGTTTCACGTGTCACAGTTCAAGGGGATCTTCCCAAGAAGTATCCGGACCTTTTCTTTTCTCAGTAGGAATCTCGGGGCGCGATTCCTTCAAGGGGGGGGCGTTTTGTAACATCCCAAGTATGAAAACTACCCCCTAGAATGTTTGATTTCTTGTTTAATTCAAGTATTGCATCATGTCATCATTTTACTCCCTTGTTTGCATTTGTTTACTATTTGTATGCACCTGTTTTTATTTGTTTTCATAATGAAATCGAAACAATATTCAACTTTGTTTTCATACTTGTCATGTTACAACCTTTTCAAATAAAGAAATGCAAACCAAAACCTCTTTTGTTTCCAAATAATTCCCTAATGCTCACTTATTAAATTGATGGTGTTAATCAATCATTTAAATCCCAAATCACATTTAAAATTCCAAATTCAAGCATCAAACAGCAACCAATTGAATTCATGCAAATTATAAAACAATTTTGCTCAATGGTTTATAATTTAACATAGGGGTTACCCTATTTAAAAGTTGGTTTTTATTAATGATCATGTAATATTAAAATTCCCCCAAATTTGATTTAATTTCAAACAGCAAGCAAGTTTCAAACTTTTTGAAAAATAAAACTTAGCAGCTGTTTGCAAATGGCCTAAGGAACTCCCTCAAATTTTTTCCAAATTTTTTTCACTAACCTAAAAACCATCTTTTCCTTCCATTTGATTTTCTACAAAAAAAAACAAACAGAATTGTAAAAAGGAAACGAACCTGCGTGGGGGGAGCCATTTTGGCCCAGCCCACACTTACCTCTCGCGCGCGCAGCCCAGCCCACCTATCTTAAGCGCGTACCGGTTCACCTCTTTTTCCCGTCGTCCTCCCGCAGTACGGCAGAAGATCGGTGCCTCCACGTCGGCGGAAGGCATCCGTGGACGGCCCCCATCGCCCAAGCTCCCTACAAAACCCCCTAGGGTTCCCTCCCTCGAACCCTAGACCTCCTACCCTAGCTACCTCCCTCCTCGCCGCCGTTCACTATCTCTGCCACCCCCTGCACTTCTCTGAAAAATCTGAACCTGAAGATCGTCGTGGTGGCCGTGGATGTGCAGGCTCGCCGTCGCCGCCCTAACCACCATCGGCGCCAACCGTGGCCGGGAACGGAACCGTGGTGGCTCCCTGTACCTGCCACGCATCTTCGCCGTGGCTGGGAGTAGCCGTGGGTGCCGCGCCATCGACGATTCCCGCCGCCGTCGTCTGCCTCCATCGAGCCTCTGCTCGACTCCGATTCGGAGGTGATTTTTTTCCCTCCGCTCACCGTCCCCTCTTAATTCCTTCCTCCTCACAGCAGCACGCTAGCACACAAACGCACCACCACGTTTGCGGCAGCGCAGCACGCGCACGGTGGCCATCCGCCGGCGAGTCGTTCCGCCGTGGTTCTGTAGCTGAACCCATTTGTTTTCAGTTCGACAGTCGCTTGTCTGACGAAAGTTCAGGCCAACTGAACTTCAAAGTTCAGTTAAGCCGCACCTATCCCTTAAAACCATTGCCTGTTCCCTTCTGTCAACAAGCTCTTTCGCAGTGCAGTGGTAGCATCTGCCCGCGCGCAAGGCCAGGGTGCGGGTTCGAGCCCCCGCTGCGCCCATTCTTTTGGGATTTCTTCCCCTGCACCAGTGGCCCACCCGCCAGCCGCGGTGGCTGCCACGCACGCGCGCGCGCGCCACGCTGGCCACAGGCCCACGGGGCAGTGGCTGTGTGTAGAGTTCAGCGCGGTAACAAACGCTTTCCACATTTCTGTTTTCAAATTAATTCCTTTTAAATAACAGACTTAAACCCTAAAATTAAACCTTTAATAACTTTTAATCTATAACTCTAAAAAATAAAAGTTGTATATGTTTTCTGTTCCAAATTAAATGAGCTATCCAAATATTCCATTTGTGTACTGGTTTAAAAATTCCAAATGCAATTAAATTTCAAATTCCAATAATTCAAATGTAAATTTCTAAATTCAATAACTAATTCATCTTTAATCCAATAAATGCAAATAAAATATGTTTTCCATACCATTTCAACTCATCTTTTCAAATATAATTTTGGTTTCCTGGTTTGAATAATTGAAATTGCCTAAATAATTTAAACCTTGTTTAATTCATTTAATTTTTGCTAAAATCATAACTTGCTCGATATAAAATATTTTTGAACATGGAAAATATGTTTTCAAATCATCAAAGTATAAACTTTTCAAATGTGAATTTGAAATTATGTTTTGAACAAATAAAAATTCAATTAAATTCAAACTTGTTTTAAATTCATTTAAAAACTTGTTTAATATTGTTTAAGTCATAATAAATTCATCCTAACTCATATTTCAATATTTGAAACATGTAATCCAACTAAAATTTGATGTTCTTTTCAAATATAAACTTTGTTATTTGTTTTGAACACTTTAACTTGATGAAAACAACATTTGCCTGTGTGACATGTTTAAGTAACCAAACTTTCCAAACTTAACAAATATTTTCCAAACTTGCTTTATTCTTTTACCACTTGCATCTATCGTTGTTATTTTGTTGTTATCATCATGCATGCATCATGGTATTCCACTTTCACATGGTAATTAAATTGTAGATCATTTGTTTCCACTTAATTCATGGACTCTTGCCATATGCAATCCAATTGCATATGGGGCCATTTAAATTGTGTTACCATGTTAGCAAGTTTATTTTGATGCAACCATTAACTTGACATGCATCATCCCACGATTGTGCACTATGCCATGATATTGATTGTCTACCTTTCCTGCATTGTCTGTTTGCTTCTTCTCGGATAAACGACGACGTTGAGACCGACGATACTTACGACACCCCTTCTAAGGATTTAGCTCAGTACCAGGCTACTGGGTTTGCAGGCAAGTTATCACTCACATGAACCACTATGTTCCTTTCAACATTGGTTACCGATACTTTCCGTTGTTCTTTTCTGCTAGCCTTAGTAGTAGTTGTTTCTGTTACGAACCCATCACATGAATCCCTTAACCTTGATATTGCCACACCTCCACTCCTATCACCCCTTTGGTTGAGCCAGTGTCTTACTAGCATGCTTAGGTTGTTTTGCTCGAGTCTGTTACCCGTTACTTTCTGTTACTATTTCTATTACGTTCTGGGGGCTCGATGTTTAATCAATCAATCATGCTAATGTTATTATAAATAATAATTTAGATGATAAGGCACCGGCAGGAGGCCAAGGGTGGTTTTGAGGCCTGCTAGTGTCGACCCTAATAGGAAAAGGGTCTTGTCTACTGATCCATGATGAGCGCACTAACCGCATGTGGGAAGCGAGTATGGGCGCCCCCCTCAATTTGACTCGATTTGCATCTCGTCCAAATCGCCACATTTAGTTCGGGTGTTCCATTTGCTGCATGCATGTTCTTGCGAGCCCAGCGCAGGGTGGAACTTTTGTAGTCGGCATTTAGGGCGGCGTGGTCTTAGAGTGCTATGAGGGTCCCCTTTTCTTCGTGGGGCTCGATTAGCCGCGCACGCACAGCACGTGGTGCTTTGGGCTTGATGCGAAGAAGAGTTGAGTTGTGTAGAGTACCCCGCTTGGTGGGAGGCATCCCATCTGGCGGGTTATTCTTGCGTGTACGGCCAAATTGGTGCAACCCTGCAGGGATAATCTTCTCGAGAAGCCGTGTTTTCCGCGGTTATGGATTACTTGGTGAAAGTACTGGCTAACAAGTACTCAGGACAACTTAAACCTAATGATCAACAACCTTACACCCAATGATTAACAACTTGACTAGTAATAGGCTTATTGACACAATAATATGAACCATCATTATTTCAACTGTGTGAGTTATCCTCGGATTGCTTCTTTGGATAAGGGGCGAGATCCAGGATGGGTTTGTTTGAAGTTATCTTTCAGTTGGTTACAATACTCGATCTTATCTCCTTTCTGTTAGCCGGAAGTGGTAGAAACTCTGTAGTTGTTTAGAGCAGCCAGTTGCAGCATCCTTTATATCCCCTTTCTTCCGTTGGACCCAAGGCATCTGTGCTTGGTGTTGACGGGTTACACTTTGGTGAACTGTGAGTCTTGCTTGCCAGTACGTTTATGTACTGACCCCATTTGGGGCTGTGGTTTCCGCAGACCTACGTTTCCGAAGATCTACATGGTGGCTACTACGTGGAGTATGACGAGACTACTGACGAGTAGATAGCGGACCCGGGCAGGATCCGAGACTTTGTGGATGGGCTCCGTCTGTTTGTTTCCGGCCTCTTAGGCCTATTTGGTTCTTGTCTATACTCAGACATGTTGAATGCTTCCGCTGTGATGTAATGATGTATTGTTGGGACATGTGTCCTCTGGATGATTGTATTTGCTATCTCTGCTCTAATGAGAGCTATTTGCAACTTATTTCAATCTTTTGTGTCGTAGAGATCTGTTGTGATATCAGTTGTTCAACGCCGTTGACGTACCATGTGTGTATGGTTTGAAGTACGTCGATGGTAGTGCCTTTGATCTCTAGTGGATAGTTTACATCGACGATGGAATAGCGGAGCTTGGTTGTCGCACATAAGTGCTGGCCTACTCGAGAGCGAGGATGTGGGAGCAGGTATGCCCCATAATCCAAGCATCTGCTATCCAGTTCGGCCCGATGAGTATCCCCTAGAAGTCAGGGTACGACAATATGTTGCTCATGATTTTTTGTAAAAATCATTTTTAGATACACAACTACCTATTTCTTCATGGATAAACCATTATTTTTTGAAAATTCCACTACTAGATATGAACGGTCGTGTAGATGATTTTTGACCCCAAACCGTAATTAAAAATCCAATATAGTCTTTATTAAATAAATAAATGCTCATGGAAATGATTGTATTTTTTGTTGTGTACTAAAATGTTTCTCAATTGTCTATAATCAATAGGAATAGTTTTACAAATGTTTTTAAAATTGATTTCGGTCAATTTGGATGTCAAATTCAATTTCTACAAATGAAAAACAGAAAAAAAAAATTAAAGCCAGCCCGGCCCAGCTTCCGTCAGCGCGCACTTCATTGGCAGATTTTCGGCCTACTACAAAGGCTGAAGCCCAAGCCCAAGCCTAAGCGGACGACCTATTTTAGTGAAACATGGTGGCCTTGTTTCCCGTGGCCCAAGCCCACTCAAAGATTCGTGATAAAAAGAAGTATCGCGCCCCATTGACACAATTAGTGTTTAGGCCTGGTGGTCAGCTAGTACGTTGGCCGACACGGAGGTCGTGTGTTCGAACCGTGGCGATGCTCATTTTTTTCTCATATTTTAGACTAGTGCGTGCGTGCGTGGCGTTGTGTGCATGTGACTACACATAATTCGACTACACTTAATTCCTCAAATGACACGTAGACCCAAAGACCCAAAATGACACGTAGACATGAGGCCCAAAACAAATCCCCAAAAAATGACACGTACCCGACATGTAGGAGAAACTAATGATGTGACCATGACACGTAGGCAAAATTCGTCTACTCATATATTTGCATCCTGTCATGACGATTTGAAATCGTCGTGATCGGCTAAAAATACGCCCATAGAACACCTGACCTCGTTTGTGACGATTTCATCTTACGTGGTCATGAAGTTTTTGACTCGAATCGTCGTTATTTTATGGGGTTTTCATCCCCTCAGATGACTTACGACGATCTTGTGTGGAATCGTCGTAACTTTATGACAATTTCATTCATCATCACTGCAAGAACGTCATGTATCAACACATTTCTTGTAGTGTTACAACCCAAAAAAGCATTTTCGCGCGGTGCTGATTTTGATTTTCCAGCCGCGCAATAATTTTAGCGTGCCGCAACGGAACGCTTTAGCGGGCGCCCAAAAATTCCAGCGCCGCGTGCAAGCACAAACTATATTTGCACTTCAACATACAACCAACAAGATAAAATATCCACACAACATCAACAATAAAAATCCGAACACGATCACCAACATGGTTCAAACATAGAAATACATGACATAGTTCAAATTCTTGGCATAGTTCATCAAACCAAAATCAAGTTCATGCAAATAAAGTACATACAAACATCATCGATCATGCATCATCATCTTCTTCTTCTTCTCCATTTTCTTTCTCCTCGTCACTTCTCCCATTGTTTGCTTCATCCTCCCCCCATCTTTCTCAACCGCTCCATTCTCAACTCGGACGGTGTTCCCACTACCTTCAAATGCACCATCTGAAGGCATTTGAGGCACACCGGAACCATTGCCTCCACCCATAGAAACTTCCATGCCAACCGGAGGTGCACTCGGCCCTCCCATGCCACCCATGCCTCCATATCCTCCCATGCCAACCGGAGGTACACTCATCCCTCCCATGCCACCCATGTCTCCAAAGCTTCCCATGAGATACCCAAAACTCATCCCTCCCATGCCCCCATGCCTCCATAGCATCCCATGTTTGTGGCCATGCTTCCGAAGCCACCCATTGTACCTCCCATGCCTCCAAAGCTTCCCATGCCTCCCATGTTTCCCATGCCACCACTGCCACCCATGTTTCTCATGCTAGAACCAACACCTCGCATTCCTCCGAAGCCTCCCATGCTTCCCATGCTAGGACCAACACCTCCCATGCTTCCCATGCCGCCCAAGATAGCACCAACACCTCCCATGCCCATCATATTTATTTGAACCAAGAGTTGATCACGGCACATGTTGAGGTACTCCTTTTACCTCTCGTCAAAGTGTGACGTAACCATGAAATAGGTACTTCTCATACTCCATAAGCCAGGCTTGTTCATCCATTTACAACTTCTTTTCCTCCAAGGCCACCCTCCTCTCCTCGGCTGCCACCTTCCCTGCTTCGATTGCCGCCTCTTGTGTCCTAACCGCCCTCCTATCCTCCGATTGTTCCTTTCTTGCTTTCACCATTTCTTGCATGGCATTCTTAAGGTCATCGTCCCCTACCTTCTTCTTGCTCTTTTTTGCATTTTTAGCCCCGTTGGTCTTTTTGGCTTGGAGTAGGCAACCGTGTTTGGAGCAGGTCTCCTCTTCTTTGCGCCATCGCTTGATCCTTCTTCATCATAACCCCCAAAATTTGTGATGAGTTGGTCAATGTTCGGAAATCTTGGCACATCTAGCAAACCCTCACGCTTCTTCCACTTTTCTTCATCCTTCAACACATCATAGCAATGAGACATCACAAAAGGTCTCCCTACCTTCACTTTGCTATTCTTCCCCTTCTTTTGTTCCCCACGGAATAAGCCTTGTGCAATGTTGAGCTACACATAGAACCATACAAGATAACAAGTTAGCCACGAATGGTGAAACTATGAAGCAACAATAAACTGTCACACAAAGAAATGTCACTTACCATATCGACTTCATTTGTGTCGCTTGGGTTGATGGAGTCAATCACCGTCAAACACGCCGACCACCTTTGACAATCACCGTTTATCAATGACCACCGAGAACGAAGAGATCTATTGGTATGGTCAATGCCACTCTTGTTGCGTGCGTCAAAGTACACCTTCATCCTATCCCAATATGTGTCTCGAGTTTGATCCGTCGCAACGGTGGCATCCAAGGACACATTCAACCACGCATTGCATAGCAAAACATCTTTTTTTGTGCCATAGTTTCCTAACCTTCCTTTTGGTGGCTCCACAAAACCCTCACCATCCTCATCCATATCCTCATATTCATGATCTGCATCATGAATTTCATTGTTTTGAGAACTTTGAGAAGTTTTGGATCCAACACCCATGGTTGATAAGTATGCATCATCATTCATACTACAAACATGGTGAAACTAACTATAATTTTGCTACAAATATGCACATTTCACAGAAATCAACAACAAGAAAGAAAAGGAAAAAAAATTATACCTTGTGTACGTTCGATCGAACACCATGGGCGCGTCGGGTGGTAGCTCCGCTTCCGGTTGCGCCGGCGCGTGGAAGGGCGGTGGCGGGGGTGACCGATGCGTCTCCGGTTGAGGAGGAGGCGGTGGCGGCGGCGCTTGGAAGGGCGGTGGTGGGGCAGTCGATTTTTTTGTCCGCTGGTTTCTCCTTTTGTGCCGCCGTCGACGCTGTCGGCCACTTGGCGACGACCTTGCGCGGTTGCGCAGCAGGCGCCCGCGCGACGCCGCCGACAGAGTTCCCCGGGGCTCCATGAAAAGGCCGCACGTGATACCAACCGGAGAAGCGGCGGAGCAGGTGGAGGCGGCAAATCCCGTGCTAGGGTTTGCAGCGACGCAGCGAGCGAGGGGTCGCGCGCGGAGGTAAGGAGGGGTCAGGGGGGACGTCGGAGCGGCCGTCCATCGCCGGTGGTAGCGCGTGAGGGGCAAGGGCGGGAGAGAGAGCGCGAGCGGCAGGAGATGTATATTCTAGTCATGACTAAAAGGGTTTCCGTATAAGCTAAATAGAAACTGTTAATCATTTTAGTCATGCCCCAAAGGTATATATACGTCATACATGCCCAAGATATAGGTATCTGAGATATCAAATGGTATATACCTATACAAATTGAACATTATTTCGTATTATATATTGGTAAATTAACAGATGCTCCATGGTGCCTATGCTCCTGTACGAAATACTGTTCAATTTGTACAAATATATACCATTTGATACCCCGGATACCTGTACTTTGGGTATGTACGACATATATATATCCTTGGGTATACTTACCTAAGATATTTACGTACCTTATATACCTACAATACATATACCCTAGTGTACGCGTACCTGACAACTATGTATATATACCTTTATGTATATGTATACTTTTAGGTATGTATACCTCACTATGAGATTATCTTTGATTGCATATTCGTACTACATGTGCAAGGTATAAATAGCCGAGGTATTCATGGTGTTTACATACCTAAAATGTACGGTATTTTATACCGGTGCCCGGGCACCATGGTGCCCCATATATATATATATATATATATATATATATATATATATATATATATATATATATATATATATATATATAGGTAAATTAACAGATGCTCCATGGTGCCCATGCTCCTGTACGAAATACTGTTCATTTTGTACAGGTATATAATATATATATATATATATACATATATATATATATATATATATATATATATATATATATATATATATATATATATATATATATATATATATATATATATAGTCCTACCTATATTGTTGCGTACGCTATTATGCAGATTGAAGATTTGGGAATGCAAAAAAGAAACATCCATGATGTTGGGTTCATTGACCCACATATCGTTAATGGATATGTGTTACAAAATCACGCCGAAGACGTGGAGAAAGACTTGTACAAGTTTCTTAGATAGCATCAACTCAAAAGTCATATTCTATTTTCTTACAATTTTGGGTGAGTGTTTCTCTCTTGTGCCCATTCTCTTTTGTTTACTCCATGCATGGTATGTCTAATCGATGAGTTATGCATGACTGTGCATGTAACGTGTCCGCAGGTTCCACTGGATTCTGCTAATGATTGAACTTCACACCTCCAGAGTTTCAATCATGGACTCTATGAATTCGGATTCAAAGCTTTGGGCCGACATGAGAAAAATGCTGCAAAAGTAATTATTTTCAATCATTTGCGCTCTATATCGATCGGCCTCTTTCGTTCATTTCCTAATATCAAGTAACTAATAACTCCCTTGTTCATTTAATTTTCTTTGCCCTTTAGGATTTGGAGACGGTTCTCAGAACAAATTGTCGGTGAATTCAAACATGAGCTAGAATTTAGAAGGTTACTTAATGTGGATAAGCAGCCACCGGGGACCAATCTATGTGGATACTATGTTTGTGAGAACATCCGGAGACACACCTCTAAGCGGAAGGCGTCGGATAGCTTGCGGAAGGCGACGGATAACTTGCGGAAGAAGCTTAGTCCAGAAGCTCGCTTCCGGCCAATTCAATAGGAATTAGCAGGATTTTTCATGAGGGAAGTCATCAATCCTAAAAGAGAACACTATACCGAGGACGAAGAACTTTTTATGCGGTAAATTGTGTATGGAAACTTGTTCGAAATTGTATATGGTCACCCGAGATTGAATATCTATTATATATTCCTCTTGAATTCTTCTTGTTTGAAATTTCATATGCATGTATATAGTAGCGTAGAATATGTGTACTGAAACTTCATCAAAATTAAAATTAAACACAAAATAAAATATAAAAGAAATAAAACACTACAAATTAAAAAGAAATCAGGTTTAGGGGGGCTAAAACCCTATACCTGCGGAGGAGCCCTTTAGTCGCGGTTAGCCACGAGAACCGGGACTAAAGGTCCTCCGCCCCGACGGACTCCTGCAGCCCACGTGGACGGACCTTTAGTCGCGGTTCGTAAGCGGCACGACTAAAAGGGGGCCTTTAGTCGCGCATATTAGTCCCGGTTGCACAGCCGGGATTAATGGCCTTTGCGAACCGGGACTAAGGCATATTTTCTACCAGTGGAATGGTCCGAGCCCACTCGCGTAATGGCTCGAAGTGAGCATAGCGGGAAGGCCGCTTCCCACTCAACTGAGACCAGCACCCGGTCCAGCACACTGCGGATAGGGTCCGCCTGATTATTGGACCAGATGTAGCGCGCCCCCACTCGCTCAATATCAATAAGGGCCATCTCAGCAGTGAAGCCGCCATTAAACAGCCTCATCCTGGGGAGGTCCACATTATCCGACCTCTTCTCCTCGGGAGATCGGATCAATTTAAAGTCTCCCGCGACCACTACTGGGATAGTGCAGTGGTTAACCTTTGCCCTGAGTTCCTCAAGGAACTCAGGGATCTACTATGGTCCGCGGGGCCATAGACAACAATCACCTCCCACCGTAGGAGAGACCGTCTGTGGGTCAGGGACATGCTCAGAAAAAAAATCCACGCGGTCCATATCCTCTATCTCGAAGGTGTCACTCCTTGTGCATCCCCCGAGCGTCCCTGGTATGCCTACTTGCCTGTGATTATGCGGCACGACTGCACACGTGTCACGTGGGCTTTTTCTTGGGTCGATTTGCCCGCCGCCTCGGATCCTGCTAGTCGGCGCGCCTAGGAGCTACTGTGCATGTTGCTCGACCGACCGAACCGACCAAGGTCACGACCAGGAACATCCAAACCGACCAGAGCCTACTTCGTACAGGCAATCGTGGTGCATCTATGCTTTTGACTTCTGCCACATACATCCCGCCGCCTCAATTTTTCCGCTTCTATCTCACCCTTGCGTCCGCCCCGCCTTCATCTGCCCTGAGCTCGTCGAGCCGAGGGACGCTCCAACGATTTTGTTCTACTCTTGATCGATTCCACCACGTCCTTGGTCAAGGAGACGTGGGTAGAGGCGGGAGGATGTGTGGTATGCTACATCCTCCTTCAGTTTTGGTGAGGGTGTCCACGGACTGCAGCCTTGTCTCCGCGCTGCCGCACTGGAGCATCACAATGCTGAGCTACATGCAGTTTGGTGAAAGCTGACACCTACCATGCCGCTCTCCGTCAGCGACCATGCATCACCGCGGCGGACCACCTCAATGCTGCCTCGAAGTCGGTCAGCGTCGGCTACCTCAATACCGCCAGCAAGTTGCTTGCACGCCGCGTTCATGTTGTCATGTGTGCCTGCTATTGAGTTCGCAGTGTGCAGCACCAATTTGGTCTAGCCGTGCAACAACTTTGGCATGCTCCAGTGGGACGCAATACCAATCTTCTTGTTGCAGGTAAGTTAAGGGCTCACCACACCTTGTAAGATTTAGTTAGATCTATGGATATTTGGCACACTAAATGTGTCGTATGTTGTCTTTTTAGTTTCTATAAGGACCGTTTGTGGCTATGATTTGATAAAATCGTGATAGCTATAGAACTTGGTAGCTCATGCAGATGTTTCTTTTGTTCATGTTCAAACAACACAATGCATGCTACTATTCAACCCCACAAAGAACAAGCTTCTCTAAAATAAAACTACTCTCTTTGGCATCCGGGTGCAGCAAAGTGCGAGTTTTATATTTTCGAAACAATAGAACAAAGAATCCGTCCAATGAAATAGAAATTTAGCATACTAACTAGAAGCAACAAATTAATGTGTATTCCAGACGATAGGGTTGTTACAATTCGTAGGTGCTTAGTCGATCTACCGAGGAACAAGCAATCACAGCATGATGGCGACACCGAGATTTCGTAACGCAGTTCGGCGAAGTCGCCTACATCTGCGGGGCATGACTATGGGCGCTCCTCCCCATCGATACCGCTGCACCGGCCGCCTTGGTCGCCGGCACAAACCGCCGGCTTCCCTTGCGCGCCTGCTGCTGTCAAGTCGCCATGGGTTACAACATGTGGTGCCTCCTCATTATACGAGAGGCCCTAGGATACACGTGTTCGACTACAACACTATTATATCCTGTCCACACCGATTACAACTCCAAATCCTACCGTAACCCTACTCGTACATAATATTCGACACAAATACAACAAGGGTCGGTATTTTACATATCAGATTTGTTCCACTTCATTTTGATGATCTATAGTTTTAGAATTGCCTAGAACATTTTATTTCCGATAAAAAAATATTGAGGCGGATAATAGGTTACAGTTAGCAATGTAATTAGAAACTTCTCTTTTTTTTCCTGATGCGGTGACACCCATCATGCATGGCGTGTGGAGAGTCTACGTCACATCAAATGATTTTACAAATAATCGCAGGTTGAAGATCCACTACATTGTTTTCAAATGCATATTTGGCTCCATCTTTGCCAAAGGCGAGAACCTTGGATTCACGACTTGTATCAACATGAACGTCCAATCTAATATGGCCGCGCCGTAAACGCATGAGTATCATTCGAGAGAGAGGGCTGATGCTAAGTACACCGCCATCAATAACGTAGTCGAAGCCGCTACATATGCACCAAGAAGAATGAACATGGTTAAACACAAACACTCAAAATGGATGCAGCAAAGAGCGGGCCCTCTCCTTCTAGTATAATAGAAGATAGATAAATATGGCGGTGTGATGTGCATCCAAGGATACAGAGGTTTGGAGATATTCCTTTAAAAAATGTAAAACCAACAAAAGAAACTCCTAATAACTTCATTTAGGCTGGACACCTATAATTCTAACAAAGTGTCAAATGTTTTTGGGGGTTGGGATCATGAATTCATCACGGTGACGGACATTTCTCAAGCAAAAAAGACTCTCTCACAAGAATAACAATAATAAGTGAATAAGCGGAAAAACTCAGCATGGCCACAACATGTACCTCTTCCGCGCCCTTTGTTCACCTCTTCTCCCTTTCTTGTGCCCGTGCAATATTTCCGCTCTCCACGTCAATCATTAGCTACCACGCAATTGTCTCCAAGTCAGCGCTCGCCCTCCTATAAATGTTCAAGGACGCTAGAAATGAAACATTTTCGCGATGGGTAGAAGTAAAGCGTATCTGCAACATTTATGGTTTTCCTTATAATATGCATTAGTTATTTGTACACCATATCTTGTGCAGGTTATTCATCATAGTTTGGCAATTATTTATTATTTGTACACTGAATTCATCATAGTTTAGCAAGTATTAATTATTTAAATGCCATATCATGTGCAGTAAATTCATAATATTTTGGCAGGTATAAATTACACGTTGTATCGCGTGCACTAAATTGACCATTTCTTGTTAAGTGCTAATTATTTGTTTGCGTATCTTAGGCAGTAAATTCATCATATTTTGGTAACTACTAATTTTTTTATGCCGTATCCTGTATCCTGTGCAGTCAATTCCTCATATTTTGTAAAGTATTTATTATTTATAGACTATATCATGTATAGTAAATTCCTCATATTTTGGAAAGTATTAATTATTTGTACGTCGTATCATTTAGTTCGTCATATTTTCGAAAATGTTAATTATTTATACACCATATTATGTGCAGTCAATTCATCATATTTTGGCAAGTATTTATTATTTGTACGCCGTATCCTATGTAGTTAATTCATCATATTTTGGCAAGTATTAATTATTTGTACGACGTCCTTTGTAATAAATTCATCATATTTTGGTAAGTATTAATTATGTGTACGTAGTATCCTGCGCAGTAAATTTGTCATATTTGGCAAGTATTAAAGTGGAGAAGATGCGCATAAAATATGTCTCCTCATATTTCAGGAATTGTCTCATCAAAAACCTTATTGTGAGAAACATCGGGATAGCTCACGTAAGAGAAAAGGGAGTACAATATACTCAACATAAGGTTCAGTCACTAGTAGGAAAAAGGCTACTAGTGATACACAAAATATGAGTACCGATCACGCACACATATGCGGCACCCGTCGTAAGCCACTGGTAGCTGGCTACTGATGACGCACCTATATTTATGCGCCACGGGTATTGAAGATACCCGTGGAACATAATTGTATGTGTACGCCACCGGTAACGGGTGATACCGCTGGCGCACACATGTATTTGTGCACCACGGTTAACATTTAACAGTGGAGCACACATATAAATTTGTGGCACTAGTAAATAATTAGAAATTAAATAAAAAATCCTCATGTGCATATGAAGATATTTGCACCAAAATCTGGATAACTTCCACATAAATAATATTGATAATTGAACGTAAGAATCAAGTAAAAACATGTTTGGCTATCCAACATAATCAAAGAGGTACATAAAACGCAAGTATAACTTAGATTAGAACAGACAAACAAATCTTCAAGTATATTTTACTATGTCGTGCCTTAATGCCACCCATTACCCAAGTAGAGAAATAAGGAGTAGTACATTGACCATATATAAATTCTGCACTAAAAAACTATCCAAGTAAATTGTTAGTTTCTGTTAAGCCATAATGCAAAAGTAGAAAGGACATAAAAAAGACCAAATCATGGTCCTACAACAAAAATACACACAAAAGTCGGCCCTAGAAATTCTAAGTACAACAAGTAGAGTCAATCCAACACACTACCCCAGGTAAAGAATCAATTTGGTTAAGGTTCCAAATCATCCACGTACCAAAACTATGGGTCATAACTATTGTTTTCAGAACTTGATCAAGATCAAACAAAACTGAAAAGTGCAACCACACATGATCATTCATCCCAACGAAAAAAATTCCTCCTTCTCAGTCCCTCACAACCAAAATCCCCAAAATCTAACTATGATAAAAGATAGAGCAATTCTAAACATAAAAGGTTTTAAGGGTAGGATGGTTTAATTTCACACACAACAAGGACAATCCCAAAACTCCACTAAGACGCCTGCAATACTCCACATAAATAGCTCAGATATACATGACTTTACTATCCCAAGTAGACCTATATCTAGGAAAATATCAATTCTTACATGAGCTTGAGAAAAATAAGCAACCTATCATACTCACACAACCACGGTTTTAGACCAGACTAACTCCACCATGTGTTCATTTAGTTACTAAGAAAGTAGTACCCTCAGATAGAGGATTTGGTCAAGCAACCATATTCTAGTGATAGTTCAAACCAACGCACTACCTTGGAAAAATGATAATTAGGTGAAGGTTCGAAAGAAAGGGCAAAACCAAATAGCACGCGCAAAAACTAATTTTTTTTATAGTTCCCCAAAACTAACATAGGGATTCCATGTTAGCATAGATGAGTGATGCCTACGCACGCTTCTATTCTTGTAGACAATGTTGGGCCTCCAAGTGCAGATGTTTGTAGAACAGCAGCAAGTTTCCCTTAAGTGGATCACCCAAGGTTTATCGAACTCAGTGAGAAAGAGGTCAAATATATCCCTCTCCAGCAACCCTGCAATTACGATACAAGAATTCTCTTGTGTCCCAACACACCTAATACAATTGTCAGTTGTATAGGTGCACTAGTTCGGCGAAGAGATAGTGAAATACAAGTAATATGGATGACTATAAGTCACAATAGAAATCTGAAATAAAAATGGCAGCAAGCAAACATGTAGCAGAACTAATTGTACACTATAATAAATGTGTTGATACATGACGTTCTCATAGCAACGATGGAAGAAAACGTCATAAAGTTATGACGATTTCAGAGAAGATCGTTATAGACCGTTTGAAGGGATCAAAAACCTATAAAATAACGACGATTTGAGACAAAACGTCGTAATTTTATTAAATGAAATCGTCATAGACGATGGTGGCCCTATTCTTTAACTGATCACGACGAATTTAAATCGTCGTGACAACCTAAATGTGGATGCATTTATATGACTGGACGAACACGTCATCAATTTTGCCTACGTGTCATATCTACTGGATGGCCATATCATCAATTTTGCATATGTGTCATCTCTACTGCCACGTGTTCGCATATGTGTCTGCCACGCGGGACCAGCAAGCCACTCCTAGAATACTCACCAATCTGCCGGGCCCTCCGAGTAACTGAAATTTGAGCTCTCCTTTTTTTTATTGAGGGCTCAAATTTGCAATCTGTATATGTGTGTGCGTATCATCAAATTAGTGAATTATTGAGTAAAAGCTGCAAAAATAGGCTCATCAGGATTCGAACCTGGAACCTCCGGTGCTCACAGGCGCACGCAAACCACTGGACCATCAGTCCGTTCGTGTAACTACTGCGCCCGCAACCTACTTGAGGTGATATTATCAAATTAGTGAATTATTGAGTAAAAGCTGCAAAAAATAGGCTCATCAGGATTCGAACCTGGAACCTCCGGTGCTCACAGGCGCACGCAAGCCACTGGACCATCAGTCCGTTCGCGTAACTACTGCGCCCGCAACCTACTTGAGGTGATATTCGACGTGGACTTGGGCCTCGGTGGGACAAATTGGTGGGACTTGGGCCAAAATTCGATCTGGGAAGAGATTCCTGCTGTGGGCTCGGAAAGCTAGGTCGTTGGGCTGGCTTAAAAAAAATCTTGTTGTTTTCCTGTTTTCATTATCTATAATTTGATTTTGACTTCCAAATTGACCGAAATCAATTTTATAAAATTTGTAAAACTATTTTAAATAATTATAGACAATTAGGAAGCATTTTTTTGGAAAAGGAAATACAATCATGCCCATGAGTATATATAGCTTGGAACTTTTGAGGATTTTGAATTGCGGCTTTCGAGTCAAAACTGGGGACATGACCGTCCATATATAGAGGATAAATATTGAGAAAATCTCGGTGTAACTCTGTTGAAATAGGTACTTGTGCATCTAAAAATGATTTTTGCAAAAAAATCATGACCAAATTTGGACCGGTTTCAGCTGAATCGGTAGAAATTTGTCTTTTTCAAAAGAGGTGTATTTAGAGCTATTGAGAGGTATCAAATTTGTTATTTGTAGATCAAATATGACATAATATATTTAGAATTTTAATTTGTACAATTTTGTAACATATTTTGGGTAGGTGCTTCACAAAAAAACCCTTTTTTTACACTCCGAAGATGAAAAATGATGTTTTTATTCAATGCAAAATAAAAGTTTCTTGGTGAACATTGTTAGTTGTTCCATTATGCATGCTTGTGTAGAATATGGGCACATTTCAATAAACTATGCCGTGAGTGTGGCCATAACATCCGTCATTTGGCCCGAAACCCAAGAATCTTCGCAGGAGATAGCTCATTTCTATGAACACATTTTCAACCCAGTTGTCGTTCCAAGTTTATTATTTTTGGTGGATACTAGTACATATATAATGACACCACGCGAAGGTCTTGCGTCATTTTTATTTTTTTTGAATTTTCTGTAATTTTCTATGTTCGTTTTAGGAAAAAGCCAAGACGGCGTGCATGACCGTTCGTAGCTAGGGGTTGAATATTGAGAAAATATTGGTACATATCTATTTAAATAGGTAGTTTTGTATCTAAAAATGATTTTTACAAAAAATCATGAGCAACATATGAGGCACCTGTAGTTCAAATTTGGACCGGTTTCAACGGAATCGGCAGAAATTTGTCTTTTTCAAAAGAGGTGTATTTAGAGCTATTGAGAGGTATCAAATTTGTTATTTTTATATCAAATATGACATAATATATTTAGAATTTTAATTTGTACAATTTTGTAACATATTTTTGGTAGGTGCTTCACAAAAAAACCTTTTTTTTACACTCCGAAGATGAAAAATGATGTTTTTATTCAATGAAAAATAAAACTTTCTTCGTGAACATTGTTAGTTGTTCCATTATGCATGCTTGTGTAGAATATGGGCACATTTCAACAAAATATGCCATGAGTCTGGCCATAACATCCGTCATTTGGCCCGAAACCCAAGAATCTTCGCAGGAGATAGCTCATTTCTATGAACACCTTTTCAACCCAGTTGTCGTATTCCAAGTTTATTATTTTTGGTGTATACTAGTACATATATAATGACACCACGCGAAGCTCTTGCGTCATTTTGAATTTTTTTGAATTTTCTAGAATTTTCTATGTCCGTTTCAGGAAAAAGCCAAGACGGCGTGCATGACCGTTCGTAGCTAGGGGTTGAATATTGAGAAAATATTGGCACATCTCTATTGAAATAGGTAGTTGTGTATCTAAAAAAAATTTTACAAAAAATCATGAGCAACATATGAGGCACCTGTAGTTCAAATTTGGACCGGTTTCAGCGGAATCGACAGAAATTTGTCTTTTTCAAAAGAGGTGTATTTAGAGCTATTGAGAGGTATCAATTTTTTTATTTGTAGATCAAATAGGACATAATATATTTAGAATTTTAATTTGTACAATTTTGTAACATATTTTTGTTAGGTGCTTCACAAAAAAACCCTTTTTTACACTCCGGAAAGGGAAAATGGTATTTTTATTCAACGAAAAATAAAACTTTCTTCGTGAACATTGTTAGTTGTTCCAATATGCATCTTTTTGTGGAATATGGGCACATTTAAACAAACTATGCCATGGATGTGGCCAAAACATCCGTCATTTCACCCGAAAGCCATGAATCTTCGTATGAGATAGCTCATTTCTGTGGACACATTTTCCACCAAATTGTCGTATTCCAAGTTTATTATTTTTGGTGGATACTAGGACATATATAACAACACCATGCGAAGATCTTGCATCTTTTCGGGTGTTTTTGAATTTTCTGGAATTTTCAAAGCTGGTTTCGGAAAACGGTCAAAACGGGGGACATGACCGTTCGTACCTAGGTGTTGAATCTTGATGAACTCTTGGTGTATCTATGTTGAAATAGGTACTTGGCTACCTAAAAACAAAAAATAAGAGAAAACTACGAGGCACCTGTAGTTCAAATTTGGCCCGGTTTCAGCGGAATCTGCAGAAATTTGTCTTTTTCAAAAGTGGTGTATTTTGAGCTATTGAGAGGTAGTAAGTTTGTTATCTGTCGATAAAATATGACATAATATATTTAGAATTTTACTTTCTACATTTTTGCAACATATTTTGTGTATGTGCTTCACAAAAATAGCCAGTTTTGACACTCCGGAAAGAGAAAATGGTATTTTTATTCAAAGAAAAATAAAAATTTCTTGTGAACATTGTTAGTTGTTCCAATATGCACCTTTTTGTGGAATATGGGCACATTTAAACAAACTATGCCATGGATGTGGCCAAAACATCCGTCATTTCACCCGAAAGCCATGAATCTTCATACGAGATAGCTCATTTCTGTGGACACATTTTCCACCAAATTGTCGTATTCCAAGTTTATTGTTTTTGCTGGATACTATGACATATATAACAACACCACGCGAAGATCTTGCATCCTTTCGAGTTTTTTTGAATTTTCTGGAATTTTCAAAGCCGGTTTCGGAAAACGGTCAAAACGGGGGACATGACCGTTCGTACCTAGGTGTTGAATCTTGATGAAATCTTGGTGTATCTATGTTTAAATAGGTACTTGGCTACCTAAAAATGATTTTTGCAAAAAATAAAGTGAAAACTACGAGGCACCTGTAGTTCAAATTTGGCCCGGTTTCAACGGAATCGGCAGAAATTTGTCTTTTTCAAAAGAGTTAGATTAAAATAATTTTAGGGGAAGAAATGTGGTTATTTGTAGATCCAATATGGCATAATAGCTTTAGAATTTTGTTTTGTACAATTCTGTAACATATTTTCGGTAGGTGCTTCACAAAAAAAACCAAATTTGACGCTCCGAAAATGGAAAATGATAAAAATAATAATTTCGTCGTCAACATTGATAGTTGTTCCATTATACATCTTTGTGTGGAATATGGGAACCATTAAACAAACTATGCCATGAATGTACGAGGCACCTGTTGTTAAAATTTGTCCCGGTTTCAGCGGAATCGGCAGAAATTTGTCTTTTCCGAAAGAGGTGTATATGAATCTTTTTAGAGGATGCAATTTGGTTATTTGTAGATCAAATATGGTATAATATCTTCATAATTTTACTTTGTACATTTTTGTGTCATATTTTGTGTATGCGTTTCACAAAAAAAACCTATTTTTAACACTCCAAATGATTTTTTGACACTCCTAAATTAGTACATTATTTTTCTAAATTGATGTGGGCCAATTTTAGTAAAATATAGACCATAGAACTTATTTATTTCACCCTAACAGTTTTTTCTGCGAATTTTGCAAGGAATTTTTTTTGTCTTTTCTGAACTGGACGAAGCTGACCGGACTTTGATCCCCTTATTATGGGCTTCAGGCCTGTTTGGCTGGTGGTTGAGCACCGCGAGTCGTCCGATGTCAATCTGACGGCCGGAAGCCCGCGAGGTTGGAAATAAGCAGCGTGTTGCCTCCTCCCAAACCCTAGCTTCTCTGGAACCCGTCCCTTGTCGTCTCTCTCACGACGGCACAAAACCAGCAGCCGCCCCCAAATCCCCTATGCCTCATTTCAGATCCACCACGCCCAACTCCGGCAGGCCGCTCCAGCACGCACCCTTCTACCCTAGCCCCGGTCCGTCCTCCCATCCGCCGGTATCTCCACTCTCTGAGTCGCGGCCTTCCTTCCACCGAACCAGATCGACCGTCGCTGCCCCCAATTCTGCTGGACAGAGATGTGCCGCCATTAAGCTGTCATGGCGTCGTGGCGGGCAGCCTTGCCGGCGTGCGCGTGCGGGTTTCAACCCATGGGGCTCCGTCACTCTAGCCGCACCGCGGCCCGTTCGTGGCCGGCCTAGGGTTTGCGGTGACGGCGGTGTTACAAGCCTGCCACGGAGCTCGGGCCACAACGACGGCAACATCGCCGTCGCGAGCCTCGGAGGCCGTCATCCACCTCCCGCTGCAGGACGAGGGTCGCCGTCTTCGCGAGGGTGCCAGACGGCCGGTGCTTCGATCTGTTCGACCTGCCGCGCCGCCATCTCGCCGACCGAAGAGACCGGACCGTCCACCTCGGCAACGACCTGGTATGTGCTCGCCGGGGTTTCCCTCCTCCTCCCATAGTAGCGGAAAGGAGTCGTCTATATTATACCTAATCTGCTTGTGAGTGCGCCATCTTCCCTCGGCCCCGCCGTCCGATGTCGCCCACCACCGTCCTGCTACTCGGGTCTGCCGATCTGCGGCACGCCACACTCTCTCCG
Organism: Alopecurus myosuroides; assembly: GCA_028641055.1. NCBI lineage: Eukaryota > Viridiplantae > Streptophyta > Magnoliopsida > Poales > Poaceae > Alopecurus > Alopecurus myosuroides. Next base: position 494,887,023 of record CM054059.1, on the reverse strand, counting down.
ATCCAGCCACATCCAGGCCATCTCTCTCTGCAACATCTCACTCAACCACGTATTTCAGGTTGGAACTTTATGTAGCAGTTCCCTTTTCCTGTTGGACACCTACAAATGTTCTCTTAAACAATCTAAGTTTTCAGAAATAAGTCTGGCAAGCTCTAGTTGCCAAAGTATGTTTATTTTGATCAGCTGCATGTGACTTGTTTCCGCCAGTTCATTGTCATAAGTTGCAGAATTCTCAGAGTAACTCTATTGTAGTTGGTTCTTCGTCTCAAAACTCTGTTTCAGGTTTTAAGTAATGATTTTTGATTCCATTTTGTTGTATGTGCAGATTTATGACATCTTCCAGCTGCTACCAGGAAAGATTCAAGTTGGTGTGTTCTCTGCTACCATGCCCCCTGAGGCCCTTGAGATTACTCGCAAGTTCATGAACAAGCCTGTGAGGATCCTTGTCAAGAGGGATGAGATCACCCTTGAGGGTATCAAGCAGTTCTATGTCAATGTGGAGAAGGAGGAGTGGAAGCTTGACACACTCTGTGACCTGTATGCGACTCTTGCCATCACCCAGAGTGTCATCTTTGTGAACACCCGCCGCAAGGTGGACTGGCTCACCGACAAGATGAGGGGCAGGGACCACACAGTTTCCGCTACCCACGGAGACATGGACCAGAACACTACTTGTCCACACCAGTAATTTACTTGTGATGATGCTCCAAGTGAACCACCCACTTCTCACACCCCTGTTTCTTTGTCTGCTTCGGAGGAGTGTGGTCAACTTTCTGTCATTCCCTGTGCATCTGTATGGTATATATTCCATTTAACATCTGCATTAGATCCTTTGTGCTCTAGTTTCATGGCTTTCAGGAAAGCGCTAGGTCGCACTCATAGCTGGTTCTCTAGCCCATGGTGCCTGCCCTTCTTGGTTTCAGTCCCCATACTAGTTCAGTCCTTGGTTTCCCCATAATAATTCATAAGTATCCACCGAATCTACTTCCATATCGCAGTAGACAAAATTTTGTTAGTCTGAGATGTTGTTGTGTAAGTACCAATTAAGAATATGTTGAGCTCCTGCTGTTCTTAGCTTATTTCGCCAGTAAAAGCGTAGTGTAGTTGGCTTGTATTTTTGATTGCTGGATAGCTGAGTTGGTACTGTATTTAACACCATTAACTCATGTAAAAATTCCCTGCACTGCAAATGACTACCTGTTACACCTCAAACCAGAGATACTTTTGTTTTCGTGATCAAACTTCAGATAGGAATACTTCAGTGGAGTTAAAACTGATGAGTGTAGTTGAACTGCTACTAGTCTGGCTTCCTCAGTTAGATATATAATATGCCATGGAGTTGTCAGTAAGTCATATATAGCAGCTTTATTGTCTTGCAATATATCAAGCAAATGAACTAGTATTAAATTTCAGCAAAAAACAATGAACTGTTCACATGTGTCATTGCTTCCACTTGTCAACTGTCATGCTGGCATGCACTTTCTTTTGTGCGTAATTGTGTACATTCATTTCCGAATTATTAAATTAGTCACAAGTATGGCCTTTTACTGTACTACGAAACATGAAAAACTTGGCCTAACTGCAGCTTTGATTTTCCTGTACAGTTCATAGAGGCTATAATGGGTGCCAGGGATCTGAATATCCAGACAGAAAATGGAAATATTGGCATGTCAAGTAATGTATGTTGTGTTGTTGTGGAGTACCTTGCTGGAGGCACACTAAAAACATTTCTGATCAAGAGTAGGAGAAGGAAGTTAGCTTTTACAGTTGTGGTGCAGATAGCTCTTGACCTCGCTAGAGGGTAAGCAGCTACTACATTCTCATCAGTTTTGATATTCTGCTTTTGACTCCCAGTCATAGTTGTCAGAATCGTGATTCTACCATGCGATTCTACGACTTTGCGACCCAAATTGAGCTGAACGATTCTACGATTCTACTAGGTAGAATCTAAGATTTTACGATTCTTTAAGTTGTGATTCTACTATTTGTGATCCTACCTCAGAGGTTCGGATCCGATTCGGAATCACGATTCTGACAACTTTGCTCCCAGTAGCGTCCATAGTTCTCATTGATCTAGCCAACTAATTAACTTTTTTGTACATAGATTTTGGGACTTGAGCCTTGTGGAGCACTAGCCTTACAATAATTCCTTGCTTGCAGTTTAATAAGCTCGCCAGGCTGAATGCACTTAAGAAGGAACAGAGCCAGTGTGCCTTGGCGATATATGTGCTCTGGCTGTTTGGCTGGGTGATGTTCACCAGCAGCCATGGGGACAGTGTTGAGCCTTGCCTCATCAGGTATGCGATGGACATTGCCTACTCAAAGATCGAGCACATAAAAGTAATTAGCTATGATTCTGTGGTACTTGCTGGTTTCTACCGTGCAAACTGTGATTCCTGTATGCCGAAAGGAAAACAATCGGATTATGTGTATATAGCTCCTATGATCTCTAACCCGTGATGAATACTTGCTTCTTTATCTTGTATCATCATTGTGCCAGTGTGTTTTGTGTCCATACCCGTGATCTCTAACCTGTGATGAATACTTGCTTCTTTAGGGCTTGGCTTGTAAGACTCTCGATCATGAACATTTGATACTATTAGCATTTGTAAGATATCGTTGGGAGCTAAATGCATTGGTACCACCTGTATATTTTGTGTAAGCTGAGCAGCTTTAGTTTTGGCCAATTTGTACATATAGTCTATGATCTGATACTCATTGTCCTGGACTTTACTAATCTATAGACATAGTAGCTACTAGCAAATAGTGCTCTCTATCTTTGTGATTGTTTCTCAATGATGCCTTGCTGCCGTCTTTCTTTTGGATTCAGGACCTCGAGGAGAAATGCACACCAAACTTTCCCATTTTGGTGATTTTGCCAAGTCTATTTCTGTAAGGTTGCTGGGAAGATGGAACTTGGCCATTTTGGTGAAATTAGTACTTGTTGAACTATGATGCTGAATGTATTGTTCAAATGTTGAATTTTGAACTGTCATGGGATTGACTGTAATTTGCTGGGTATTCATATTCCTGAATATATATATATATGTGTGTGTGTGTGTGCTGTATTCAAATTTCTGTGTGCACTGGATGAAAAAAAATGGACCGAAAGTGGACCAAAAAATGACACGACCTGGCCCAAACAATGCATTAAATCTGATTGTAAATAAAAACTAAAAAGGGCCGAATACACTACTGGACCAAAAATTATATGGCTTGGCCCAATTTCTTCCATTAGAAACACTCCTGAAAAAAAATGGATCACGTAATGGTCAAGGCCCATCAACGAAAAAGCCTAAGGCTAAGGTCAAAAACGGACCAGCAAAGGCCAAATATTATTGGGCCAGACCCATGAAGATAACCAAAATGGACCGGGCTTATTTTGATCCACGACGATTTCATTTCGTCACAATTTTGCCACGTAGGACTGGCCACGTCGGAGCTGATGTGGCCTGGCCGGACTGCGCGTGACGATTTTAGATCGTCATAATTTTACGACGTTCCGATATCGTCGTGGATGTCCATGACGATTTCTAAAAAATCGTCGTTATGGATCATTACTGACGCTCGGTTTTCAACGATTTGTTTTTCGTCATAGGATCGTCCTGGATGATATAGGATGACGATTTGGTGACGAAAATAGAGCGTCATGTCTCAACATATTTTTTGTAGTGGTAAACGGTGTTTCAATGCTTAGAAACAAGGCCTAGGGATCATAATTTCACTAATGGACACTCTCAACAATAATAACATAATTAAATGCATAAATATCATCTCTTCACTATGCTACTCTGAACCACTCTCCGGTGGGATAACAAACATCAATCATTGCTTTGGGCTATAAAAGCATTCTTTAGAGTTCACATTTCCACATCTAGGTAACCCCCATGCTATAACCATGAGACCTAGATGGTTCGTTCCAAACAAACACCACAATTTCATAGGGTCATCCAACACAAAATATAAATACCATGCTAAACCACACGGTGCACACACTGCCTCCATTACACCGTGATCAAAGTGTCTATGGAGATCTCATAACAAAACTACTTGAGTAGCATGACAGATGAATAGTAACATCTACTGATTCAACTAGATTACAAAGCTCATGATCACATAAAGATCACACCATGGGAGAGAGATATGTATCTACAGGTAGAGCCATCAGCCCAGGGGGGAACTACTCCCTCCTCATCATACAAGACAACAAAAGCGATGAAGATGGCGGTGGAGTCGATGGAGATGGCTTCGGGGGGCACTTCCCCGTCCCGGCAGGGTGCCAGAACAGAGATTTATGTCCCCCCGAAACTTGTCGGCGGCAGCGCACCAGCTACTAAACTTTTCGTGGAAGAGGGCTGATTTCTTTAGGGTTTGTGCATCGGGGGGAATAAATAGGCGAAAGGTCAACGTAGGTGGGCAGCCAGGGGGCCCACACCACCCCTGGGCGCGGCCAGACGAGGACCCGCACCCACCCATGGTGTGGGCACCCCTCTGCCCCTCTCCGGGTCTCTTTTGGACTCTGTTGATCCTCCGGGAATTCTAAGACTTCTATGCTTCGAATCGTCCTATTCCGACAATATTCCAGAACAACTTTTCTGAAACTAAAAACAACAGAAAACAGGAACTGGCTCTTTGGCATCTTGTCAATAGGTTAGTCCTAGAAAATCCATAAAAATGACATAAAATGTAAAGTAAACATGTAGCATATAGTATGAAAACAACATGGAACATCATAAATTATGGATACATTTATGACGTATCAACATCCCCAAGCTTAGTTCCTACTCTTCCTCGAGTAGGTAAACAATAAAAACAAATAATTTCTGAGGTGACATGCTACCAACATAAACATGATCATCATAATAATGTAAAGCATGTAAACTAGGATCAAACAAATAAAGGCTGTGGTTCTTAGTTGATATCAAATAGAATAATGTATAAACCATTAGGAAGAACAAAGTAAAACTTTTCAATGAATCAATACTAACAGACAATCCACTGTGCAAGGTATACTAAAGATGATTTAAGCTTCAAGACCAACAATATAATCATCCAATGCATCAAACTCTCACAACAACTCATGTTAGGATCAAGTCAAGTGTCAACAATATGCACGTAGGAAAATCATTAAAATATTTGTGCACTCAAAACAAGCAAGCGTTCTGTATTGGTCCTTGGCACTAGGATGTTATGGATAAAAGAACATTATAGGGGGTTTGGATGGTCAATGGAAGAAAGTCTCACACAACTTAAAATGATCATTAGACAAGAGGAAGTCTTATAATCGAAGTTATGCAAGGAGTAGCGATTGCCACACAACGGATGCACATACATCTATAAATGTATGAAAGCTCTCAATGGGACTGGTGGGTGTGCATTCAACTTGCTTTCTCATGAAAACCTAGAGCACTTTTGAGGAGGGTCATCATTGGAATATACAAGCCAAGTTCTATGATGTAAGTTCCCCACATAGTTATGCAAGTCATAATATGAAAACTCTCTCCAAACTGAAGTAATGATGCTAACCAAGCACAAGTGTGGAATAAATGATAGTAGTGATGCCCCCCTCTCTTTATTATCTCTCTTTTTTCCTTTCTTTCTTTTTACTTTTTGGGTTTTTTCTCTTTTTATTTTTTTTATATATAACCTTACTGGTAGGGGCAACACTTTATTTTACAATGAATCGTCACACTTTTAGTACTCATAACTAAAACTAAAATATTTCTGATGTATATAAAACTAAATGCTCCTGCCACTGTAGCAGTATGCAAAATAACAATGAAGCATGACAAGTAACATAATGATGATGGATGTTGTATGGAAATATATCTCGGAATGGCTATCGAAATGCCATGGTAGGTAGGTATGGTGGATGTTTTGAGGAAGATAATGTTTGGCTTATGTGTAGGGGAACAAAGTCCTCCCACTAGGTTTGGATGCACTGGCGAAATTTGCATCAACTCTCAATGTGAGAATGAGCAATGTGCAGTACCGAAGAGCCTAGCAAATATGGATTGTGGAAGTGCCAGAAAACCGTAACATAGAACTCACAAGTTAAAACATTACAACTAAAATTATGATCTTACAAGGCATAATGAAAATCACTCCAAGAGGGTCTGTGGTAGTGACAGGCTACTGTTAGCTACCCCGACCGTAGCGCGTAACAAAATCACATTACGATTGCTATCAGCAAAGGAAGTCATATACCATTATCCCATCAACTGGTTATTTGAGCATGGCACAGTTTCAAGCTTTTAGACCAATCATTAATTTTTTTTACTCTACTAAACCAGCAAGTTTACCATTAAGCATATTAATATCTCAAAACAATAGCAAATAATCAAGTGAAACAGTTTAGTGATCTACAAGAATATGGAAGCTTTTTCGTTATACCATCTACCACATGTAGCATTTTATATTTGCATCAAACACCAAACAAAAAAACTCTCCAACTAATATAGAAATGAAACAATAGAGTACTAACATAACTCTACTAGAACTAACAGCTCCGAATAGGAGATGCATGAAAAACATGTGTTAAAAGGGATTTGCAGCAGCTAGAAGAAAAACTAAGAATACGAGCAACAAGTATTCATATGAAAAAGTGGAGCGTGTCTCTCTCCCATACAAAGAATTCTAGGTTCCTAAAAATTTATTGCAGCAAGGAAAACAAAAGAAAAACAAATAGATGCTCCAAGTAAAATTCATATGATGTGACCGAATAAAAATATAGTTTCACTAGAATTGACCAGATAAATTGTTCAGGAAGAAGGGGATGCCAAGGCATCCCCAAGCTTAGACGCTTGAGTCTTCTTAGAATTTTCTGGGATGAACCACGGGGGCATCCCCAAGCTTTGTCTTTTCACTCTTCTTGATCACATTATATCACCCTCTTCTCTTGACTCTTGCAAACTTCCTTCACACCACACTCAAAGTAATTCGCATTAGAGAGTTAGTGCACAATAAAAAATTCACATGTTCCCCTTGGACACAAGCATTATTAATAATTTTAAACATTAGCTACAGCCACTGATGTTTCGTGAAGCAAAGAAATGCACTCGGCATAGTAAAAGAGAGAATGCAAGTAAAAAGGCAGAATCTGTCGAAAGGAGAACAGTCTGTAAAGACGAATTTTTTCGGGGCACTTACATTTTTTAAATCAAAAAACATAAATAACGAAAAAATTCCGTCATTAGCTGAGAAATAAGCACAAAAAATCAGGTCATTTTGATATTTTTGTGAATTATGCAGTTTTTACAGTGGACAGCAGAAATCTGTTTCCTGCGCAGAAATCCGAAACCAACACCAACTTCCGCTAGAAACTTTACTTGGCACAACTAATACATGAAAATAAAGATACAAAGGATTTGTGACAAAATTAAACAACACCTTGACTCAAATAAAATAGATAAAAACATTGCAAAAATAAAACCACGGGTTATCTTCCAAGAAGTGCTTTTATGTAAAGCCTTTTAGCTAGGCACGATAATTTGAGAAGATGCTCACATAAGAAATATGAATATGAATTGAAGCAAAAGAGAGCATCAATAAGAAAGTGTAAAACAAATTTAAGTCTAACTCACTTCGTGTGAAAAAGAATCGTGTAGAAGAAAAAGTCAATAAAGCACAAAGTGACTAGCATAGGAAGACAAAATAAGTGCAACTTCAAAAATTTCAACAGGAAGAGGGGAAACTTGATATTGTTGAGATGCATAAGACTATGTTTCCCTCTCACATAATAACTTTCCATAGCATCATGAATAAAATTAACAATATAACTATGACATAAAACATTCTAATCATGAGCCACATGCATAAAATAATTGATATTTTCCACATAAGCATAGTCATTCTTAATAGTAGTGGGAGAAAATTCAACAAAATAGTTATCATTATTATTCTCATCACCATAATCATCAAATATAGGAGGCATATTGTAATCATAATTAATTTTCTCCTCAAAAGCAGGTGGACTGAAAATAACATGTTAATCATTGTAATCATCATAAAGAACTCCGACATGATAGACAAGTTGCATATTAGAGAGATGGTTTTCGGTAATCCCTTCATAACTATGACAAGTTTCATGAGGATAATTGTAATCATAGCCTATGTTATAGCGTCTTTTATAATAGTTATAAAAAACTGGAGGCATAGTATCATCATAAGAATAGAATAGTTATCTTCCAAAGTGCAATCATTTGTAAAAATATCATCATTTTTACTACAAAGAGATGTATCAAGCATATAATCATCAGTAGCAAAAGGATTTTCAAACACATCATCCACAAGCTCAGAGCTTTCTATATCATCATTGGAAGGAACATGGATGGTACTAATAGTACAGAAATTATCATCATTTTCAGAATTGGTACCAAAGAGATTTTCAATATCAAAAGCAGTGTGTTGCTCCCTATCATGATCACTTTCATAAATAACAGTCATAGAAAACAAATCGAGTTCAGACTCATCAAAAATTATAATAGGAGCAACATGCTTAGGGAGAGACACTGTTACCTCTCTCCTTTTACTCCTCTTCTTCTTCTTCTTCTTCTTCTTCTTCATCATCTTCTTCTTCCTCTCTATAGGAGGGAGAGGCATATCCTGGTTTATTGTCAGAAACGATACAAAAAACTTTGGAGGATTCCTCCTCTTCATTAATAAGATGAAGACAAATATTAGTCCTGTCATATTTTGGTAAAGTCTCCTCTTTTATAATATTTTTTATGTAAGTATTTGCGTGGCAATTATTAACACAATAAATATGACAACCATGCAGGACATTATTCATATCAAGAGAATTCATATCTACCAAAGAAGTTTTTCTTGATAACTCTTCACACCCCAAAAATAATGTAAGTTCATCATGCTGGTTAAGAGTGATCATGTCATCACAATACAAACTTGCAGTACTCGTAGGATTCGAAAGGCTATTATTACAGCCTGAGCATTGAAAATTGAAATGACCCACTTTACAACAAAGTTCACAAATAAAAGGATAGAGGGACAAACTTTTTCACCAAGAACATCTAAAGACATGCACCACTTTATAGATTTCTCATTCCTATGATGGATACAATATTATTCTTCGATTTGATTCTTTTCACAAGGTCTAAGTGCTCCACAAAAATTAACATGCTTATAAGAAATAGTACTTTCAGAAGTTTGAGCATGTTCATTGCAATCATTAATACAAATTCCATTTTTCATGCAAGTGTCTTTAAAAGGTTCATGATATATGTCCCCATTTTCTTTAGGAACATTAATATAATGAGCAAAGGATCTATAACAACCAACAATCATTTGAGGATCAAGACCATACTTAGCACTAAGCTCTTGAAAATCAGCAGTTTCAGCGAAAGACTTAATGCAATCATACTCGTAGTTTATACCTGATTCTTTACCTTTGTCATTATCCCAACCTTCATTATTGGTTTGAATTGTTTCAAGAAGATCCCATTTAGATTCAACCTTCTTACTTGAGAAAGAACCCTCTGAACATGCATCTAAATAATCCCTATAATGTCCTGAAATCCTTGCATAAAAATTAGTAACAATTATTTCCTCATAAAAAATAGATAATCCCTATAATGTTTTCAGTCTTCCCTAAGCTTGAGAAATGCTTTCTCCACCACGAGGCAAAAAATTATAAATGTAATTCCTCTCTAAATATAGTTCATGAGAAAAATAAAATTTGGAATAAAAATAGAGATTCAAGCTCCTTCCACTCCAAATTATGAGGATGATCTAGTAGCTCATACCACTCCATTGCTTTGTCCCTAAGTAACAAAGAGAAAAACCCCCTCTTAACTTGGTCCATTGAAATACATGCACACTTGAACAACCCGCATAATTCATTTATAAAGAGTAAATGATCAGTAGGATGGACAGTTTCATCTCCAAAATGGCATCTATTCATGACACGTTCAACAATTTTCATAAGTATTTTAAAAGGAATACTTTAGCAGGAGGATTTAAAATATCACATGCATCATTAGATTTATCGCTAAGGGAAGATAAAGTATCGTTAGAGCAAATTTTCTCCTCTAAGGCTAGGGAACTAAAAAGATTATAAAAACTAGCTTCCCCAAGCTTAAAATTTTCCATAGCATTAGAAATAAGGGTATCCAAAGAATTAATGCTAATAACATTGCTATCACTATTATGAAAAAAAAATACCATAGTTTTTTTTTAATTTTCTCTTCAAAAGCATCATGTCCTAATTCAAGATGAAGATTATAAAGCTCTGTCATATTTTTTTGTTTTCCATTAATCCTAAAGATAAAAACAACGAACAAGTACAAATAAGCCTAACTAGTGAAAATAAAAACAAGAAACAAAAAGATATAATTGCTGAATATAAAGGGAATAACTTCGAGCACTGACATAGGATGTGAGTACCTTTTACTATACCTCCCTGGCAATGACGCCAGAAAAAATCTTGATGTCTACACACGCTTCTATTCTTGTAGACATTGTTGGGCCTCCAAGTGCAGAGGTTTGTAGAACAGCAGCAAGTTTCCCTTAAGTGGATCACCCAAGGTTTATCGAACTCAGGGAGGAAGAGGTCCAAGATGTCCCTCTCAAGCAACCCTGCAATTACGATACAAGAAGTCTCTTGTGTCCCCAACACACCTAATACAATTGCCAGTTGTATATGTGAACTAATTCGGTGAAGAGATAGTGAAATACAAGTAACATATATGACTATAAGTGACAATAGAAATCTGAAATAAAAATGGCAGCTAGCAAAAATATAGCATAGCTGATTGTAAACGGCGTTTCAACGGTTAGAAACAAGGCCTAGGGATCATACTTTCACTAGTGGACACTCTTAACAATAATAACATAATTGAATACATAAATATCATCTCTTCACTATGCTACTTCGAACCACTCTTCGGGCGGATAATAAACACCATTCATTGTGTAGGGCTGTAAAAGCACTCCTTAGAGTTCGCATTTCCCCATCTAGGTAACCCCCATGCTATCACTATGAGACCTAGATGGTTCCAAAAACACTACAATTTCATAGGGTCATCCAACACAAAATATAAATATCATGCTCACACGATGCGTCACACTTTCACCATTACACCGTGATCAAAGTGTCTATGGAGATCTCATAACAAAACCACTTGAGTAGCATGACTGTCGAAGAGTCGTGTCGACAAATCCCTCGGGTGATCCGGTAGAGTTTCGAGTAGAGGAACGATGTACGCGCTGGTGATCTCGACGGCTAACAAGGAGGCATGATTTACCCAGGTTTAGGGCCCTCGTAGAGGTAAAACTCTTACTCCTTCTTGTCTGATCCGTATTATGGCGAGATAGTCGAGTTGTTACAATGGCGATGTCGTGGTGGTGTGTACGAGGTGTCACGTGTATTGTCTAGTCTAGGATTGCGTTTAGTCGTGGCTTGTATCTTGTTCCTGTCTCCCGTTTTCTATCCTCCCTCCTAGCTTTATATATGGAGCCAGTCAGCCAGGAGGGGTTTACATAAGTCCTAGTAGACTACGTATAGGAGTTTTAATCTTGTGCTTCAAGAAATCAAGGGTGGCTTCTTGGACCCGGATGGGCCTTCGAGTGGGCTCCCCGTTGCGTAGCAGCCGGTAGGCTGAAGTAGGGGACGTGTTGAGTGTCCCCACGTCACCTGGTAGGCTCATCCGATAGGACTAGAAGTCATCCCCATGTCAGTAGCCCCCAAGTGTTTGTTCGACTGAGAATAGTCGAGTAAGCACTCAAAGCTTGTTTCTGGATCTCATGACTCAGTTAGTCGAATATTTGATCTGAGGGGTGTGTACCCAGTGTGAGATGTACTCGAGTATCAAGCAGTAAGTGCCCCTTGCGTTGGCTTTTTTCGCAGAAGGATATGGCTCAGTCGCTTGACTCTCCCGAAAGATCAAGGCCAATTAATTGCTTCTTGGGCAAAAATAGTTCTGGCCTACACGAATTCGATACCTTTGACTCGAACTCGGCGAGGTGATCATTGCGACTGGGCTGTGGAGGACTTATCGAGTCGAACTTAACCTTAAAGGGGTACGCGGCGCGTCCGCTAGCATTTTTCTTCGTGTTGTTGACACGGAAAATTTACTGGAGGACGCAGCTCGAGTGCAATTATAGGCTCACAGGAAAGATCCTTGGGTCTTACCTTCGTACTCGAAAAATACGACATCAGGATGTACCTATTCGGCCAAACGATCCAGGGCAGGGTAAAATGATATGTTAGTATATTGTATGCAGAGTCGCGGGAGCCGCATACTCACGATTTTCTTTTTGATGCATAACAAGTGTTGTCTTTTGTTTTGAGTGATGTGCCTGTACATCGTAGTGCAGAGTCGTGGTTTTGCTGGAGCCGCATACTCACAATCTTCTCCATGCTGCGTGGCGAGTGACTTTTTGTGTAGTGGGGCCGCGATGTTTTCGGCGATGATTGTGGCGAGTGACTTTTTGTTTGAAGATTCCGAACAATAATAAGCCTGTTGGCTGACGCTCGCGTGATGTCATGGTGCACTGAGCACTCGTTCTGCCTCCCGATGGGACATGGCGAGAAGTGTCAGAGACCAGACGTGTCAGAGTTGACGCGGTGGAGGTGTACACGACACGGCGGACGGAGTCGACGAGGTGGAGGTGTACTCGACACGGCGGACGAAGTCGATGCGGTGGAGATGTACTTGACACGGCGGACGAAGTCGATGCGGTGGAGATGTACTTGACACGGTGGACAGAGTTGACGCGAAAGTCGTGTAGTCGACGAGGCGGACGGCGTCAACACAGTGGATATTGTGTAGTTAACGCAGACGTGGCGGAGTCGCACGACGACGTGGAAGTCGTGTAGTTGACGCGGACGCTCAGCCACCGAGTCCACACAAGAAGATGGACCCGAAAAGTCTTGAAAATTACCGATTTGGTGAATTGGCCTGCGTTTCGTCAAGATGGACAAGTTTGATGTTTTGCTTTTCTTCATCCGAGTTAATATGCGGTTTGTACGACCACAATAATGACATGGACGAAGAAATCTGACAGAGCTCTTCAGGTACGCGGCCAGCGTGTCAGATGATTGCGACGCGGTAGTACGTCGAGTGCGCGACTAGCGCTCGTCGGTTGTGCGACTAACGCTCATTGGGTGCGCGGCCAGCGCTCCCGATGGGAGTAGCCCCCGAGTCTATGTGCGATTATTTGTAATCGGGCATAGAATCAAAGATTTTCTAATGTCGCTTATTCAATTTATCGGGTGCACGACAGTGATCTCGATGGGGGTAGCCCCCATAGGCTCAAGTTGTTCTCAAGCTAACCATGTGTGTTTGTCTTCTGTTGCCTCGCGGAGGAAGACATGCGTCGACTCCCGGAGGACGATATGTGTCGACTCCGGGCGGAGGATATGTGTCGACTTCGAGCGGAAGATATGTGTCGATTATCGACTCCGAGCGGAGGATATGTGTCGACTCTGAGCGGAGGATTGTGTCGACTCCGAGCGGAGGATATGTGTCGACTATCGACTCCGTGCGGAGGATGTGTATCGACTCCGAGCGGAGGATTATGTCGACTCCGAGTGGAGGATATGTGTCGACTGTGGACTTCGTGCGGAGGATATGTGTGGACTCCGAGCGGAGGATTGTGTCGACTCCGAGCGGAGGATATGTGTCGACTCTCGACTCCGTGCGGAGGATATGTGTCGGCTCCGAGCGGAGGATTGTGTCGACTGTCGAATCCGAGCAGAGGATACTTGTCGACTGTCGACTCCGTGCGGAGGATATGTGTCGACTCCGAGCGGAGGATTGTGTCGGTTGTTGACATCGAGCGGAGGATTGTGTCGACTTCGACTCCGTGCGGAGGATATGTGTCAACTCCAAGCGGAGGATTGTGTCGACTGTCGACTCCGAGCGGAGGATTGTGTTAACTGTCGGCTCCGAGCGGAGGATATGTGTCGACTCTGAGCGGAGGATTATCGACTCCCAAAGTTGCAGCCAATGTTGTGGTTCCTGCGTTGCAGTTGCAGCCATGTAAATGGATGTGGTTAAATAATGTAACAATAGTGGTGTGTCTAACAAAATATACGAAACAGACTGTTGCCCGGGTTAATCTTGGTTTTGAGCCAACAATCTATCGACTCGCAGAATCGAGTATGGCCTGTTGGTAGAAAATGATTTGACCCTACGCGATACTTTTGCATCATACGATGTGCCTTTTCGTTAGTCTCATAGTCGTTGTTTCTGGTCCTTGCCGACCTGTCAGTTGCTGCTGCAAACCGGGTCGGAATTAAGGGTCAACATCAGGCAATATCAGCTATTCGGGTTGTAACGTGTAAATACGGCAATATAATGCGCATCATAACGGGTGGCGAATAGACATACGACTATGGTCTGCTCCAAGTTTTATTTTTGTGAAAGTGACCCTCTTACCAGATGGTGCTAAATTTTCCGTGTTGCAGGCTCGATGAAAGTAGAGTGTAGTTAGCTAGCAGCTGATGGTTTAGAATGTGCCCTGTTGCATAGATGTCCCTGATAGATATGGCTTGTCATTGTTTATGAGTACTGAATTGACCATGTTAGTATTTTGTTCTTTTGCAGGCTTGTAAAATATATGAACTGTAAAGTGTTTAATGTGGGCTTGAATTTATTTATGTTTAAGATTGCCTAAATAAACATTTTAAAGAAATTTCAGAAATTGCCTTGAATTTATTACCAGTAATTACAATAACAAGAATACAAGGCCAAAAAGGCAAGAAAAAATACAATAGGAAAAGTATTGATGGCCGAAGATAGACTTGCAAGATCCTCCAATAAATAAAAATTGTTATAGACATACTATCAAGCTGCTGCGACAACATCTCAACATATTTCGCTAAACAAACGAAGTGAAATAATCTATCACTTCGAACAATAACACTACATGAGATAGACGATACATATCAGCGAGGGGAGTGACGACGTTCCCATTCCGGTGATGCGATGGCGCCTAACCCTCACCCCCGACGAGTTGTCGACGACGGTTGCTCCGGGCGCTGCTGCATCTGGGTCGCGCTTCGACGCCCTCTCCGAAGGAGCACCGGCAGATGAATGTTGGTGGTCTAGAAGGGGAGGACAAGGCGGGACTCACGGCGTTGAGTTCAGTAGAGGCGGTGCTGGTCGAGAGGCTGATATCCCGCTCTGATGCACGATGGCCGATGTTGACGGGGGAGAAAATCGCGACCGATTTCCAGACTCGAGTCGGTTTTTCTACGAAGGGATCGAGATTTTGGGAGAAGGGAAGCGGGAGAGAGGCCGAAGGTACGCGGTTCTCGTTTGTGCAGGTTTGTTGGGGAGGTCTCACTAGAGGATGGATGGCCCACGACACCTTCATCACCGGCTAGCGACAAGACGAGCGGGAGCTCGGGGATGGGCATGCTGCTGCGGAAGCCATCCGTGAGGCTGGGGTGGCGTGGCCCGGTACCTCGACCATGGGTCACGCCATTACCGTGCCATGGTGACTTCTTTCTGGAGACCCCCTCGGCGGCGGCGGAGTCCAACGGTAGTGACGGCGGGAAAGACCACGACAGGCGTGATCCGATCGTGGTGGACGACGACGGGATTCCACGGGGTTCGTTGGGCCTGTCACCTCGGGAACGGGAAGGCCCTGGGCCCATACTGCAGGCCTCGGGATCGATGCGACCCTGGGTTCACCTCGGCCTTTGTCTCGAGGGACTCTAGGGACGGACGCTAAGGAAACTTGGCGTTGCAGCGTTCACACGAAAATCCTCGAAGGATGTTGAGTCTTCGCCTACGACACCGACACCGTCGCTCGCCACCGACCCCCTACCATCGCCTGCCGCATCCTCTACTCCGACCATCCAGGAGAGCCTGTAGGGGCGATCCTTCGCAGAAGTGTTGAGGTCGCCATCAACGATGGCGACACCGTTGCGGCCAGGAGGTCAGCACGGTCCTGGGCCGGCGGCTCCCGTGGCTGGATGGGGGCGCGGGGCTGCGGGTGGCCATGGGGTCGCGCAAGATTTCGGTGCGCCTGCCAGCCCTCCCACCTTCGCGCCGGCGAACCCCGCAGCAGCGGTGTCTACAGCTAGGGCGTTACCTTCGGTGACACATGCGGCCGTTCCTACGGCTACAGCTTCGACGGTGATGACCGTTGTAGCACCCGGTGGGTCAAACGCAGTGGTGCCGGCTTTCGCTCTTGGTACTGTTGTGGCTGGCCGCGTCGGGCCTACGTCTGCGAGGAAAAAAAGAAGAAGAAAGCAGTGGCGCCGTATGCTCCTGTGTTGGCTGCTGATCAGGGACTAAACTTAGCAGGTGGGGTGGCTGCGGCATTTCTAGTGCGACCGGTTGAGCAACTTGTGCAATCCACATCTGTTCCCAGGGAAGCTGATGTTGTTGTGGCTCCGCCTGTGGCCGCCAAGAAAGTCAAGACTAGATGCTGGAAGTATGAGGTGGACAACAAGAGATTGTGCTGCTAATAATTACTATTTTGTTTGTGATAATGACAAGCATCCGTCGAAGAAGTGCCCAACTCTCAGACTTCCAAAGTCGTCAGTCATCATTGCAGGGATTGGCAACAGGCGCACAATGTTCCCGCAATTCCTGGATAGTGTCTTCAAACATCAGTTGGCTTCATCTGATGGCCCCACTGCTCTGGTAAAGGTGTAGGTATCCGCTGCTACCGCTAAGCAGGTGGATTCGGCGGTGGCGCAGATGAGCTTAGTGCCGAGGTGGAAGTGGGAGACTTTGACAAATGGTGATAATTCTTTCACAGTGGTTTTCCCTTCTGCGGCAGAACTCGCGAGGTTCGACGACATGAACTTTGGCATTGCGTTCCAGTCAACCAGGTTGATTTTCAGTTGTTGGAAGCCTGTGGAGATCGAGCCAAAGTTGGACCTGCATCAGACTTGGGTTCATGTGGAAGGGATACAGCGTCCGCTGAGACACTTCTTGGGCCTCTGGGCAATTGGATCTTTGATCGGGGCTACCCTGGATGTTGACTTGTTGGCTCTCCGTCGAAGGGGTATTATTCGGATTTGGATCGCCTTGGCAGATTATGAAGTGTTCGAGAAGGTGGATGAGGTGGGTTCTTATATTACCATAGACGGGGTTCTTCGGCTAAAGGGGTTTGCATTTACTTTTCGCCCAGAACATGAGGACTACGTGCCAGAGCCGGACTTCATTCCTTATGCATGGGACCACAAGGTTCACGGGGACTCGACTGAGAGAGGTCTGGACGAGGAGGAGGTGGATCATCCCGTTGTTCGTGATTCCGAGATAGGCGAGGGAGGTCCTACGAGTATGGCGGTTGATCCTCCTCCGTCCTCCAGTGTCCGCGGATAGGCTTTGGAGCTGCTGAGGAATTACGCGCTTACACCCATTAATCCATCACCGCAGACACCCAGGGGAAGGAGATTGTGGGACAGCTGTCCTCATCACGAGATTTCCTCGCTTTGCTCCCGGAGGCG
Source organism: Alopecurus myosuroides (assembly GCA_028641055.1). Lineage (NCBI taxonomy): Eukaryota > Viridiplantae > Streptophyta > Magnoliopsida > Poales > Poaceae > Alopecurus > Alopecurus myosuroides. The sequence goes on along the minus strand of CM054059.1, from coordinate 494,869,592 downwards.
GGGATGTCGACATCGACGAGGTCGGAGGCGGGTGACTCTGTCGAACAGAGGATAGCAGAGGACACAGAGGAGTAATGGGCGGTTCGAGCCGAGCAGCAGGCGCGGGCTGAGGCGCAGCCCGCTGCTGTATTTGCTGGGCCGGGCGGTGAGCAGCCTCTTGCCGCTCGCACACAGCATCTAGAGACTTTGGCGGATGGAGGCTCGCTGCCCACTGGGACGGCTTCGTTGCGGTCTGGGCTGGGCGGTTCGCGAGCACAGACCGTCCATGCGATGGATGCTGCAAGGGCCTCGCCTTCGGTGGAGCGCGGCCTTGTGCTGGTGGGTCAGGTTTGCTGCCCTTGGCGTCACCGACGAGATGAGGTTGCCTTGGGCCGGCTCTTGCTGACGGTTCACCTGAGCACGCCGTGACGCTATTGGAGTTACCAGTGCTGTCTCCTGCACGGGCGTGGAGTACGCATGGCGGGATACAGTGCCCATTACGTGGCCGTGTCGAGTCTGCGAGGACGACGCTTGCTGCAGCCTCCATGTGTGTCGTGGATAACACTATGGTCGGGACGGGGGGTATCTTCCTCAGCATCACCCTCCTCCGCCGTGTCGATGCCTGTAGAGCGTAGGGTGCAGCCGATGGAGGTGCCAAGGTGCAGTGCACGCCATTTCGTAGTAGCGGATGGAGCATAATCGACTGATGAGGACGCACTATCCAAAGCTATGCGCTAGAAGTCGGCGAAGTTTTCGTCTCCTCCTTTAGGTTCTATTCCGATGCACAAGTATTCTCCGTTGTGGTCCATATTACAGCGGGAGGAGTTTCGAGGCCTTTTTATGGAGCCTTGTACACGGCTGGAGCAGGTGGCGAGGGATATTTTTATCCCGCATGGATGACAGCTTGATCGACGGATAGCAGCTCCATAGTATCGAGAGTCTACGTTTTCTTGATTTATTTAAGCTTGTCGTTTATTTGCTTTGGGGATTTTGGCTTTGTGCATTTTCACGATGTAGAGGCCGGATGTAATGCTTAAATAATATAAAAACTCTTAAAAAAACTAACGTGGGCCTACTAAGTAAATATTAAAAGAACCAACATGTGCCGGGCAGCAAGCCCACCCTTGGCCCCACCTGCAGTGTCACAACACCATCTCATTACCATTTTCTACCCTCACCCTTCTCCTCGACTCTATCTCCACCGCTGTTGCCCCAGCCATGGCGACACGGTGATGCCTCCCGAGTCTGATACCCGCCGCCGTAGCCATGAAGATACGGCGATTGGCTCTCGCACCTCGTCCCCAACAGCCCCCAAACCTGGCGCCGGTTCCGATCGTGACCTAAATCCTAACCTCCTTGTCGCAGCCCCCCGCTCCCCGCATCGCCGCCGCCTCCTCGCTCCGACTCCTTCCCCCATCCTGCCACTTCACGGCCCACTGATGAAGACGAGGAAGGGGGCGACGAGGAGCTCTACGAGGAAGAGGATGGGAACGGGGACGAACGGGAGGAGTGCTATGAGGAGACAACTTTGCGAAGACGTCCAGCGGGAAGAGGAGCAGAAGCTGGCGGCGGCCGACGAGAAGCCCTTCAAGCTCTACGAGCCCTTCATCGCCGACGTCTAGGTATGCCCCTCATCTGGTCCGGATCGTGCGGTCTGGGCGTGGATCTGGTTGGTGATTTGGGTCAATTGGGTACGGCTGCTTGTACCTACAGATTAGTCTTTCAATCAGTACGTGTAGGATTTCTGACGACACGGAAGTGCTCCCCGAGGACACGAACTTCTACGAGGACCCTTCTGCCACTCTTACCTGATCAGGCTCCCAGCCCTTTCCTACTCAGTGCCTTTTTTAGTTCGTAGGTTGCCGATTCGATGAGTCCCCTGACTTTGTGCTGTTTCTTAGTCTAGCACAGATGACGGCTTGGAGATTGCCTCCAGGGTCATTCTTGTGGATGGTTACAACGTATGTGGCTACTGGGGAAAGCTTAAGAGCGATTTCTTGGATGGGAATCAGGGGATTGCAAGGCAGATGCTCATTGATGAGCTGGTGTCGTTCAGTGCAGTAAAAGGTTTCTACCAGAGGATGAACTCATTACGTGTAGTTAGACTACGATTCATTTTCAGGAAAAAAAATGTCGCAGGTCTTAACTATTCAGCGTGTTTACTGTTAGAAACTAAGAGGCTGGTGTACTGCTTATTCCCTGATTTGTAGTGAAAGAAAATTAATTACAAACTGCAAGTGTATGGTATCTAACTATCTGCCCAAGTATACAGATTAATCTCCTTTTCACTCCGTATGACTATAACAGCTATGCATAATTTCCTTTTGAGGGTCATGCAATGTTCTTTTATGTCAGCTGTCTTATATCATTCGTCAGTATGATGCTTGCAGAGGTAAAAGTTGTAGTCGTATTTGATGCTGCACTGTCTAGACATCCTACACATACTGAGTGCCCTTTGGAGGGGTATATTTTGTTCCTTGTATGGTAAGTATTGGAAACATCTTGCTTGCTTCTTGTGCTTTTTATTCCACTGATAATTTTGCTGATGCTATTGTCATCTAACGACTGGTGCAGTTAATTTTAAATCAAGTTCTCATGCTTGGCTCACAAGCTGAAACAGTAATTCGGAGGCCAACTCTTACTGATGCTACTGTCAGTGCTGTCACTGAAGAGCATGTAAGGAGGATATTTCTTTAATCCATCTTTTTTTAGTGTGTCTTTCAGCATGTTCATTTGAATTGTTTAAGAACTCCGCCTGTTGGAGCAAGTTGTAAGTGTGTCTGCTTAATTGTTATGTCTGCATCCTGCAAATTATGAGCTAAGCTAGCATTATGTATGCAGAGATATATTAATCTGAATATCCTTGTCTTGACATACCAGTAGTATCCAACCATGCATCTTTCTTCTTATTCACAACCTAGTTATATGATCTGATCTTTGCACTTGAAAGATGATGTACTGGTTTATTATATGCTGGAAGCACAAAATCAAATCGAATTGTCTATTATTCACTACCTAGTTTGAGGCTGTCTTTGTGCACCATTATTTTGTAATTACTTGTCTGTTTGATTGGCAGAGGTGTGCACGATTAAGTTGATTAACTATGCATCCATACATTTACCAAGATCAGGATGTGAGGAGGAAAGGAGGAAACTGAACATTAGCCAACGTTAATGAATGCATTTGAACTATTTTCATGAAACTGTTGACTGAATCTAGAAACTTTGTTCTTGGAAAATGAGATAAGAACTATGAATTATTTATACTTGGACCATATATTATCATTTCTTATGTTTGTTTTCCCATATTCTTTGCCTGCTTAATTCGTATGCATTTGTTAGGAAACCAATCCTAAAACTGATTATATTTAGAATTTTATTCTTCACGCATGTGTTTCTGATTTATGAAGCACCACGATCTTGCCTTATGCAAAATTATGTCATGTATGTGGCCTTCGCTTTGTTGTAGGATTTGGTCAATGTAAGATAAGAGATTTCTGGTAAACATCAAGAATTTGGAGGTGTATATTTAGGATTCTATACAAATGTCTGTTGTTAAACCTTTTTCTATTTCTAGGAGATGATGATGGTTCTAGACTTATGATCACATTGAGGTATTTTACTCTGCTTCAGGTCTTGTTTCCATCCTAATCCAGAACCCTCTTGCTTATAAATTATAATTTCGTGAAAAATAATTTATCTGGTCAATTCTTTTAATTTCTTCGGGAAACAAATAATTAATATTGATTTCTAGACCAGATAAAGTGATTGATATTCTATATTGACGGATGTTAGGGAAGCATTTGAACATTTATTAGTCATACTTACTCGGTTACTAATAGATCAGCTCAGTTGTTTCATATCTAAATTGTTTGTCTACCATCATAGCTAAGGCACCCGTAGCTATTTCATAGCTTATGCTCACAGTAGGTTGGTGTAGCTTCTTTTACATAGGACAAGCAGCAAGTGTGTCTTTCCGTGCATGAGCCTGATTTATTGATTCAGCAATAGGATTCTTTATTTACGATTGACATTCTGTATCTTCTATATCTAAATAGGGAACCCCCACTACCTGATTTTCCTGTGTTCTGGTGAGTCCACGTCATCTATTTTTATTTCCTGCACGTCCTCGCCTCGCTTAACCCATCGCGTCTCTGCACGCTACCTCCCCCTGTCACGCAATTTCTCCATGTAGAGCGTCTCTTCATTCTTCATGGTACATGGGCTGGATGTACCTATGTACGCTTGACGAGGCGCCCCAACATGGGCTGGACAATGAATGCCGCATTGACACGCTCTCTATTTCCCCTGTTTGTGTTCGCTGGTGGCACTCTCCGCCGCCGCGACCAGCGGGTTCTTCGCCACAAATGCTCCTGCTGCGAGCCCACCATTCATCAACCATCAATGCTGTGCGAATACGCAGGAAACTGCTCGGTGAACCGAACCGCCGCCTCCATGTATAAAACCTACCTGTGTTGCCGTGGGAATCCAGCCCGCCCGCCTGCTCGCGTCAAGCTCCCGATTTTCCATCTCCCTAGGAAGCTGCTTTCAGATTCGGTTGGATTCTGCGTTCTACTCACTCGAGACCGTCCAATTCGATTTGGGTTATGTGTGCTGGTAATTCAACAAGGAGGAAGATGATATCAGCTCGTGTACGGGCTACGAACGCTGGACAGTAGTACCTGGCTACCTGCTTCGGCTTGCAATTGTACACAATCTCTCATCTCTTATTAATTTACGTTAACTGAGCACAAGACCTTCTATTTCTTTCACTTTTGCTGCTACATCCATCGACACAGTTGGACATCTACAACGAAATCACAATGTATCACTCTGTTCATCTCTTTTTAAAGCCTCCGTAATATATTTCATCTATTCAAACTATAAGCTTTTGTACGTTTTCATGTACAGTTGTCTGCCATTGCATGTTAAATCGATGTTCAAATTAGTTCTGAAGTAATATACTCTAATTATTAAGTTTTAAATGCCACGGATCACCACCTTCTGTCGGTTTATATCTGTCTCCATGCTCCAGTTTGCTGCTATATCATAATTTTCAGGACATCAGCCAAGGGATCTAAGGGGAAAGAGAACCTTTCTAGAGCTATTTATTAGGAGAGAACCTTTCTAGAGCTATTTCCTCATAACTGATCAAACAATTAATTTCATGGAATTACGTTTTTAATATTCCACATACGTTTTTAATATTCCACATACGTATACACATTGGTTGCTGCCCTAAATTAACATCTGGCCAGCCTCTTTCCCCCTATATCAGTGCATTTCAAAGCTGCCACCAGTAAGAAAATTAGTATTTGTATATATTTTTTAATGTTTCATTGTGCATAAAAGATCCCAAGGTGTTGTACGTATTAAGGTTTTGTAGCTTCTAAAATATAAGAGTCTAATTTCCCCTACTTTCTCATTTTTTCAGAAAATGGAGACACGGGGTAGAGCAACAGGCATTACGATATTACGATAATGTTCATGTACAATTATTGTAAACATTTCATGGTACTCTCTGATTTTTTTTTTAACTTATTTATTAAACATTATCCCATTTGTTGTTTTCCTGCTCTAACCATGTTTATATTAACTATTTGTCTAATCCTCATTTATAGTTCATGATATTGCAGATCTAAATGGTACACATGGATACAATATAATTAGTGGCTTATATGTTTCCCTTTGCTTTCGGAAAAGATTAAGGAGTTTTTGCCTTTCTCCTTTTGCAGATAAAATTATGAAGATTTATTTTTACTTATTGATTTCCGATGGACTGGATAAATATGTGTCTGTTCTTTGTACTTATCCGGGCGACTGTAGACTGTAGTAACGTGCCACTATTGGGTTCATTGAATTGAGTTTTGGGAGATCTTTGATTCTTTGTAGATGAAAGGTGTCAATTAGCTATGCTTCCTAGATAGATACAATATAAATTTGTTAAATAATTTGCAAAATTGTTCTGTATAACTTAATATGCGACAATATACATTTGTAAGCGCATTAGCCTATGTAATGTTACTGTGGAACTGAATTATGTGGTTGTTAAAATGTTGCACAATCACCTTTGTTTTTATCATAATGAATCTATGGTTTGGTTTTACAGTTGGCTGCAGGGCTAAGTTAGTGCTTCCTCTCCGAATTTTCCTTGACAACAATTATCGAGCGATGAAGCAGGGTGATTGCATATACAACATTGCCTCAACCACCATGTAACCTTATCTAGGATTAAGTTTTGAAAACATTTAATATATATGTATGGAATTACTTATACACTTGGTAATTGTGGTTGGCCAGAACTCTATAACATCCTTATTCAATGACTTAAAGGAAAAAATGTACTTTACTTTTATGTTCTTATCACTATTTTCCATTTACGAGGGTGCATTATCTTTTAATTTGATTGTCTCACCAATGTCACGCTACAATGCGCGGGGAATCATCTAGTTTGTATAATGAGAGGCACATGATTTTAATAATTAAAGTCTCAATACTCATCTCTACATTGGTTCACAAGCGAGTTTTGCTAGTAGTAAAGGTTCGAGATAATAACCGTCATAGCTTTTGGCATTCTGTATATGTAGAATGAGCAACGTTCAAAAAAGCGTTTAAGCGTTAAGCGAGCGGTGAGGCTCCGCTCAGAGGATTTGAAGCTTAGGCTAGCTTTAGCATTGCTTAAGCGTTTAGTCGAAACCGTACAATTGCCTAATTTCACATGTAATTCTCAATATGTGGACAACAAAATAGGGAAGCAAAGTGGGATAATACCTTTGTTTGGCTCGGTTTTGCACTCTTTTGTTCTCCAAATTGTCCATTTCACATGTAATTCTCAATATGTGGACAACAAAATAGGGAAGCAAAGTGGGATAATACCTTTGTTTGGCTCGGTTTTGCACTCTTTTGTTCTCCAAATTGTCCAAGTTCTTTCTCCAATGAAGAAAGCTACGTGCACACAAAGATCAAAATATTAGCAAGGCAAGCAAAGAGCAACGAATCTATATTATTTATCTAGCATTCTAGCAACACCAAACTGACAAGACAAAATATACTACATAACTTGACATAAATAAGTTCCATAGTGGCATAGTCTCACATTCTCACACATGACACTGACATATTACATACTAGACATAAATAGGTTCGGAAGTGGCATAGATGCATAGTCCCACAAAACATAACAACACAAATGATAATTGAAAGATATATAGCATGATGCCATCATCTCTCCATAATCATGAAATGATCACTCATCAATCATCGCTCTCATAGTCAATATCATCCTCCTCAATCATCTCCTCATCCTCGGAGTCAAACTCCTCTTCCTCGAGATCTCTTGTATTCCTTGCACTCCTACGAACTTTAAGTTGCTCATGTGCTCCCATTGCTTCTCAAATATCAAATCATATGTTAACCCCGAACCTGGATGCACACCATCTCCATCCTCCTCATCTCTAAAAATAGCAAATGCATGATCATCCCCTCCTTCAAATAGCCATCCTTGAGCTTCAGAAGCATCATTGCATGGAAGAGAATCAGCTTTCTTCTTATCCTTCAACCTTTGTTTCTTGGACAACATCCTTTGATTGAATTGCACATAGACCATGTTGTTGAGATGGTCTGTTGTCGGTCTATTTCTTCTCTTTGTGTGTATCTACAAACAAAATAAATAATTATAGTTGACAACTTGAGATTAAGAGACGCACAAGAACAATAGAAATCGAGAGAGTAGAGAACTAGAGGTAACCATTTCATAGATACTCCAATTTCTTTCGCAACCGGAGGAGCTTGAAGTCAAAGCAAGGATCCTCATAGCCATTTTTTGTTAGTTTGGAACATCGGTTCCACAGAGCTTCCACCAAGAAACTGAATAAGATGTAAAGAAAAATGTTAGCGCTCGCAATAGCAGCAGCTAGCAGTAGCATCTAGCAGCCAGCAGCAGCAGCTAGCAGTACGAGCTCGCAGCAGCAAGCGGCAGAAACAGCTAGCAACATGAGATTAAGACATGCACATCTTCTCTAACTTCTTCATCACGTTGCCTCTTTGTTGACTTGGCCACTACCACACATTTAAGATGCTTCTCACATTCCTCTATGGCTTCCGGTGTAGCGTTCTTGCAACCTTTGACCACCTTATCCGAGTCCGCAATGTGTTGCTTGATGCGAAAAATCCCTCCGGTGCTAATATGGCCACAAAAGTCACACTTGACTTTCGTATTGTTGTCGGCATCACAATATTTTCCATACTTCCATCTGGGATCATTCGAGTTAACCCTCAATGTCGGTGGAGGCACTACCTCAGGATCAACATCAATACGTTCCCCTTCCATGATAACTACAAATTGTCCAAACACAAAATTTAGCAAACATAAACTGATAAACAATTAAACATGTAGACAGTAGACTTGTGCAAAACATGTAGACAGTAGCAAAATCTAGCAGCACCTAAGCAGCGCAATTGCACAATATTGAGTACATGAGTAGTAGTAGCATGCAAGCAGTAACTAAGCAGCCTAAGTGTCTAACAACAGCAAGTAGTAGTAGTAGCAGGCCAGCAGCTTAGCAGTAGCAGCAAGAAACAGAGAAAGAAAAAGAAGGGGGCCTCGGCTGGAAAGAGGGGGGCCACGAGCAGCAGCTGCAAGAAGGGGGCATCGGGGGGACAGAGAGGGGGCCTAAATTGAGCTGGACACAGAGGGGACGGAGAGGGAGAGTGGAGACAGAGGGGAGAAATTACCTGCGCCGTCGGTGCGCCCTCGATTTGGATCGAGATAGGAGGAGGCGGCGGAGGTGCTACCGCCTGCTGGAGAAGGGGGCGCGGTGCAGCATGCAGGTGCCCTGGAGGAAGAGCTCAACGGCGGCACGAGGAGGGGAAACAGCGGCGCGGGACGACGGCAGTGCTTCAACGGCGGCGCGCAGAAGAGTGAGCTCTGGCGGCGCCTCTCTGTCCTAGGTCGAGCCGAGAGGGGGGAATAGCCGATTGGGAACCCTAGCCTCGTATTCCCCACTCTCTCATTCCCGTTTCCCTCTCATTTCTGCCCCAAAATCTCTTCTCCCGCCGGCTGCCATCGAGCGCTTACCTCATCCTGTTCCACGCTTCAGCGCCGCTCGACCGTGAGGAAGCGTTCACTGAGAAGAAAGCCGGCCGCTTTCGAGCGCTTAGCGCCTATTGGGCCACGCAGGCCAAAAGCTGAGCGATTTATGTCCAATCTTCGAACTTACAACATGCTTTGCTGTTAAATTAATCCAAATGTTTTAAAACTTAGCATTGATCTTCACATCTAATTATAAGAACTGTGAACTCAGTTAAATTGTTTACTCCATACCTTTTTTTTCTGCCCACTAAGTGAATGTCTCTTGCAGCCGCTTTGTCAGTCTTGGAATTTCCGGGAACTGAAGCTCAAGTAAATGAACATAGAAAAGTATGGATAAAGTTAAGCAAATCACTGAACCTGGAAGGGATAAGATCAATGGTGGAAACAATTACACAAGAGATCAACATTCAACGGTGTTTATCTTTTGTTTATAGGCGTTGATATGCACATCTTATTTAAAATTTTGGGATCTTAAGCCCTAATATGTGTATCTATTTGTGATCAATGGGTGCCAAAGATTTATAATAACAGCTAATTTGTCGATGGAAGGGATGGGGAAAATATAAGTGAACTATTGGCACAATAGAGGTTGTACATGGCTCTGAGTTGCCAAATGGAAATGACCCTACTAATGTCTCAAATATGACATGCAGTACTTTCCGGCCAGTGTTCATCCGAATGTTTAATGCAGGTATTTTAGTTGATCTGTTGCGCGGACCTCTTCATGGAGTGATTCTCAAAGTCAAAGGTATTAACCTCTCAGATTTCCCTACAGTGCATTAGAATTTCCAAATACACTCATATGTCCATCTGTGCCTTTTATGCTTGTCCGTATTCTTCTAACTTCTTTTCTAACACATGTATAATGTCTGCGAGTTTTAAAATTTGTCTTCTTAATGTGAGTTTTAAATTTTTTACTAAGGTAGGGACTAATAGAGTCACTGCGATTGCGCAACGTATCATAAGACCCACTCAATCTGCGTTTCTACCTGGTAGAAACATTTTGGAGGGGGTGGTGGTCCTACACGAAACAATACATGAACTTAAAACTAAGAAGATGAGTGGGGTGCTGCTTAAGATAGATTTTGAGAAGGCCTATGACAAGGTTAGTTGGTCTTTCTTACAACAAACTCTGAGAATGAAAGGGTTCTCACCGCAGTGGTGTGACTGGGTTGCGAGATTCGTTCAGGGAGGGAGTGTGGGTATTAGGGTGAATGATGATATTGGTCATTATTTTCAAACACTCAAAGGATTAAGGCAGGGGGATCCCTTATCTCCTATTCTTTTTAACCTCGTAGCTGATATGTTAGCGGTCCTTATTGCAAGGGCAAAAGAGGATGGTAGTGTTGGGAGTTTAATACCTCATCTAGTTGAAGGTGGGGTGTCCATACTACAATATGCTGACGACACGATCCTTTTCCTTGAACATGATCTAGATAAAGCGGTGAATATGAAACTAATCCTTTCTATGTTTGAACAATTATCTGGTTTAAAAATAAACTTTCATAAGAGTGAGATCTTCTGCTTTGGGGATGCTGTTGAAAAGCAGGATGAATACCGTCACATATTTGGTTGTGATGTGGGACAATTACCTTTTAAGTACCTGGGCATACCTATTCATTATAGAAAACTCCTGAATAAAGAATGGCATCCAATTGAGGATCGTTTTGAACAGAAGTTGAGTAATTGGATCGGTAAATTGCTATCGTACGGTGATAGGCTCGTGCTTATTAATTCGGTTTTGTCTAGCCTGCCCATGTTTTTTCTCTCTTTTTTTGAGCTACCCATTGGGGTACGGAAAAAACTGGATTTCTTTAGATCTCGATTTTTTTGGCAAAGCGATCAGAAGAAGAAGAAATATCGTTTAACTAGATGGAACATTATTTGTCGACCTAAAGACCAAGGTGGTCTAGGGATCGAGGTTCTGGAAATTAAAAATAAATGTCTACTAAGCAAGTGGCTTTATAAACTCCTAACTGAGGAGGGGGTATGGCACGAGTTATTACATAATAAGTTTATTAGAGATACACCGTTGCAGCAAGTTGAAGCTAAACCCACGGACTCACCCTTTTGGAAAGGGTTAATGCGACTGAAAGGGGATTTCTTCGAACGGATTCAGTACACATTGGGAGATGGACTGACCATTCGATTTTGGGAGGATGTTTGGTTAGGAAACACTGCGTTAGCCACCCAATATCCTTCTCTTTATAATGTCGTGAGCTATAGAAATGTTTTGGTGTCACATGTACTTTGGAATGATCATCCTAACCTACAGTTTCGGCGAGCGTTGACTGGAGATAAATGGGACGCATGGTTGCATTTAGTTGAACGCTTAATGAACATCTCCAATTCTAATAACCCGGATTCTTTTAAATGGACATTGACAACATCTGGTGTTTACTCGGTAAAGTCCTATTATGAGGATTTGATGAATGGAAACACTAGATTTCTCCGCAAATATATATGGAAAATTAAAGTTCCACTTAAGATCAAAATATTCATGTGGTTCCTTTATCGTAAGGAATTATTGACAAAGGATAATCTGGCTAAAAGTAGTTGGACGGGATGCTCTAAATGTGTTTTCTGTGGTCACTCGGAGACAGTGGAACACTTATTCATTACTTGTGATTTTGCAAAAAAGATTTGGCGTTTAATTCATTTCACTTTTAGTATTACTCCACCGTTATCGATTAACAATCTGTTTGGGGATTGGTTAAATGGTGTTGACAAGAATACTAAAAATAGTATACGCATTGGTGTATGTGCTTTCCTTTGGGCAATTTGGAATTGCATGAATGATGTTATTTTTAACAAGATGGAAGCTGGTCATTTTTTGCAGGTAACACACAGAGCCACCAGTTGGATTCACATGTGGTCCTTCCTCTCACCGGAAGAGCTACGTGGAAGCTTGGATACAGGATGTGCACGATTGATGGCGGTCGTGCGGGCTATCTTCAGCCAGGGTGGGTGGCTTCATACTAGGAGGATACAGTATGTGTAGACTCCGACGTTTGCGAGTGACGACAGTTGGGAGTCATCTTGCAGTTCATTTGTTTTGTAATACGATGGATTAATCTGGAATGATGGATTTATATTATTAATAAATAAGCCGTGTGCATCCACTGGATGCAGAGGCTGGATTTTCCGTTTCAAAAAAAAAAATGTATAATGTCTACAGTATGGAGACATCTATTGGTGTTTTTTGTTGTAACAACTAAAAATTGTGTAAATCGATTAATCAGGAACTTTGTCATCCCCGTTGAGTTTTTCCTATTTATATATGGTGCCTGCACGTTGTACTCAGCCCAACTACAATACACTTTGTCCTATCTCAATCACCCTGCTACAACTTGCAGCCATCGCAGGTTATTCCTAGCATTGGAAAAACATCATTTGACTCCTCTACCAAGTGCTGAAGGTATTGAGTGTTTTCTTTGTGTGGGTTTTTGTTGTTTGGCCTTATCCTAACTATTCACACTAGACAGTTTGATTGTAGTGAAATTAGCTTCCCTTAGATGATCAACAGATTTAGAAGTAGGAGTCCAAGGATGTTAGTATGCTCACAGTAAAAATTGTGTCCTATAGTAGACGACGCATTTGTTGCCAAATAAAATCTCAGTACCCCTTTGGTTCACTTGGTCTCTGTAGGGATAAAGTTTTCTTGAATAATAAGAAACACCCACCATCACCATTATGCCATCGATATCAGCTCACTGAATTTGCTTCTCTATAGCTACTCCGCCCTTCTCAGGTGGCTTTCACCTGTCCCCACCCCCGCGCCGCTTTGAGAGTCTCTAGTGCAGCCGTTGACCCGGGCCGGATCCGAGCCGATCTCGCCGGCGTTGCCGGAGGGAGATGGCGAGGAGAAAGCGCCGGTTGTAAATATAGGACTAGGCTAGTCGTTTTGCTTTGTTTGTGTGCCTTCGTGGCGAAGAGGAGTATCACCTTGGCCGTCGGCGGCCATGGCCAAGGTCCCCCGATGCTTCGATCCGTTGCTGCAGAGCTGGAGTGGCACCCAGTGAAGCTCGCGGCGGGTGAAGCGGTGGAAATCTCTACAAATAAGGTCCGTGAAGGTAGTATCACCGACGGTGTTGCGGAGTCTCCGTCGGCTTGGTGGAGTTCTATTTTTCTCTCTGCTTCTTGGAGGAGGAAGAGGAAGATAGAAATCGGCCGCTGCCTTAAAGATTCCGCCCCTCAGGTCTGTATGCATCGACACACTCTTTGCTTGCCTCCCCCGATCCGTGGCAGCTTTGGGGTCGACGGCGAGTTGGTTTCGTTGCTGCGTTGTGTGCGGGCCTTCACTGCTTCTCGCTATCCTCAGTCTGCTCCTGATTTCCTCTCCTCGTCGACCATGGTGGCGATTAAGAGTGGAACTGATGGATGTGCTGACGATGGTTGGAGGTGGTTTCGGAGTTACAGAACCTACCACCGGAGCAAATCATCAGCGATTCAGCTGACATGCATGGCCTTATGGTGGCCTTCATTGCCGCAGAGAGTATCCGGCAAGATCTCAACCTCCCATGGGAGGCCCTTCAAGAGTAGTGTTGCTGAGGATTTCGCCTGGGCAGGAACAAGTGGTCTTGTCCCCGTTGCTGCTCGTGGCTGCAGTACGCTGCTCTCTCTGCTCCACGCTGGAGAAGAAGGTGGACCGGATTGCTTTTTTCAATTTCTTGCTGAGGCCCTCCTTACAAATGCCAGGGACCTATGTGTAATTTTCTTTTCTTATGGGGTTCCTTGTAAGTTATTGTTCATCCAGCGCTGCTAATACAGAAGGTTCGGTCCCTTCGGGGACGCTCCATTGTACAAAAAAAAAAAGAATTTGCTTCTCTAAACAAAAATCAGTGACTAGCATAGAAAGTGCCTTATTTATTAAAAAGTGCTCAAATTCCTTCACGCCTCCATGCCTGTCAATATATGTAAATTTTATGTTCTGGTAAAATTTCTATGTTGTGTTTTTTTTTTCAAAACCTGACAAATATGATGCCTTCACAAAGCACATAGTCACTATCTAACTTGAGGTGTGGCAGGCTTGACGTGTGGCACAATATTAGTTGCATCCAAACAGGTCAAAGTGTTCAATACTACTATATTTTGAAAGCCGAAATATTCTCAGGATACTTAAAAAAATCAAAGCTCCTAAATGGTCCCTTAACCTTCATCTAAGAAGCATCCTTCTTTGGACCGGAACTAGCCTAATTATCTTGATAAGGAGGGTCCTTTAGGATTTTAAAAAAGAGGGATCTTTGCAAAACCTGTTTGTGTGGACGGGCAACTAGAGTTTTTTTTTGAACTGATGTAGGGGGTCTTTGTACAAGATGTCCCTGTTTGTGTGGACGGGCAACTAGAGATTTTTTTTTACTGATGTAGGGGTCTTTGTACAAGATGTCCATCTTATGCTAAGGTTTCTTTGCAAAAGCTCAGTTGCAACACTGACTATGAGATGTTGGTCTGCTACCACAGACGTAGATAAAGTTTGATGTTTTTTGTTTAATTTTTACATATCTTAAACAATAAACGTGGATTCACAAATTAGAGCACCATACGGTGCTTAAAATGAAGGGTATTCCATTTTTTTATGAGTGAGCTGCAAGATCCATCTCTTGGTGTGGCAGATTTGCAAGGGTGATTCATACAACCACAAGTATAATAATTTTTCTTGTCGGTAAGAAATTTGCCTATAATATAATTGGCAAGGTGGCACCGGTGAAATCCTTTTTTGTTGTCGTTCTTAATACAAATCTCTCACAACAATTAGCTTCCAAGGAGGAAACAAAGTGCACACCTCAGTAGTTGTCACATGAGTATGGCCCTTGACCCCATCATAGCTTGCATGAACCGTAATTAGTGGATATGAACAAAGGAAAAAATTAGTCACAAAGTTCTCGAAAATAATCAATATTTTCCTACAAAATACACCACTATGTCTTGAAATCTGCTCTATTAATTTTCGTGTGAGCTCTTGCTCCATGCAATATCGAACATCCAAGGGCGCATGGTTAAGTACAAGATTATTAGCAGCAGTTTAAATGTGTGCTCAAAACTTCTGATGAAATTTGCTCCTTTATCGATTATAATGTCATGAACTCATAAAGGAGGTGGAAACTGAAGCATCAATCAGAAGGAAAATGGTCTTGACCTCCTTCTGGAATTCTGAAGATGAACACATGGTGTTTTTTAGAAGAATTTTAATGTTGTTAGGCAGGGATCTTTAACGGGAACTATTGGAGAAGCCATGTCTGCTCTGGTGCAGCCAACGTTCAACAAGTTAATGATGCTCTGTATTCTGAAGCTTTTGCATTGCTTCATGCCACCAACACAACACTTCAAATGGGCGCGCCTGTGTCATTGTTGTTCTGATTATTGGAACTTCAGTCCAGAAAACTAGGGGTGCTTTTCCGATCAAGGTATGTGTCGTTTGATGTTGAGGAACCAAACAACTTTGTCGGGTACTTCATATCATCTAACCAGGTCTACAATATGCAGATGCAAGATGTGTAATTGAAGGGGATATATGGATAAAGTTTATTCCTTTGGCATATTATCATTGAAATGTAAAGTTAAACCGTTACTTAACCATCACTTCGTGGGCTCTTGCAATTGCAGTTAACACATGAGGACCATTTTAACTTCATTTTTAGCTGCGGCTGGGCATCAAATATAGCTACTATTGAATGATTGAGACTCCATTTTTTTTGGAAGTGATCACCTACCTATAAACTGGGCATGATGTTTATCGATACTTATTTTTTGGGAGACAGAAATAATTGAATTTAATACTAGCACTATAAATTGTCAACGTTGTAGCAACGCACGGGCATTCAACTAGTGTATATATATATATATATATATATATATATATATATATATATATATATATATATATATATATATATATAGTGTTATTTGCAGGTTCTTTGGTTGGAAGTCCTCGATGGCAAGTTGTACCCTCTAGTGCTTACTAACTAGTAGTGTCGTATAGGAACAAACTTATATTGTTTCTTCGTGAAAAAAAAGTTATTTTCGCTGTTGAATTTATAAATACATTTGTTGTCACTTTGCAAGTGGAAATGTATGAGAATTTATTATGGTTCAAAGTGCATCTTTTAAATGTAACTAGTTATTTTTGATTATGTGAATTCTTTGTAATACACAAATTGTATATTTAGAGAATTTTCCAAAAAATTCATCAACAAACTATTGTGGGCGCTTTGATAAGTCTCCTTAAAACTTTTAGAGACACTTCGCCTGACTGCCCCCAAACTTTTGACACTTCGACCGCCACTTTGTCTAAATGTTCCAAAAGTTTTTTAAGTCATTTTGACAAAAATGTCTGTAAGTTATAAATTTTTAGGCCATTTTAAATGGCCTAAAATAAAAATGTGCCCTCAAGGTTTTAGAGTCAACTGTGGCATAGGATATTTCGAGTTGAAATTGACCGGCAATAAACGCGTGACGAAGGGACGCCATTGCCGCATAGCAATGGGAGCAAAATAAATGGAAATGTCGAACCGACCAGTGACGCGTGGAAGCACTGGAATGATCAAATATGGGCATCTATGGGCATGCCTCTACCGTAAGTTTCGTAAGTGAGCAGTCAAAGTTATGAGCCCAAGTAATGAAATAAGGGCCTTTTTGGTTTGAAGGATTTTCAAAACATAGGAACATGGAAAACAAAAGATCAAAGTGTCATGCACTTCAGTTGCTACAGGATTTCAAAACACACGAATTTGGTAAGAGATGTATTTGGATGGCATGCAGAAAACAAACGCAAGAATTTTGCAGGAATGGGGAGAGAGAGTAGAGAGATATGAGTGCATTGGACTTCTCAAGGAAAAAAAATAAAAAGAGGTTGGACCTCATGTTGAGATTCCTATGAAATAGAGGTCATAGGGATAGATTCCTTAGGATTTTTGTGGTGTCAATCCTACAATCCAAAGGCATTCCATAGGAAAAATTCCTATGGTTTGGGATACTCCAAAACTCCTATGAAATTGCTTAGATCCAAAGAGGGCCTAAACTAGCAAACCATGTCAAGAGACAAGAAATTTTTCATATGTCATATATTGTGGATTATCTACCGATTTTAGTATATCCTTGCTACTAGATGAAGTAGCGCCATTCCCCGCGTCGTCTTTCCTGTGTTCTTGCATGACATGGTTGGCGGGGCATGTGCTTTAGCGTTTTTCAAGCCATTACACTGCGTGGACATGCCAGCCATGTGGTGTAATTAACAACGAATAGATAGATTTTACCTTGTCGCCTCAACACTGAATAGATAACACGATTGTTGGTACATTGGTGACATGTCAACCCTCATTCAAGGATCCAGGTGAATTTATTAGGAAAAACAATTGTTTACAATCATAGTTTCACTATTGATTATTTAAAATCTCCCCACACGAGTTAATGCACTAATCACGTATAAACAAAAGATACATAAGTCATTAACCACAACGCCTATCACGAAAAAGGGCATCTTTCATAAAGTTATTTTGTTCTTTTCTAGAATAGGAAGAATCATGGACAAAAAGGATAGAAGCCACTAGATAAACCATGTACAACATTGATGTGCAAAAGTGCGGTAATAGTCCACCCAAAACAAAGAGAATTACTCATCTAACATGACTCACTCGATGGCCAAAAGAAGATATATTAATCACCATGAAGAGTCATGCCTTGAACCAAGCCCCCCTTCTAGACGACAACAAAATGCACATCTCGCCGAGGGCACCATTGACTGCGAGATCCAAGTTCTCACAAAACATATGTTGTTGACTACATGCCTGGATTTGGAGCTCCGTCAGTTTACCAAATTTATTTCATGATTGAATTCAATGCCAGAATAAAAACAGATCAGAACATTTGGGCAACCAAAAATTCAAAAAAAGAAGGCATGTAGATGGGACTACCATGTTCTAGTTATATGTGCAGGCTAGAAAAACAACACTGAAGGTAGATTCACGCAACAAACAACATTGCGTCCCTCCGGTATGCCCCCATATATGGTGCATCATTTACCTATTTTAGTGAGTTTGCAGGGATGTGGTGTGATAGATCTTTACTATTAAGGTTACAGTGGTGGTGAGACGGTGTCACACTTCTACTAAATTATATAAGAAATGCCATCGCAATGCCTAACTAACACAACACATGCATATACTAACAAACAATATCCACCTCAACTACAACACATGCATGCACTAAAAAACAATATCCACCTCAACTAACCCAATTATCCATCTAATTTTTAATATGTCTCTCATCTTCTCTCTCTTCGTATACACACGAGAACTAACTAACACAACGTATGCATGCACTAACAAACAATATCCACCCAAACTAACCCAATTATACATCCAATTTTTAATATTTCTATTAAGGGATTGGCCACGACAATTAAGCAGTTATCATGAACGCGTCCGCTTCCTACTAGGTTCGTTTAGGCTGCTATTAGGAGCAGCTCTGAAGGCCACTTTGCAAAGAACGTGACTGCCCAGCGCCTGGTCGAGAGTTGACGCCATGCTCCGCTCTTCGCTGCCCATCGCATGGCCGTGGCCTCCGCCTCATTCCTCGCTTGTCATCGTCCCGCTCTTCGTTATCAACGCCTTCCCGCAACCGCCGCGCGGCTTTCCTTCTTATCTCTATTTGTTGGCACGCTCCTTTGACACACACACGTTACCGTATCGGCGCGCTTGCTGATCAAGTTATTCGGTCAGATAATGGAACATCATCTCGACTGGGAGGCCAGGAGATTGTGTTGCGTGACCGGCAACGCGCGCAGAGGACGTCGACCGCGTGTGAGCGAGGTGAGGCAACCTTCTACTTTATCTCGTGGTGTAAGGAGCAACTCTCCATAATCCATTTGTGTCCTTCACCCGTGGCACATCGGTGGACCAATAGCATGAGATGGGACTATCGGACTATGGGAGTGTGTTGCTATTAGGAAGTTGAGTTTCAGCCATGGAGTCGACACTATTATGCACATACGGTGTTTGATTATTTTCCCATTGAGTTCTGAATGGTTGTTCCCTTCGTCACTTGACTTGTCACTTTGATTGAACTGTTGAGGCTCAATGATGTCATTCATGTATCTTGATGATTTCTTCAGGGCGACATGATCATATTTACAGAAAAAGCATGAATTGTTTTTTTCCTTAGTACTTGTATCACCTGCATTAACTATCCATATTTTAGTGATGTCCAATGATAAATCTCTGCTACAATCGATCCTGCCAAAATTAACATGTTTTCTTAGGGCCTTCGCAAGCATGTGTGTTTTAGTTAATTGCAGGAAGTATAATCACTATGTGTGCCATGAGGGACACATTTCACACAAGTGTTTTTCCACTTTAGTACGGTAAGTGTTTTGCCGCATAACGCAACTATAGGGAATGAGATTTGGTCATATCTGTCGCATGTTATTTTACTATGAAGATTAAGGGAGGACATAATAAGGTGTATATGCCAAGTCTCAAGTTTCGAACCCATGTGTAGTACATGACATGATGCAATCAGATCTCTTTCAAGCGGGTATGCAGATCTGGGGTGCTATGCTACCTCTGGCCATGGCAAGTGCCAACGGAGATGGAGATTGGGCTCTGGTACTCTACTAGATTAACTGCCTGAATCTCTTTCTTGTCTGGATTTTTTCATTTCAAAATCCTTTCTGTATCTAAAGACTCACGAAGCACCATATATATGGTGTTATAGTTACCCTTTTTTAATTGAGCGAGTGCTAAATTGCTTAAAATTTGCACTTTATTTTCTTTAGGTTGATCTTAAACTCCACTATAAAAAAGAAGCGTGTAGTCATAATAATGACCGACGAACGAGAGGGTATCCGCGATCAACTATGCATACAAGCGCACGTAAAGTGGACACTTCTAGTGCAGCATGAGAGGTTCTTTTGCACGGGCTCAGTCATACGGGATAGTGGCTTCCACGAGAGCTAGGGATTTTCGTAGTTTTAATTTCATGTTTATAAATTGTATTTGTTTAGATTTTGTTTGTTGCACTCCAAGAATAAGGAGATACAAACATTGTCATTGCAATATGTCTAGATTTTATTATTTGTAAATAATACCAATATGACATCATCTTTCGTGGTTCATTTAACTCCTAGTACTCCATCGTTTCACATAGTACCCAAGGACCATTTTAATAGATTTGGTTAAGTTTAAAAAAGATGATGTCCGCAGTTATAGTAAGGCAAGATGACATACTTTTGAAACAACGACAATGCTGGAGCAATGATAAACAAAGAGTCTGGAAACAAAGGGAATGAGAGGCTTGGGGAAATATATCACTTTGCCTTCTTGAAAGGAGAGTGGTTAAAAATACATGACTATTGCGGAGGAGGAAAGAAACCGGAGATAAAAAATCGATATAAATCACTATAGAAATAGAAACTAAGTGAGGCATGTTTCGAATTAGAAAAACAATGTTTTAACAGTGTATCTATTATTTTGTTATTTCGTGGCAATGCACGTGCACTCAACTATTAGTATAGTTATGCACCTTGACATTTCAGTACATTTTCCACTTTGAGCTTGCGTTTTGAATTTATTTTCCACCTTATAACTTTAGTTGCGCAAGGGAAATGTGTTACTGTAAATTCTTAGAATGTTCATTTGTGTAGTTAATCACATGATCTGATAGATTTGCAATCTCTATATATAGAAATTTGAAGTGTGTAGGAGGATGAGGGCACGATGGGATATACCTCATCATACAACCCTTCGATTTGTCTATACCATTCTCTGCAGTGCAGTAGAATCCTTTCCCGCATGTTTACGAGGTCATAATTATTACTTGCGATCATTATTCACATGTGCTATATCCTTGTGTGGGAGTGAGACTTTGCATTAAAAATGTATATGTAAAAATGATGTATTGCACATTCACTTATCTGTTGTATTTTAGAATAGTATTTCAAAAATGTGCCCTTGTGGATGCACGACATTGACATTCCTAGAATAATAAAACCACAACAACCATAGATGATAGGAGCAACATTAGCTAGATGGACGAAGCGAGAAAAATAACTTTAGATTAATGAATTTATATGTTGTATCGTGCTTCCGTAGTAACGCACGGGCATTCAACTCATATTGCTAAAACTATTAGTTTCAACGAGATGGTCCTGTTTTAGTCTGCTACAGCAACCCATGCCGTATGCAATGACACTCACAAGACAAGGGCGTGGAGCCACAAGGCGAGAAATCTAGGCCAAAAACCAGAAGGCGACGGGAGAGAGACAAACATGGTCAACAACGACAGAGAATCCGCAGCTAGCCTATCGGGCATACAATTTAGAGAAAGACTTGGTAACGGATAATAATTCATAATGCAAAAACAAATCTTAAAAACATATTGAAAGTTCATTTCGTTTTCCTGGTGTTTTGTGCGTTAGTTAACAATACTAAGTACATTATTTATCGAGGTGTTTAGTGTACAATTGTTATACTTAACATCCGCATCGATCACCAAAAAGATCGATGAAGATAGGCCATTGAAATTTGGGACAGCGAGGAGCCGGATTATCTAACCAGATTATTCTCGAAAACCGGATATTCCGGTTAGGATGGTTTCTGTCCAGTTCGGGACAGAGATGAGCCGGAATATTTGAACCGGATTATTCAAGATGAACCGGATATTCCGATTGGAGAAGTCTTGCTCAAAATCGGCTAAGGATTGGAGATGGAACTCACAGAACCCAACCGGATTATCCCGTGTCAATCGGAATATCCGGTTCAGGTTCCCGCGCCGGACAGAAGCCAACCGGATTATTGATACCGGATTATTCAGCCCCAGTCGGATATTCCGGTTGAAGTCAACGATTTTGATTCAGATCTGAAGAAAGAAGCCAACCTGATATTTTGGTCCAAACTTGGATCGGATATTCCGGTACCCTGTTTCCTGCTCAAACAGTTAGATTTGAGGAGGGGGTACAATTACCCCTCCTCTTACTCCTTAAGCTCTAGTTCGTCCCCAAGCATTGAATAGAATTTATTGAGCTCACCAAATCTTTAGTTACTCCCAATCCCTCCCACCAAACTTGTTGATCTTCGGAGGATTGAAGGAGAAGGCCCCGATCTACATATTCACCGAGCCGTTCTCATTTACCCCTCATATTCTTGAGGGATTCGAGTTTAGGGTTTCAATTTGTGGAGAACCTAGACCTTTTGCTTCTCTTGGCGATTCTTGGTGTTGGGAGCCCCCAATTTGGTTGTGGGTGTGTGTGCCCCAAGCTTGTTTGTAAAACATTCGATTCCCGTCTCAAAGGGGATCAATAGTGGAAGGTGGACTAGGCCTTTGTGGCGGGGTTCATCAGAGAATAGGGTGATTCCTTTGTAGCGTTGAGTAGGCCTTCGTGGCGGGCTCACACCCCTCCAACGAGACGTACTCGCTTAACAAGGAGGAACTCGGGATTACATCGTGTCTCCGCGTGCTTCATATAGGTTACCTCGTTCCCTTCCCCTTTACTTGTGCTTGTATTGTGTTTGTGCTTGTTGTTGTTGTCATATAGGTAAATTCACCATAGTTGCATTATCTAGAGAGTTTACCTTTATGTTAAGCCTAAACTTGAAGAAAAATTAAAATTGGTCGTAGAACCTATTCACCCCCCTCTAGGTGCCCTCACTAACCGTTCACATATTAACGGGGAATCTTAAACCAACATGTCCTACTAATATAATAGCCGAATATTTTGCAAATGATATTCCGTTCACATAACTTATGACACATAGTCCAATGGGAATTTTAAAAAATCATGTCAGTACAGAGTTAATGCCAGTAGAAAGTTATGTAGTGCACATGTATAAAGAGTATATATTAATAACACGAAGATACCTATTACATCCAACCTCTGCAACAACGCAATCGCCTAATGGCACGACGGATGCACACAAGAAAAAAAGAAGAAGAAAAAAACAAAAACAAAATACAAATTTCCAGTCCTTGCAGCAACAACACAACCACTATCAAGACAACACCTGATGCCTAAGTACTCCAAAAGAGACGCGCCAAAGAAGGAAACAGTGCATCAGCGCTGTCGTCACCCGACCGTAGATCTTTGGTTTTCACCTTGGAGATAATTTCTGCTCTCAAAACAATGACTTCAACAAGTCCATCCCTAGGCACTACCAATTAAGGGCAGAACTTGGATTTTCATCCTGAAAGATAAGACCTTGAACTCCACATGTGCGGTCGCCCCCACTTACATGCCGCTGCTACGAAACTCCAAGAAGTTCCTCAACGACTAAGCTTCTGTTGAGGTCCTTAGTTTAGTCAAGTAGGCGAGGGCATTTCCATCGCAAGGATTCAATCCAGCCACAGATTCCCCTACGGCTACCTTGTTACGACTTCACCCCAGTCGAAGACCCCACCGTGGTAACGCCAATAAGACCACCAAAGGAGTAGACTCCAATCACCATTAATAGTTCTCCAATCTCGGCTTACATGAATTCTCCGCCTCCGAGTTCACCAAGGAGTAAAATATCTCCTAATGGCAATGGATATCAGAGCTTCGCGCCGCTCCCTCCATAACTGAGAACCAATGGGCACGGCCAAATTCCACCCGATCCAACAATCTCCCGGCATAACACGCTCATGGGAGTTATGGGATAACACTCTCATGGCATAACACGATCATGGGAGTTATGACCGGTGATGGCAGCTGTCGCCCGGTGAGGGAAAATCTGGCCTTCTAGATCGGATCGGGGGTCCTCCGGAGCCTCCCTCGTGCGGGACGACCTAGGAACCAATCTCTTTTGGATGGATGGAGAGAGGGCGCTGGGAGTTTTCTAGATGTGTATTTGGTTTGACCGAAGGTGGTCGGAGATGGGAGATCGTTGGCGTCGGCGGGGACCTAGTTGCGTGGCCTTCTCGTCGCCTCAGGTATGCCCCCAAAAGGATGTATTGCATCTTACGCTGCATCAATTGAAGTTGTCACAAAAGGTGGTCAAAAGTAAGGTCTAATAAAGAAGATCATAAGGAAATAACAAAATTTGTTTTTCCCATCGAAGTTTGAAGTTTACTAACTGAAAAAGCATATTATGAGTAATCCACATCGTCACAAATCACCACACACAATATTTAATTCAGACTAACCATGTACCTGTCCCAGAATGGGGCTTTTCTATGTTCTATCTCACCTCAAATAAATACATACTAGAAAGGAAGAGGTCGCTTTGCTGCGTCCGCTCCATTATAACTGAGAGAATGGAGGTTTGGATTGGAATTGAAATACCAGAAACATATCCTTGTTAACAAAACCTTACTACATGTTAACAAAACTTTTCTACATGGAACAAATGGTAGAGCGCCAGGAGTTGGGCAAGCAAAAAGAACCACCATTGTCATGACGGACTAAGTTTAGCCAAAGTGACAATAGAAAAGTACCTACCTAACATAGGCCAGCAGAAGTAACATCTCAGGGAGGCTAATTTTCTGACGCCCTCTCTGCCATTTCAAGGATTTTTAATTTTCCATGCATGCTAATAACCATGCAGATTGGTACCAGGGCGACTTCTCAGCCTTGATAGTTAAGCTACAATGAGCACTCACACAGCTGTACGTTATGCACATCGCATGCTTGACAGAATCACAGATATTGCTTACACTGACTAAATGAAAATTCTATTATTTCCTCACACACCAGAAATAAAGGATTTGCTTAGATTTGTTGTACAACTGATTCTGATTTCTTGAGTTCCTGACTCTCCAGTTACCGTCAACTCACATGCTTGGCTTAAACAATCAGATATCCTGAGGCTTGAAGAAGTAGGAACCAACAAAAACATATTTGGCTGCTTCAGGGGTACTATCACGTCAGACTCTTCCTATCTAGAGATCCAAACTTGTAAGCTCAAATCTGAAGAGCACTATACAGTATTGTGGCTTTGTTTGCCTCTCCAGGACAAATTGTAAATATACCTCCATTATCTCATAATACTGTATAATAAAATCACAGTAAATTATTCAAATCATGACCAAATGCAGTTATACTCAAATCATTTCCTTCATGGTCCCGTGCCTGAAAAGGTCACTGGTACTTCTAAAACCCTCACAACCAAGAGCACATTAATTGAATGATCACACTTGAAGGGATCACATGTTAAATACTCCCCCCCTACACTTTTATAAGGCACTCTAGTTTTTTCTTGTTTCAAATGTATCTAGACTTATTTTGCATATAAGTTCACTCATTTTAGTATGAATATAGTCAATATCAAAATACTAGATAGAATGCCTTATATAAAAAAGACGGAGGTAGTAGTAAAGATAAAATACTGACACTTTTCTACAGCTAACAGGTCCAGCAAAATATAAAGCCACCTCAGCATTAACCAAATAAGACAGAAAGCATTGCACAATTATGATCTACAGGTTTGACATAGGGCACCAGGCATGTTCTTTCTATTAAAACAGAATGAAGGGCAGTAAGAAGCACTCAGTTCCCAATGAACTCTCTCATGTTCTTCAACCAAACCACGTACTACTCCTCATCCTTGCCCATCGTGCAGTGAGTGCTTGATCCCCCTCACCTCAAGATACCTGTGCAAGGACTTCTGCAAGCTCTCGTCTAGAATCCTGTTGAAAACAACAATAAATTAAGGTCAGAAGAGAATTGTACTAAGAAGCAACGATGTTCAGTAGTCATCTAGTCTAGGTACTTAAGTAGACAGAACATAGAGAAAATGGTCAGCAATCCGAGAATTACACAAGAATGAAAGATAAAGATTATGCTATTTCTCGGAACAGAACAAAAGTAGTCATCTATCTATTTCTTGCTTTGA
>CM054059.1:494764996-494843624 GCA_028641055.1 Alopecurus myosuroides | reverse complement strand
ACGCGGCCATGTCGTGGGCACCCACACGACCACGACCACGCCTCCGTGGCTACAAAGCCACGCGCAGGCGCCCACTTCGCCACCCCACTCCCCTCACCACTCTCAAACCCGACACAAGCCACGAGCCTAGCGAGCTCTCTGTGAGCACCGTGTGCACGTTTTTCGCCGCCGGCCACCGCGGACTACACACCGAGGTGGAGCTCACCCCGAGCATCACACCACCTCCTTTTCACCTCCATTGAGATTGCCGTACGCCGTAGCCCCGCCTTGATCACCTCCCGTGCCCTCTCGTTTGCAAGAGCTGCGCCACCGTCGCCAGAGCCGCCGCGGCCGCGCTGCTGCACGCCGTTGATTGGAGCCACCCGGGGTGCCAGCAACCGCGCCCCTGCACTGCACCACGCCCACGCGACGTCCTCGACACCTATCTACCGCCCTGCAAGCCCCCACGGTGAGGAATCGCGAGCACCCGCCGCCGTCGTGTTCTCTGTCGTGAGAAATAGGGAGAGAGAAGGGGGACTACCACGGGCTGTCGATCTTCAGATCAACGACCCCGTTTAAACAAAGCCTTTTGCCGCGCTGTGCGCGCGGGCGCATGTAATCTTGGCCTGTTGCGCGCTTAGATGGGCCGCACCGTTTGAAAAGCCAGCCCGCGCTGTTAATTTTATTCCTTTTAAAAATTCACAGAGAACTAGCGTTTTACTTTTGTCCTGTGAAAATAGAAATAGTGGGAATTAAATTCAACCAAAAATCATAGCAGTAGCTAGACATTTTCTAAGCTACATGTAACTTGTAGATCCAGATTTAGTGCATTATTTTTTGCTGTAGTATTTAAAATGCCAGTGACTGTCCGTTAGCTTATTTTGTGCATAAATTTAAGAATATGTGTCCAAATTGATCAAATTTAATTGCACTGAGTAGCCCTTGAGTAGATAGAAGTATTACTTGACCTTGTATCAAGGAGAGTTACCTATGGAAAATACCATCCATTTTGGTATATGTCCAGTAGGCTTTTCTAGGATTTTTAGAGGCTGTTTAATAATGTTTTTTGATGTGGATCCAATTGGATGAGCTTGTGTATGAATAGATATATATAATCCTAGATTTTTGTAATTTTTAGATCTCTAGATTATTTATGGCATGCATTTCTAGATTTAGCACTTTTCTGTTAATATTAAATCTCGTGTCTTTAGTTTTGAATAAATGTTTGCATGTTTAAATCTTGTTTTCTAGCATGTGTAGAGGTTTTTCTCTGTTAAAATGATGTTCTCTTGCACTACTTGTATTCTAGGAAGTTTGTGCATGTTCGGAAAACAGATAGAAAAGGATTAGTCTAGTATTGTTTTCTAGTCTTTTATTAAGTAGATTTTGTGAGCAAAGTATTGTTGAGTTTATTACCTAAGTTTTTGATGTTTTCTTGTTGAGTCCAGTACCATTTTGGTACTTATTATAAGATGTTATCACCTCTGTTAGTTTGCACTTTATTTTATAGAGAAGCATGAGTAGCATTGTTTGTTTATTTTTCAGACTATTGTTTTCACTAGTATGATTAGCTTTGTAATATTTGTTTGGTGGAATATTATTTTCCACAAGTGTGGCCAGAGGAGTTTTGACCTCTAAATGCCTTGTTAGACTAGTAGAACGCCCACTGGTGCCATTGCATTTTGGTGAGAAATAACATTTCTTCACCCTAGTAGTGTTAGTAATAATATTGTTCTTTTTATGTGTGCATGTGAAGTGTTATTTTTGCAAACTTTATTGTTGGATTGTTTTGTGAATTTCTTGCTGTATGTATTACTTAGTACCATTGTTTTTCTTAGATTGGTCCTGATTGTGTATCCTTTATTTTATTTTACGACGATAGAAAACGAAGAAGAAGTGATTGGTGCAGGGGGATATTATTATCATTCTTGTTGTTATCAAGAGCAAGACCCAAACCAATACCAGGGGGATATTATTATTTCAACCCAAATTTTAAATTTCATCACTTAAAAAAATTCAATTTTTAAAAAATCATTCCAAAAATTGTTCACCATTTTAAAAAATTGTACATTTTCATAAACTGTTGAAATTTTGAAATATATTCAATTTGAAAATAGTTCAGAGTTTAGAATCTAAAACTTTTACATATTTGGAAATTAAAAAAAATTAGTTCTAAAAATATTCCAGAAACAAAGGATAAAGGATAATCCAGAATATATTTAAAAAGCGCACACCATCATGTGAGCTGGAATCTCTTCTAGCTGGCTCCCTGGTCGCGTAATGGGCTAGGCCCATGTAGCCGAGCGTGAGCGAGGCGCGCTCCTCACAGGCTCGTAGTTTTCTCACGAGCGACCTACGCGCATGGGCGAATCAAGCGTACCGCTCGCCGCAAGCGATACATAGGAAACCCACATAGTGCTTGCGAGCCTAGTTGTCTGGACCATACACCAATTCATATTACAGTGTGGAGTCCGAATTTTTTATGGGATTGGGCCGCGCGCACCATCTCCCTCCCGATCGAGGCCCGCCCTTGGATTGTACCACTCGTTTTTTGGTGGGCGAGCAGTGTTGCGTGGTCGACGATGGCGAACTAGATGCCGTTCTATAGAGTTGGGCGAGGGCGGAAGCGGTGTAGATGCGTCGGGAAATGGCTGATGCGCGTATAACACACGTTCGTTCGGAGACCCCAAGAGGAAAGTTTGATGAGCACAGCAGCAAGTTTCATTCAGAAAGAAACCAATGTTGAATCGACCAGTAGAAGGAAGGAGTAAGTTCAGAAGGTTGTTGCAGTCAAGATAGTAGAGAGCACTACCGGTTCAGCAGCAACGTGGAACCAACACAACACAATCAAATCACTTTGTCCCAACAAAGCAGTGAGGTTGTCAATCTCACCGGTTTTGCTGAACACAAAGATATTAAACGTATGGTTTGAAAAACAATATGAAAATAATAGCAGAAGTTTAAAAACAACAATTGCGGTGGTTGTATTATCAGTATGAGAAAATGGACCGGGGTGCACAGTTCACTAGTGGTATCTCTCCATAAAAGATAAATGACATGTGTGGTGAAAAAATTACAGCTGGGCAATTGACAGAAATGAAGGTTACACCGTAGTGCATATGCAAGACATAAAGATTACTATGAGATTCATGCGGGCATTAGAACAAGATACATTGACAGTCACTAGTGGAAAACGGGGCTTTTGCTCACCCGCGAGCACCCCTTTCGCCCCGGCTCGGCCACCACCCCGTGCAAAATACTGCAGAGGTGGGGCCGGGCGAGCAGTGCGCGTGGTGGGGGAGGGGGATCATTTGCCCCGGTTGGTGGCTCCAACCGGGGCTAAAGGCCCTCGACGAGCAAGGCGCGTGCGGCCGCGTCGTGTGTGTGTGTTTGTGTGTGTGTGGGGTCTTTTGCCCTGGTTTGTGGCTCAGACTGGGGCAAATGATCCCCAACTAGATGAAAAGTTGTTTCTATATTGCTCTTTAGTTAATAATTTCAATTTTTATTAAGAAAAACTAACCAAATAGATGGAAAATGAAAATTAATATAATTCTTTTTTCTTTAAATCCAATTTTTTCTATTTTTATAAACAGTACCATGCCAGCGTTATGCCACTCACTTTTTGGTGTGTTTTGCTCACTTGTTTTCCCCTCATATGCATAAGCGGTGTTCGATGAAATGCCCGAGGGCATAATTCCATCTGAGCTCGCAGAAAACAAACATGTAATATTGCTAGACTATTGTGTAATAATGTATCAAACCTACATGGTTCATGTAGTTGGATTCGTCCACCTCTGTTTTCCACATGTCGGGCGTGTGAACTGGAGGATTTGTAGATATATAGAACAAAACAAACGGTGTCGCCATCATACAGCCCGACCGTGGCTCATGAATGCATATATGCATATCGAAAGCAGGGTTGGACGTATGATGGCGAATCCGGATGATTTCTAGTCGGTCGATGAACTGAATGATGTATCAAACCTTTTGTCAAACCTTGAATGGGGGGATGTAGAACAAAACAATCGGCATCGTAGGCATACAGCCCTGCCGTGGCTCCTGGAGTGCATATATGCATATAAAATGCACGGTAGGACGTATGCTGGCGAATCCGAATGATTTGTATTCGGTGGATGAACTGAATGATGTATGATGGGACTCCGAGAGGTGGGCTATATATAGGGTCCTATGGCTCACAAAGTGTTGTGCTAGGGTTTCAATCCAACGGTTAAGAAGCGCTCGAAAGAAACACCCCTGATCCAACGGCTAACAAACGCTCGAAACAAACACACCGTACCCCTGATCGAACGACTGACAAGAGTTCGAAAGAAACACACCTCTGATCCAACAAATCACAAGCGCTTGAAAGAAGCACACGATCCGTGTGATTCTTTGTGATTGGTCCCAACGAAACTGTAACCCTTTAGTCCCGGTTGGTAAAACGGGCCGGGACTAAAGGGGTCTGTTTCTTCTCACTATAGATATATGTTTGCATGCATTGCCACCATTGGCATAAACACATATAAACTCACCACTCTCCCATGGCTTCTATCGTACCCACTCTAACCTTCCTACAGGCGGAGGCACTTTCCACCTCAAACTACCCCTGCCCGCCCGGCTACAGCGTCCCCGCCGGCTGGATGCTGAGCGCCGGAGGAGTGCCGGTCCCTCCTGTTCTTCAAGGTGTGGCACGTCGGACGGCCATCACGAACCACTACTACCACGAGCTCTCGCCGGAGAAACGGAGGAATCCCAGTTGGAATCCCAGTTGGAATCCCTACTACCGCCCTACTTGGGACGCCTTCTTCATTAATCGGCTTGAGAGTGCGCTCGGAAGGTACGAGGAGAACGGCCCGCCTGCTTTGAACTTCAACGAGGCCGGTCGTCAGCTGTGGTGGGGCGGCGGACGGACTCTTCAGAGCGCCATGAACTACATCAGGGCCGGCGATAACCCCCGCCCGCGCTACCCTCACGCCCAGTCCTGGGGTCGTGATCCTCCGAGGGAGTCTAGAGCACCGTCCGACGATAGTGATGACGACGGCGGCGACTACGACGACTAGGAGTCGGAGTATTATAGGCCTAGGCAGGAGTATGACTAGTAGATCAGATGCACTCTTGCCATTATGTACTGCCTTGTTTATTTAGATTTATGCTCTCCGTTTAGGTTTAGATCCAATCTTGCCATTATGTACTGTGCCATGTTTATCTATCGAAATGTACCCCCTCCCCAACATGAGTCGTTGGATGAGGGGTGTGTTTCTTTCTGGCGTATGAATACCACCAATCAGCAAGAATCACATGGAAAACAGAAAACAGACGCGCTAGCGCGCCGCAGTTTCCCGGAATACGACAAATTCTTTTATTAAAAACGGAAAACAGACGAACACTACTCCTCATCGTCGTCGGGGAACTCGTCGGTGACCTCCTCCTGGTCGTCGTCGTCGGCGAACTCGTCGGTGACCTCCTCGTCGTCGTCAGAGGTGCATGATGGTATGTCCGAGATAGGCCCCCACCTCGGATCGTCGGAGGCCCAGATTTCGCCGGCGTGGTCGGCCTGACGGAGCTCTTGC
The DNA here is from genome assembly GCA_028641055.1 of Alopecurus myosuroides. Taxonomy (NCBI): domain Eukaryota; kingdom Viridiplantae; phylum Streptophyta; class Magnoliopsida; order Poales; family Poaceae; genus Alopecurus; species Alopecurus myosuroides. The sequence goes on along the minus strand of CM054059.1, from coordinate 494,838,075 downwards.
AGCGCCTTCGTCTTCGCCTCCCGAGCGGCATGTAACGCGAGGTGGCATTCGTGGCGCCGCTCCTCCCGCTCAGCCGCGCGGGTCTGCCAAAGCTCCTCGTCAGTGCTCTCCTCCCCCAGATTGTTCCGGTAATACTCGCGGACCACGCAGTCGTCCCTGGCTTTGACTAGACCCTAAAACGCGCGGTGCCTGAGGTGGCGGTGGTCGGCGGAAGTGACGATCTGCGGCGTCGGTGCCCTGGCCTCCGCTTCCCAGAGGGTGTGGTAGTCGTTGAAGTTCATCAACGACTGCGGGCGGTTGAGGCGCTAGGCCGCCGCGTCCCAGGCGCAGGTGGCCTCTGCCGCCGTTGCAAAGGATCCGAGGGGGATGCGGTCGTCCCCGCAGCGGATATGCGCGGTGAACATTCCGTTCTGCCGTGCTCGGACGCCGCAGAAGCCGGTGGTGTTGTTCCTCCTCGGAGGCATGGTGGCGGCGCGACAGTGCGTGGAGAGGAGAAGATGCTCGAGGCGCGACAGCTTATACCGCACGCTCGTGGCCACGTATCATAACTCCCGCGCCACGAGGCACAACTCCCGCGCCTCACTTTTCATAATTATTTTTTAAAACAGATTTTGTATTTGGAATCTTTACGCAATTTTAAACACTTTTCATATTTAAAGTTTCTTCAAATTCAAAACCATTCATAAACTAGGTTTTAAAAATTGTTTGAAATTTCAAAAATTCTTACTAGTTTAAATAGTTGGAATAATTAATTTTTTAAACAGAAAATGTGTTTGAAATCTTTGTCCAATTTTAAACACATTTCATATTGAAACTTTCTCCTAATTCGAAATCATTTGAAATGTAATTGAAAAAACATTTTGAAAATGTATTTAAACGGGGCAGGGGAAAAATGGCGGCATGAAGCCAAAAAACGAAATTTCGGGGCTTTTGCCCCGGCAAAAGACCCCCTTTTGCCCCGGTTCGTGTTACCAACCGGGGCAAAAGCCCTCCAAGTATATAACCCAGGGCGGAGCAACCGCCCGGGGAAAACCCTCAGAAGACGCAGATTTCGCTTAGTCCCCGGCGCCAAAATCCTCTCTGACGCCGTCAGCCTGCCGGATTTCCGCGCCGCAGGAGAGATCTTCACCGCCCCGCGCCTTTCCCCTCGCCCCCGAGCCCGCGCCACCGCGCCCTTCCCCTCTCCCCCGAGCCCGCGCCCAGCCCCGAGCCCGCACCCGCGCCTTATAGCTCGCCGCCGGCATCCTCGTCGCTGTTCGACTCGCCTCCGCTCCCTCGAGGTACTGCTCGCCGTAGTGTACCGCGGTATCAAAATATTGAGGGATTTTTAGTATACTTAGGAATTTTTAGATATACTTAGGAATCTTTAGGATTTTTTGTATACTTAGGAAATTTTAGTATACTTAGGAATTTTTAGTATACTTAGGAAATTTTAGATATACTTAGGAATTTTTAGTATACTTCGGAATTTTTAGAAATTTTTAGTATACTTAGGAATTTTTAGATATACTTAGTATACTTAGGAATTTTTAGATATAATTAGTATACTTAGGAATTTTTAGATATGACTTGTTCAAATAAAGATATGATATAGAATTTTTAGATAGTACTCCCTCCGTATCAAAATATAAGATGTTTTAGCATTTTGTAGATATAATGTATCTAGACATGTTTTAGTGTGTAGATTCATATGCATCTTACACTGAAATAATATGATCACGGGTGACTCAATGGCCCTCCTCGTGCCTGATCATACATATATATAGGAGAGAGTACATCTTGTGTTGCAAGTTTACAGGTTCACTTGGGGGCTAAGCCTAAACCTTAACCGCCAGCGCCTGGGCTAATGGGCCAGGCTGGTCGGTTGCCTAACACTCTCCCGCAGTCTGAACTAGGAGGGATATCGACGTGAAGACTGTACCTAAACTCCTGAAACAATGTTGCGGGTAGTCCCTTGGTGAAAATGTCAGCGTACTGAGAGCTAGATGGTACATGAAGAACACGAATAGCTCCAATGGCCACCTTCTCGCGAACAAAATGAATGTCAAGCTCGATGTGCTTCGTCCGCCTGTGCTGAACCGGGTTTGCCGAGAGGTATACAACGCTGACGTTGTAACAGTAAACAACAGTAGCGGTGTTCACAGGACGCCGCAACTCCTACAAAAGATTACGTAGCCAACAAGTCTCAGCAACCACAATAGCCACCCCACGGTACTCGGCCTCAGCACTGGAGCGTGAGACAGTGGGTTGCCGACGAGAGGACCAGAACACCAAGTTATCACCCAAGTACACACAAAACCCAGAAGTTGACCGTCGTGTATCCGGGCATCCTTCCCAATCGGCATCCGAGTAGGCAACCATGGAATGGGAAGAAGTGGAGTGAAGAACAAGACCGAGGTCTAGTGTCCCCTTTAGATACCGGAGAATGCTTTTAATGAGTTGATAATGAGAGTCGCGAGGATCATGCATGTGGAGGCAGACTTGTTGAACGGCATAGGAAATCTCGGGGCGAGTGAGGGTGATGTATTAGAGAGCTCCGGCTATGCTGCGATAGTGAAAAGGATCAGGATAGGGGTTACCGCTGGCTGCTGCAAGCTTGGGTTTTGTGTCGATGGGTGTGGAAGAAGGTTGACAATCACGCATGCCAGCCCGTGAGAGAATATCTAGAATGTATTGGCGCCGAGAGAGATGTAGAGTGGCGGGGGTGCGAGTCACGGATATACCGAGAAAATGATGGAGTTGACCGAGATCCTTCATAGCAAAGGCAGAGCCTAGAGTGTGGATTATATTTTGAAGGAGATGTGGAGAAGAGGCTGTGAGAATAATGTCATCGACATAGATTAGAAGATAGGCTGTTTGGTCCCCTTTGTGAAAGGCAAAGAGAGAAGCATCGGATTTGGAGGCAACGAACCCGATGGTGCGAGCATGGGCGGCAAAGCGCTGGAACCACGCTCCCGGGGCTTGTTTGAGCCCATAGAGAGATTTTTGGAGACGACACACATGGGAAGGATAACGAGGGTCGATGAAGCCAGAGGGTTGTTGGCTATAGACTTCTTCGGTGAGATCACCATGAAGGAAAGCATTTTTGACGTCTAGTTGGTGAATGGGCCATTGTTGAGAGAGGGCTGAAGGGAATATGCCCGAGAGGCAATAATAAAGTGTTTATTATGTTATTCCTTGGTTATGATAGATGTTTATTTCTCATGCTAGAATTGTATTAACCGGGAACATTGATACATGTGTGATTAATAAACAAACCGACGTTCCTAGTGAAGCCTCTCTTTTAACTAGCTCGTTGATTAACAGATGATCAAGGTTTCCTTATCATAGACATTGGATGTTGTTAATAAAGGGATCACGTCATTAGGAGAATGACATGATGAACTTAGAACGTAACTCAGTTTAACAATACGATCAAGTCATTTAGTTTTGTTGTTATGTCTTACATTCGGAGTAACATTGTTCCTTAGACCATGAGATCATGTTAATCACTAATACCGAAAGAATACTTTCATAACATCAAACGTCACACCGTAACAGGGTGACTATAAAGGTGGCATTAGGTATTCGGAAAGTGTTAGTTGAAGCTCATGGATCAAGAATGGGATTTTTCCATCCAATATGACGGAGAGATATACTCAGGGCCCTCTCGGTGATATCACATCGACACCGCTTGCAAGCAAGTGATAGATCACAAAGATGTTATATCATAGGAACGAGAAAAGAATACTTGTCGGATAACAAGATCAAACAAGGTATGGTGGATACCGATGATCGGATCTCGGGCAAGTAAAATATCACGAGACAAAGGGAAATCGTTACGATGTTGAAAGGTTCACACGATCACGAGAGTCATCGTTGAATATATGGGAGTCATCACGGATTTCCAGATCCCGCTGTTGATTATTGATCGGATTGGAGTCTCGATCATGTCTATATTATTCACGAACCGTAGGGTGACACACTTAAGGTTCGATGAAGCGTTAGAGAGGATACAGAACACCGAAGAATATTTTGGGCAGCTCCGAAATTGTTTCGCGGGAAATTGAAATAGTTCAAGGGTTTTTTCGTCGAACGGTTGTTAATAGAATTAACAAATGGTTCGAGGTGCTGCATGCAAATGTTTGTTAATGGAATTAACAAATATAAATAAAGAAATAAAATGTTTTATTTATTTATTAAAGAAAAACCTTTGGATTTTCTAAGTGGGAAATTAAGGAATTTTGAGTGGGTGTGAGTGGGGCTTCCACTCACATGAAGAGAGGAAGGGGTGGGGGCACCCATGGCTGGCCGCACCCCCCTTTGGGCTGCCTCCCCCTCCCCTATAAAAGGAGGGTGAGGGCTCTCTCTTCTTTACACACTTGCCCACTCCCTTTTCCCTCCACCCGCTGCTCCATTCTATGGTCTCCGGCTTGGCGAAGTCCTGACCGTGGGATTCTTCACCACCACCACGCCGTAGTGCTGTTGGAGTTCCGCGGGGATCCTCTACTTCCGCTACCCGCTGGATCGAGGGAACGGAAGTCTTCATCGAGCTGAACGTGTGACCGATTACGGAGGCACCGCCGGATTGCGGTGCACTTCTTCTCGCTCGGGGTCGGCGTGAGTACGACTACGCCAACCACGAGATTCTATCTCGTACCACTTTGAGTCTTCAAGGGTATGTTATATCAAGACTCTCTGTCTCCCCGTTGTCTTTCATCTCATAGATTAGATCTTGGCCATTCGGGTTTATCGCGCGTAGGAATTTTTTTGTTTTCTATGCAACGTTCCCCTTCAGTGGTATCAGAGCCGTATCTATGCGTAGATGAATTGTACGGGTAGAACACATAGGAGTATGTGGGAGTTTATGATCATGTTTTTGCCTCTTTGAGTATTTTATGATCTTAGTGGCATAGTAGGATGAAGCTGCCCCGGACTAAGTTTACGTGTACTATGTACGCGAGAATTGTCTCACTTGTGACTGTGGGGGTGTCCGTTTCTCCTACTATAGTTAAGATCTAATCTACAAAGGGTTGTTAAAATATGTTTTATCAACGTTGTGGTTCTTGTACGTAGGTATGAATGGTTCTATCCTCGTAAGTCCAAAGTCACGTAAAATATGTAAAAATAAATTAGAGCCGTCTAACTTGTTTTTGCAGGGCATGTGATATGATATGGTCAATGTTACAAACGTTATGTATGAGATGATACCTTTTGTAAATTATTGACATATCGTCTGGAGCCATATGGTTGTCTTATTTTATGGCCTACATGTTGTATATCATATCCATATGATATGTTGTAATAGACAATCAAGATGCAGGTGCCACAGACCTTGGTGCCACGCCAGTGGAATGATGGAGATCATACCATGATGCACAAGATGGAGATCAAGTGCAAGAAGGACCATATCATATCACATTATCCATGCATGGGATGTTTATCCTTTTATACATCTTATTTTGCTTAGATCACGACGGTAGCATTATAAGATGATCCCTCTCACTTAATATCAAGATAATAATGTGTTCTTCCTTAAGTATGCACCGTTAAGAAAGTTCGTCGTTTCGAGACACCACGTGATGATCGGGTGTGATAGACTCAACGTTCGCATACAACGGGTGTTTTCAAGCCTAGCATATACAGACATGGCCTTGAAACACACGCAATACTACGGTTCTACTTGGCGAGCCTAGCATGTACAGACATGGCCTCGGAACACGTAACCGAAAGGTAAGGCATGAGTCATATAGATGATATGATGAACATGTTGATGTTCGCCTTTGCAACTACACCGTCTCACGTGATGATCGGTTTCGGTGTAGTGAATTTGGTTCGTGTAATCACAAAAGACGACTAAGAGGGATGTTGTTTTTGAGTGGGAGTTCATGGGATAATTTTAGAATTAACTTAAACTTAATTTATCATAAACATAGTCTAAATAGTCTCTGCAAATATGTTGTAGATCATGGCACCACCTACCTTCATTTTCAATATGTTCATGGAGAGAGAGAAATTAGCGAACAATGGGAGCAACTTTACCAACTGGGCACTTAACCTGAGGATTCTCCTCACCTCTTGCAAGAAGCTCTATGTTCTTGATGCACCTCTAGGTGACCAGCCCGCTGATGATGCTTCTGATGAAGATAAAAAATGTTTATCTGACTCAACAAGAAGACCACAGTATAGTTCATTGCGGCATCCTCTATGGATTAGAGCCAGAGCTGCGGAAACGTTTCGAGAACAGCACTGCGTATGCCACAATGGGAGAATTGAAAATGATTTTCGATACCCATGCCGCAGTTGAGAGTTATGACGCTTCAGAAAAGTTCTTTAGCTGCATGATGGAAAAGAACAGCTCCGTTAGTGAGCACGTACTCAAGATGTCTGCGTACGCTGATAAGCTCATAGCCTTGGGAATAACGATTGCCAATGAGCTTGGGATACATCGTGTTCTCCAATCTCTTCCACCTAGTTACAAGAACTTCGTGATGAACTATAATATGCAAGGCATGAAGAAGTCTCTTCCTGAGCTTCCCTTGATGCTTAAAACTGCTGAAGTGGAGATCAAGAAAGAACATCAAGTGTTGATGATCAATAAGACCACTAGTTTCAAGAAAGGCAAGAAAGGCAAGCCAAGGGTTAACTTCAAGAAGGGTGGCAAATCTGTTGCTGCTCCTGAGAAGAAAACCAAGTTTGGCCCTAAGCTTGAGACTGAGTGCTATTATTGCAAGGGTACTGGCCACTGGAAGCGCAATTGCCCCAAATATCTGGCAGATAAGAAGGCCGACAAAGTGAACAAAGGTATATATGATATACTTGTTATTGATGTGTACCTTACTAGTACTCGCAGTAGCACCTGGGTATTTGATACTGGTTCGGTTGCTCACATATGTAACTCGAAACAGGAGCTGCAGAATAAGCGACCACTAGCAAAGGATGAGGTGACCATGCGCGTCGGCAATGGATCAAGAGTTGATGTGATCGTCGTCGGGACGCTGCCTCTACGTCTACCATCGGGATTAGTTATAAACCTCAATAATTGTTATTTGGTGCCTGCATTAAGCATGAATATCGTTTCTGGATCTTTCTTAATGCAGAATGGTTATTCCTTTAAGTCTGAGAGCAATGGTTGTTCGATTTATATGAATAATATCTTTTATGGTCATGCACCTGAGAAGAATGGTTTATTTCTTTTGAATCTTGATAGTGTTGATACACATATTCATAATGTGAATGCCAAAAGAATTAAATTAAGTGATGATATTGCTCTTAGGTCATATTGGTGTTAAACGCATGAAGAAGCTCCATTCAGATGGACTCTTAGAATCACTTGATTATGAATCATTTGAAACATGTGAACCATGCCTTATGGGCAAGATGACTAGAACCCCGTTTTCTGGAACGATGGAACGGGCGACAGACTTACTGGAAATCATACATACTGATGTGTGTGGACCAATGAGTGTATCCGCACGCGGTGGATATCGTTATTTTGTCACTTTCACAGATGGTTTGAGTAGATATAGGATATTTACTTAATGAAACACAAATCTGAGACATTTGAAAAGTTCAAAGAATTTCAGAGTGAAGTCGAAAATCATCGTAACAAAAGATTAAATTTCTACGATCTGATCGTGGAGGAGAATATCTAAGTTACGAGTTTGGCATGCATATGAAACAATGTGGAATAGTTTCACAACTCACACCTGCCGGAACACCACAGCGTAATGGTGTTTCTGAACGTCGTAATCGTACTTTATTGGATATGGTTCGATCGATGATGTCTCTTACAGATTTGCCACTATCGTTTTGGGATTATGCACTAGAGACCGCTGTATTCACTTTAAATAGGGAACCATCTAAATCCGTTGAAACGACACCATATGAATTATGGTTTGGAAACAAACCTAAGATGTCATTTCTAAAAGTTTGGGGATGCGATGTTTATGTGAAGAACCTTCAACCTGATAAACTCGAACCCAAAGCGGAAAAATGCGTCTTCATAGGATACCCTAAAGAAACAATAGGGTACACCTTCTATCACAGATCCGAAGGCAAGATTTTCGTTGCCAAGAATAGATCCTTTTTGGAGAAGGAGTTTCTCTCGAAAGGTGTGAATAGTAAGACGGTAGAACTCGACGAGGTTATTGAACCTTCTCTTCTTGGAATGGCGAGTAGCGCAGCGCCGGAAGTTTTTCCGGAGCCGACCCCGTCAGTTGAAGAGAGAGCTAATGATCAAGATCATGAAACTCCAGTAGAGGAAACTACCGCACCTCGCAGGTCAACTAGGGAACTACAGCTCCTGAACTGTACGTAGATCCCGTATTAAAATTCATGGTAGATGGAGGTGATGACCCTACGACATATGAGGAAGCGATGATGATCCCAGATTCCAACAAATGTCTTGAAGCCATGAAATCCGAAATAGGATCCATGTACGAAAACCAAGTTTGGACTTTGGTGGACTTACCCGATGACCGCAAGGCCGTTGAGAACAAATGGATCTTTAAAAAGAAAACTGACGCTAATGGTAATGTGACCGTCTATAAAGCTCGACTTGTCGCAAAAGGTTTCCGACAAATTCAAGGGGTTGACTATGATGAGACTTTCTCACCAGTAGCGATGCTTAAGTCAGTTAGGATTGTGTTAGCAGTTGCTGCATTTTTCGATTATGAAATCTGGCAGATGGATGTCAAAACGGCGTTCCTTAATGGTGACGTTGATGAAGAGTTGTATATGATGCAACCCAAAGGTTTTGTTGATCCTAAGGATGCTGACAAGGTGTGTAAACTTCAATGTTCCATTTATGTACTGAAGCAAGCATCCTGGAGTTGGAACCTCCGTTTTGATAAGGTGATCAAAGGGTTTGGATTTGTCCAAACATACGGAGAAGCTTGTATTTACAAGAAAGTGAGTGGGAGCTCTGTAGCATTTCTAGTACTATATGTGGATGACATATTGTTGATGGGAAATGATATAGAACTTTTGAAAAGCGTAAAAGGTTATTTGAACAGTAGTTTTTTTATGAAAGACCTTGGTGAAGCAGCTTATATATTAGGCATCAAAATCTACAGGGATAGATCAAGGCGCTTAATTGGACTTTCGCAAAGTACATACCTTGACAAGATTCTGAAGGAGTTCAGAATGGAAGAGAGTAATAAGGGGTTCTTACCAATGTTGCAAGGCAAAACGTTGAGTAAGACTCAATGTCCAGCTACAACACATGATAGAGAGAGAATGAATATGATTCCCTATGGTTCAGCCATAAGTTCTATCATGTATGCTATGCTATGTACAAGACCGGATGTGGCACATGCTATTAGTTTGACTAGTGGGTACCAATCCAATCTAGTTTTGGAACACTGGACTGCGGTCAAGAATATCTTTAAGTACTTGAGAAGAACTAAGGATATGTTTCTCGTATATGGCGGTGAAGAAGAGCTCGTCGCAAGATGTTACGTCGATGCTAGCTTCGACACTGATCCGGATGACTCTTAGTCTCAGTCCGGGTACGTATTTGTTATGAATGGAGGAGCTGTAAGCTGGAGGAGTTCCAAGCAATCCATGGTGGCGGGATCATCAACAGAAGCGGAATATGTTCCTGCCTCGGAGGCAACACAGGAAGCAGTTTGGATGAAGGAGTTCATATCCGAACTAGGTGTGGTTCCGAGTGCGTTGGATCCAATGGTTATCTATTGTGACAACAATGGTGCCATAGCCAATGCTAAGGAACCAAGGTCTCACAAGAATTCCAAGCATATCAAGCGCCGTTTTCACTCCATCTGTGAGCATGTCACGGATGGGGATGTGAAGATTTGCAAAGTACATACGGATCTGAATGTGGCAGATCCGTTGACTAAAACTCTCTCAAGGGCAAAACATGATCAACACCAGAACTCAATGGGTGTAAGATTCATCACTATGTAATATAGATTATTGCCCCTAGTGCAAGTGGGAGACTGAAGGGAATATGCCCGAGAGGCAATAATAAAGTGTTTATTATGTTATTCCTTGTTTATGATAGATGTTTATTTCTCATGCTAGAATTGTATTAACCGGAAACGTTGATACATGTGTGATTAATAAACAAACTGGCGCTCCTAGTGAAGCCTCTCTTTTAACTAGCTCGTTGATTAACAGATGATCAAGGTTTCCTGATCATAGACATTGGATGTTGTTAATAACGGGATCATGTCATTAGGAGAATGACATGACGAACTTAGACCCTAACAAAGTATAACAATACGATCAAGTCATTTAGTTTTGTTGTTATGTCTTACATTCGGAGTAACATTGTTCCTTAGACCATGAGATCATGTTAATCACTAATACCGAAAGAATACTTTGATAACATCAAACGTCACACCGTAACAGGGTGACTATAAAGGTGGCATTAGGCATTCGGAAAGTGTTAGTTGAAGCTCATGGATCAAGAATGGGATTTTTCCATCCAATATGACGGAGAGATATACTCAGGGCCCTCTCGGTGATATCACATCGACACCGCTTGCAAGCAAGTGATATGATCACAAGGATGTTATATCACGGGAACGAGAAAAGAGTACTTGTCAGATAAGAAGATCAAACAAGGTATGATGGATACCGATGATCGTATCTCGGGCAAGTAAAATATCGCGAGACAAAGAAAATCATTACAACGTTGAAAGGTTCACACAATCACGAGAGTCATCGTTGAATATATGTGAGTCATCACGGATTTCCAGATCCCGCTGTTGATTATTGATCGGAGAGGAGTCTCGATCATGTCTATATTATTCACGAATCGTAGGGTGACACACTTAAGGTTCGATGAAGCGTTAGAGAGGATACGGAACACCAAAGAATATTTTGGGCAACTCCGAAATTGTTTCGGGGGAAATTGAAATAGTTCAAGGGGTTTTTCGTCGAACGGTTGTTAATAGAATTAACAAATGGTTCGAGGTGCTGCATGCAAATGTTTGTTAATGGAATTAACAAATATAAATAAAGAAATAAAAATGTTTTATTTATTTATTAAAGAAAAACCTTTGGATTTTCTAAGTGGGAAATTAAGGAATTTTGAGTGGGTGTGAGTGGGGCTTCCACTCACATGAAAAGAGGAAGCGGTGGGGGCACCCATGGCTGGCCGCACCCCCCTTGGGCTGCCTCCCCCTCCCCTATAAAAGGAGGGCGAGGGCTCTCTCTTCTTTACACACTTGCCCACTCCCTTTTCCCTCCACCCGCTGCTCCATTCCATGGTCTCCGGCTTGGCGAAGCTCTGACCGTGAGATTCTTCACCACCACCACGCCGTCGTGCTGTTGGAGTTCCGTGGGGATCCTCTACTTCCGCTACCCGCTGGATCGAGGGAACGGAAGTCTTCATCGAACTGAGTGTGTGACCGATTACGGAGGCACCGCCGGATTGCGGTGCACTTCTTCTCGCTCGGGATCGACGTGAGTACGACTACGCCAACCACGAGATTTTATCTCATACCACTTTGAGTCTTCGAGGGTATGTTATCTCAAGACTCTCTTTCTCCCCGTTGCCTTTCATCTCATAGATTAGATCTTGGCCATTTGGGTTTATCGCGCGTAGGAAAATTTTTGTTTTCTATGCAACATTCCCCTTCAAGGGCTAGAGAGAGAACTACATGGATGGTGGCGGGCTTGACGATGGGGCTTAAGGTTTCATCGAAGTCGACGCCCGGCTGCTGGGTGAAGCCCCGAACCACCCAACGAGCCTTGTGACGAGCGAGAGTGCCATCCGCATTGTGTTTATGACGGGAAATCCATTTGCTAGAGACAATATTGGCACCGGGAGGAGGAGGTACTAAGGACCGGGTGTTGTTATGCATGAGAGCATCGTACTCCTCGTGCATAGCCTGACGCCAGTCAGGGTCGCGGAGAGCAACGAGATAGTTATGTGGAAGAGGAGAGGATATGACCGCTGAAAGATTGATTTTATCAATGAGTCTATCAATGGGAGCCGGAAGACGGCCAGTAGTACTACGTGTGCGATGAGGAGGAGATGGTGGCGGTGGGGAAGGAACGGTGTAGGTGGGCTGTTAGGTGCTGAACGCCGGGAGTATACTAGTAAGGGCTTTGCTGCCGCGGAAGGAAAAGATGGCACGGCAGGAGGCGGGGCTGTAGAGGGAGATGCTGCCGCAACAGGGTGCCGAGGCGCCGAGACGCTGGCCGCGGCAGGGGCTGGTTGGGCAACGTCGGGTGAGTGGGGAGGTTGGTAGGATGTCGTCATTTGGTAGATCGGGGGGGTGGTTGGTTGGATGCAGTCTAGGTACATATTGTCTAGGAAATGCTAGCTAAAACATTTTATATTTCGATACGGAGGGAGTATTTTTTTAGGGAAATTAGCTATATATCTAGAGGGAACCGAGGAGAACCGAGGGGAATCGAGACGAACACTACGCGTCAGAGTACTACAGGCCTAGGCAGGAGTATAACTAGCAGAACAGATCCATTCTTTCATAGTATACTTGTGACTCGAACGGTGCGTAACAACGTTCCATATTATCCAATCATGTGTGAAAACATTGCAGATCACTTTCTCTTCTTCTTCAGATCACTTCATCTTCTTCTTCAAGAAGAAGAGAAAGTGATCTGCAATGTTTTCACACATGACTGGATAATCTGGGATGCTACATCTGTTATGTCCCGTTCGAGTCGCAACTATACTCGGCAAGACTCGATCTGATCTGCTAGTCATACTCCTTACTAAATTGTTCTGGTGTGATGATTGTTTAGTGGAATATTATTTTTTTAAGAGAATTTATAACTTACTAAAGTATTTTATCTTCCATTTGTATTAGTTGAGCTATGGACGACAGCGAGGATGAAGAACAGGTGTTCGCGATAATAGAAGAAGGTACACTCCCCGGTGGACCCAATGACGGGGGAGGTGATCAAGACGATGGCTCACAGTACCTGAATGAATCAGGTTAGGGAATGGAGGAAGACGAGCAATTGCAAGGAACAGATGCAGACCGGAGAAAACAAATGATGAACAAGCCTTAGTGAAGGCTGCATCGACATCGTCTAGCAAGAGGTCGAAACGAGACCCGGCCCAAGAGATGAGCTCGAAAGTGAAACTGTTAATCGAGCAAGTCTATCGAGCCGGCGAACCTGCTTGGCCCATCAAGACAGCAAAAAAGTTTACAAGCCAATGTGGAGTTATTGTTAGGGACATGATCCATATAAGTATTGAAGAATGGAATGAGCCAGCAAAGGACGAAGACGATCCTGGACGAATGGGAGTTTCTTTTGTCATAGACCGGTCCAAACAACTCTTGTTCGAGAAGCTGACGAGCCATTTCAGGCTTCCAGAATGTGATGATGAAGAGGATGACGAGACGGCACAGCAGGAACTGCGCGACGCAGTGAAGCACTAGGCTCTGGTAAAGATGGCCAAGGCTTTCAATGCTTACAAGAAAAGATTATGGAAGGAATATCAGAAAAAATAAGAAGTCCCAAAATTCGAGGGGCCGCTTGAGAAGCAGAAGGTACACTGGCCAACATTTCTGGTGTACAAGGAATCAGAAAAGGGGAAGCTGAGGTCAGCCAAGAATGCGGCAAATGCCAAGAGGAAGGTATATCACCATAAGATGGGTTCAGGTGGCTACAGAGTTGCAGTGCCTAAGTTTGACGCAGTCGAGGCAGAGCTGCGAGAGAAGGGGATCATTCCAAGTACTCAGGATTTTCCGCGGAGGTCAAGGAATTAGTTGCTTGGGCATGGGGCGACGTTTGACGAACAAGGGCACCTTATTATGACTGAAAAAATAAAGGTTCCCTTTGCGGCACTTGAGAAAGTGTTCAAGGAGGTTAGAGAGGGAGAGTTCAAGCCAGATTGAGAGAATGAAGATCTTACAAAGGCCCTCGGGAATGTAGAACATGGTGGCTGGACACGAGGCAAAGGACGATATCCGTGGTGCTTTGGCTTCAGGCCGGAAGATTGTCTCTTTCCATATAGAAGCCGAGCGAGACGACAGATAAAGAAGGATGCAATGGTCATAGAACGGGTTGGTGCCTTGGAAGCCATAGTAATGAAGCAGCAACTATAGATCAATGAGCTTACTAGCCGGCCCTCCTAGACGCAAGACACTAGCACATTCGAGGAAACAGAACCATCTCAACGCCGGAGCAGCGTGGCTTCAACGGAGGTACCGGCTTCCGCTGCAGTTCTACTTGTTGATGCCCCTCCACAGATGGAGGCCGTGGATGCAATCAAGGAGAAGACAAGCTATGCGCTATACGTGTCGGTCTCAAACAAATCCATCAAGGTGGCGGACGGCTACGCTTTACCTTGTGTAGAGGGAGAGACCTCGCATGGCCGTCCGGTTACACCTAGCTATGCTCGTGTCGGCGTTGATGATGTTCAGCCGGATCGGAGGATATTGCGGCTTGACATCCCCGGAGGTGACGGGGTAGAGACAGTTGGAGAGGTCGTAAATTCCATCATTCAATGGAAAAAGAGTGGTATAGTGTTTCCCCCATGCAGTCCACCGCCGCCACTACCGCCACCTTCTCCTAGACGCAGTCCACCGCCAACACAAGCAGCTACTTCTCCAAGACGCAGTTCACCGCTGCCACCACCACCACCTTCTCCGAGACGCAGTCCACCGCCGCCATCACCACCACCTACTTCTCTGAGACACAGCCCAGCTCGATCATCGCCAGCACACGTCGATATCATGGACGTCAGCAGCCCGAGTCCGGCTCGATCTCCTATGCCTGAGCCGACTCCGCCGCCCACTAAGTCCTCTAAGCGGAAGGCTGCTGCCTCTAAGTCTTCCCCGAAGAAGAAACCTCCGCCGAAGAAGAAAGCCAAGAAGCTGCCAGAAGTGTTGCCTTACCATAAGACTGACAGGAGTTAGACGAATGGGTGACTGCGGACACGAAACGTTAGATGGCTTCGTGGGAAAAGAGAACCCCGGAGCCGCCAAAGGAACCAATAGATCCGGCTGTGAAGAAGCACTTCAAGAATATGCTGGAGATGCCGTCCCAAGTTAAGATGAATCTTCCAACTGACTATGATCGTGGAGTAACGATGAGTTATTCCATAGCCAAGAAGGCGGGGAGAACAATTCCCCAGCTCGGGAAGCAGTCAAAATAATCGGTCCCCCCGCTCAAGGTGTCGGACACTGTATAAGCTCAAGTTGATCGGTAAGGAATTGAGAGGTTTGCCAGAGACAGTGGTATAACAGTTGAGAGACTCCTAGGCCAATCCGACAACTTCGAAAAGGCTGAATTGGCATGGAAATATGAGTGTGGGAAGTCTCTCGTAAAACCTGATCAGCTGGCCTCTATGAAAACATTGAAGCGCCAACTGCATACGTGGTATATCCAAAGCGCACAAGATGGGCTAGACCAACTCATCGTGAAAATTAGACAACAGGATTACTTCTGCGATGACTCGATGTTTATTGATTTTGAAGATTTTTTTCTTATATAATCTAGACGCCCTCGACAAATCGATCATCAGCACCTATTGTCTGTAAGTATCTACCTCAGCTAGTTCGATCATTGCTTCTTATATATATTATATCCTCACTTCACGATATATATTATGCAGGATGAAGATTCTGGAATATAATGGAAACGGTGGCGTTGGGTTCATTGACCCATATGTCGTCAGTAATATCGTTTTAAAGCAACACGTTGAAGATACGGAGGATAACCTAGTTATGTTTTTGAGGAATCAACTTCGCTGTAGTGAAATACTATTTCCTTACATACATAAGTGAGTGTTACTGTCTTATGCATATTACTTCACATTTCTATTTCGCTAAGTCGGTGTTAATTAAGTGTAATTGATGAGTTAATCGCCTGTGCAGATTTCACTGGATTCTTTTTGACATTCATGTTGACAGCGGAATAGTTGATCTCATGGACTCTATGGATAAAGAGAAAGAGGAGTACCAGCCCATTATGTCAATGGTCACAAAGTAAGTTCAATCGTTGTCGCACTACACCGTCCCCTTTTGTTCAATCATTATCGTACGATGACCCTTTTTTCTTCCGAACATGGCTTGGAACCGGTTTAGGAAGCAACAACCCGGTTAACGGAGTTGAATATGAGATTTGACAAACTCATCATAAGTAGTACTTGCTACATTCACGCATCTCTCTTTAATTCCTTGATCATTATTTGACTCAATTATATTTATCGTAAAGTGCCCTCAGCAGCCACAGAGAACAAATTTATGTGGCTTCTATGTCATGGAGAACATAAGGATAATCGTGAATGAGCAGTTAGGAAGAAGAGTAAATATAAGGCTCTACGATCTCCAGAGGCAGCTCCTACCGGCAGACTGCTTACAAGCACTTCAAGAGGAATTTGCGGGTTTTGTGCTGAAGGAGGTCATATCTGAAAATGGAAGATTGCATTGTTAAGTATAAACAATGATCTGCATGTAATGATCTCAATGTGTATAACTCTATTCGGATGTAATAATCTAACTGAGATCAGTGTAATTATATTTTGATGATATCAATGCATGCAATGATTTTTATGATGATTACTATCGATGTGCAAAAAAACATGTTATTAACAGCCTCACCGAAAAAAACATCACAAAAAACAGCCACAAAAGAAACATGCCAAATCTCTGCCGCGACAGAGAAACACCCAAAAACTCTGCCGCGGCAGGATACCTTTTGCCCTGGTTGGTGTTACCAACCGGGGTAAAAGGTGGGTGCCTGCACGCTAAACAGAGCTCACGTGGGGCACGTCTTTTACCCCGGTTGGTAACCCAACCGGGGAATAAGGGGGGCCTTTAGCCCGGGAGGAACCCGGTTGGGCAGCCGGGGCATTAGGCCCTTACCAACCGGGGCTAATGCCTTGTTCTGCACTAGTGAGTCATCCAACTGCGTCTATGAGTAATAATCCACCTTCCGAATATC
This sequence comes from Alopecurus myosuroides, assembly GCA_028641055.1. Lineage (NCBI taxonomy): Eukaryota > Viridiplantae > Streptophyta > Magnoliopsida > Poales > Poaceae > Alopecurus > Alopecurus myosuroides. Next base: position 494,821,197 of record CM054059.1, on the reverse strand, counting down.
ATCCGAACAAACGTTGGGTATCAAGTTGTAATCAACAGATAATCGCAGTAAGCAAAGTGTGTAATTCAAACAATGTAAATGGATTAAACATCATTGTTTTCTCCCTAATGGAAACAACATAAATACTCCCTCTTGGAGTTACTAGCATCTACTTCGCCAGAGCATCTACAAATAACAGAGAGCATGCAAAATCATAATGACATATACATGAAGATAACATGATAGGTTGATAATCAGAAGACATAGTATTCAACATTCATCAGATCCCGGCAAACACAACATGTAGCATTACATAAAGATGATCTCGATCATGTAGGGAAGCTCACGAGATCTAAACATGAGGCATAAAGTGGAGGAGACTACCATCTAGCTACTGCTATGGACCCGTAGTCCAGTGATGAACTACTCACGCATCACTTCGTAGGAGGTCATGGTGGTGTAGACCCCTCCGGTAACGAATTTCCCTCCCGACAGGGTGCCGGGTAGAGCTCCAGAACTCTCCTGATCTCGGGATGACGATCACGGCGGCCTCGGGTGTTTCTGGAAAAAAGTGGGATATATTTAGGGTTCACGTATCGGGGGGAGTAAATAGGCGAATGGGTGATGGCGGTGGATACCTGAGAGGCCCACACCACCCCACAGTGCGGCCAGGGGGGCGTCGCCCTATGGTGTGCCCCCCAATGGACCCTCCGGGCCTCTACGTGCTGGAGATATGCCCGAGAGGCAATCATAGAGATGATGATATATCTATGTATCCATGATTTGTAATAATGTGCCTTGAATAATATCTTTGTATTGATTGGCAAGTATGTGACTTGTTTGTGAAACTCTTTACTTACATGGTTATTCTAAATATGTCCCTAGTCGGAGTTCATGTGAGGACACACCTGAACATTAGACTAGCACATGTATTGGTCGATGGCCATGTTTCGCAAGTCATAGACATGGTGATGTCAAACTAATAATGTGAACTCATGTTACGAACATGGTGTTGGACTGACCCAGCTTGAGACATTACAACAATGCTAATAGTTCTCTCTCTACACGTTGTGCTTGCTTTGTCCTTAGACCTGAGATCGTCGCATGTTCGTGAGATGTGAATCGCCTTCTTTGGGGCTATCAAACACTACACCGTGACATGGTAGTTATAAAGGAAGCTTTCGGGTTTGTCATGAAGCATGCTGCAAGGCATGGTCAGTCAAGATGGGATTTGCCCCTCTCTTCACTAGAGAGAGATATTTCTCTGGGCCCCTCGAGTGATCGGATCCAGAAATGCATGGCCATGCTGAATAAGGTTTATAGTTAACCTGGAAAGGGATTCCGATTCACAAGATCGAGAAAGAGTGATCAGCTAAGAGCATGATCAAATATCGTGAGGCAAAAGGAATAGCATAAACATGTGATGGTTCATCCAATGTGATCTTTATGCACGTTTGGGAGTTGACACGTTTTGCTAGAAGCCGCTACCAACTATTGGCCGAGTAGGTGTACTCGTGTCATGTCTAAACGTGCGTGAATCTATAGGGTCGCACACTTAAGGTAGAAGAAGCAGAATTCGGATTGGATCCGAAATGGGCTATAGAGTGGGCTTTTTTAGTGGCAGCCCATTATGGGGACGTCTATATAAAGGAGAGCAGGCTTTGTGTTTGAGGGTTGCTAATTCCGCACCACATTCCACCGCAGCCACCGTCTCTCCACGCCCCTGCCTCCCGCGCGGACCTAGCAGTCCGGCGAGCGGTGCTTCCACGCCGCACACGTGGATACCGATAGAGGTGCTGCATATGTAGCACTTGGACGAGCTGCCAAGAGGAGCTGTTCGTGGGAGCGGCGGGATCCGGAGGATTCGTACGACTACCCTGCCCCGACCCGCTTCACCGAGATCGGCACATCGCGTCTAGTGGTAATCTCGTGATCTATATCTTGCAGCAGATTTTCAATTACACGGTAGAAATTTTGATTTGCGCTAGTGTAGCCTACCCCGTTTTCCTACACTTCGGGACTCCGTGGAACCTTCGGGAATTATAAGACTTCCGGGTTTCGCATTTTTTCCATTCCGCGAATATTTGCAGAACAACTTTTCTGAAACTAAAAACATCACAAAACAAGAAACTGGCTCTGTGGCATCTTGTCAATATGTTAGTCCCGGAAATCGATAAAAATGACATAAAGTGTATAGAAAACATATAGGAAATAACATGAAAACAACATGGAACATCAGAAATTAAGGTTACATTTATGACGTATCAATGGCGTAGGTGTATCAGTGGTGGGTCGCCTGCGTGCCGCCACGCGTCGAAAGAAGGATGACGCACATTGATTCCCACGGGAAACGAGGCGAGACGATAAGGACGGGCCGCCGCACTCGCTGACAGGCGGGGCCTCCACCGAGAGTTTTCTCGTGCAAATTGTTTCCCATGCATTTCGGCCCCCAACCGCCCCCAGCGCACTGGGTTCGGCCTGGGATCGCCAGCGCGTGTTTTGGCCCAATCTGGTGTTTTTTGGGATCCTTGGGGGCAAGTGGAGATGCTCTAAGACAAGCACACTCCGCGCACCTGAGATTCCTCTCCAATGGCATGCTATTTACTTAGCAATCCGTCAAGGCTCCCTCCGCGCGCCTGAGATCCGACCTTCCGAAGGAGTAGATTCTAATGTATACATTTACGTACGATCCAAATACGACTTCGGGCTTTCGCAATATGGACGTTTCTATGGTATCTTTTTGTTTGATTGTTTAAGGATCTAATAACTAGGCACATATGTGACGGATTACATCGAGAGAGTCTTTAGTAGATACGTGGAAAGTGCGACCAACATCCGGTGGTTAAGGGTCACTTTAAACTCGTTTTGCAGGTCCAGTGTGTTCCGCATAGAATAGACCGTAAACACTGAATTGCAAATCCAAAACTATGAAAGAACGCGGGAGATGCATACATTCATACTCACTTCATGACACAGACGATAGCGGGAGAACCTAATCTACGGTGCGACGGCGCCATCTTCGGAGCTGCTATCCATCGCACTCGTCGGAGTCGCCGAGGTGTATGACGATGCACTTGAGCTTCTTGGAGCTCCCTCCAGGTGTGATGTCTTCGTGGATCTCCTCTACGCTATACATGAGCAACATCGTGGTGACCTCGTCCATGGCCCCTTTGGGGAAGAAATCCCTGGGGCCAATGTCGTTGGCTAATGCGGCGGGATCAAGTGCCTCGAACTCATCGTCCTCCTTCGTCTTCGGACGCAGCAACGAAGTGCTGGACGCGCCCCACGAGCTCCCCTCACCAGAGACGTGTGGCGGCGTGCGGAACGCGCCCGACAAACTCCCCTTACCGGAGACGTGTGGCGGAGTGCGGGGTGAGCGCGCCTCCATCTATGGCGCGGTCGGCTGCATCTGTGGCGAGGGAGGTGCGGGTGCCAACAACCCATGGCGGAGGTCGAACTCCTATGTCTCGTGTCGGGAGAGAGAGAGAGAGGCGGCGAGAGGCTGTAGTTGGTCCACCGATGCCCAGCGCGCGCTTCCGCGCGGCATAGGCGGTGACACAACGACAGTGCTCCTCCTGGATGTGCGGTGGGAGGTGGTCCATGGTGGCTAGAACGCCCTAAATCGGCGGATGAAGGCGAAGGGGGAGGGGAACGATAGGGAAAAATCGGGATTGATTTAGGGGGTGGCGGCAGCGGAAACAAGGGTTTTGACCAGCATTCCACGACCCACCCCGATAAATTAGAGACCGGCAGTGGGGTTTTGCTGCGCTCTCTCAGAACTTTGCGGTCCGGCCCGAGTTTACGGGTTATGTTCTGGCCATCAAACTGGACCAGGCCCGCAAAGTCACCGGAACTTTGCAGTTCCGACGATTTTGTCATATTTGCTAGAGATGCTCTAAGCAATATAACGAGCATGTGGGTACATTGCGCTTGTTCCCACCATTGGAGCTAGAAACTGAGCAAGACTGGCGCTGACTTGTATCATAAAAAAGTCGCAAGACCGAACCGAAACACAAAAGAAAAAATAGACTCCTACTATTACAAGCATCAAAAGTATAATTAAAAAAAGCATCAAAAGTCGTATATAGAACTGACGTTGTATTGTCTAGTGTGAACATCACCATGATAGTCTAACTAGAATGAACCATCAATTCACTGGTTTAATTTGTACGGTTCCATACTACTTCTCTTCGTCCACTTTTATAAGGCACAATTCTTACTATTTCAATGCTAAGAAGTGTGCCTTATAAAAGTGGACGGAGGGAGTAGTTTATTACTTCAAGATTGTACACGATGGAAGGGTTTTGGAAGATAAATTTCGGAAAGTTGGGGAGACAAAGGGAAAGAACGAGGCACGAGCATGAATCGTTTTTGGGAAATCACTAGAAAAAGGGAAACATTCCGAAAGGTCAATCTCGTGCGGTGTGCTTGTTACAGGTGTCACGTTTTTTCTTCTCGTGCACTCCCCTCCCGATAAGTGTCGCCTTCTCCTTCCTCGCACCCCCGCAGGTGCTTGCATGCATGACAAGTGTCAACACGAGAGGATTTTGGTGGGTTTTATCCATGCCACCGACGGAGGGGGTGTGACACATTTAGTTTTGGGATTCGTTTCTTAGAAATGAAATATCTCGATAACGCTTTTTCAGAATTACGAACCGTTTTTCATATTTGAGATACTCGCGTCGAGATCTTCGAAACTACATCCTATGTTGATAGGTTTCGAGAAACATTTTTTTTCGAAATTTTGTACTCCTGTTTTATATACTTTATACTTCTAGTAGCAACGTGAGTGTACACTACACCGTGTACATCCAGTAGAAGTGTGTTTATACACCGTGTACTTTCAGTAGCAGCATGGATGTACACCCAGAAGCAACGCGTGGGTGTATATACAGTACTAGTGTCTGTGTATAGAAACGTGCGTGTACTTCCAGGTACAACGTGTGTATACTTTCAGCATAAACTTTTATATGCTTCTAGATACAGCATGTGTGTACTTTTTAGGCTAAACGTCGTAGGCGGTTTGATCGAGACGAAGCCGAGCGATAGAACGAGGCAACGGCGAGCGTAGCACGCTACGACCAAAGCGGACAACGACATATGTACCCCCATCAAGATCTTTATAAAATATTATCGAGGCGATGCCGAGCCGTGAAAAAATTTCGAAGCGAAGCCAAGCCGTAGAACGTATAACTGTGTGCATCACTAGAGTTTACGGTGGGAGAAAGAAAAAAACTCGGCTGATGGCTGCTCTCGTGCGTGACGTACAGAAAAAAAAAGTGCTCACGCGACTTCCAGGATGTACTCTACATCTTAGACAAATTTTTCGGCTGATGGCTGCTCGCGTGCGTGACCTACAGAAAAAAGAAGTGCTCACGCAACTTCCTTGATGTATGTGATTTTTTTTAGGGAGAAACGTACGTGCAAGCTTGCTTCTAGGAACCCACAACGGCACGGGAAAGCTCGCTCGGAAACAAATGTACGTGGTTTGGTTTGCTGGAAGAAACCCACGACCGTGATTCCACGTGTCTCACGATCAGACCCTCGCTTGGTCTGCTGAAGGAAAACCTTTCCCTCGTGACACCCTCGTTCTTGTGTCCATGATTCGGCAGCGCTCGAGCAGGCGTTCAGTAACCAGAGAACGTCTCCCGCGTGGACCAAGGCCCGGATAGCCAGTGCTATTCGTATGGTTTCTAGGATGGATACACGATACCAACTATGCTGGGCTTATTTGCTAGACTGGCGCCACAGCCCGGATAGCACTGGTCATAGCTCTCTCCCTGTTGTGGCACGTCCGGAATCCGAACTAAGCTCAACGTGTACTACGTGGAACAGCTCATAGCTGTGCTTGTTCAGTGTTCTTCTAAAATCTCATCTCGCACGTATAGCATTAATCCATTTGATCAACTGTTTCCTATTCATGTAGTATGAGCCCGGAAGTGCAGCATGGTTTCTTCTTGAAATGGTCTCATATCTACAACTAATCTATCCCCTGTAGAATCGAGATGGGGCTGGGCAGCCTCTCCCTATTATTATAAGGGCAAGAGCACCTTGTTCAGCCAATTCATGTGAAAATATATCACATTCATCTCGTTTTCCACAGTACCAATGTTAAACTGATGAAGGCGCGTCAGAAACTGTCCATGGATCACTTGCAGATCAGTTGAGCCGCTCAACAAACATGCTATTTGCATGCCTGAAGTCCCATTTTGTTTGTATAAGGTTTGCAAAGCATGACAGGGTTTGATATCAACTTACCAGTACATACGATGCTAAAGCTCAGCCTCGGAATATAGAGATCTCAAGTTGCATATTTTGTAGTATGTATTACAGGGAACTCTTGCTTTAATAGTCAGAAAGATATTCATATCCTGCCTCCACAGCCTGATATTTTATTTGCAGAAACTGCATCGTCGCACAATTTGTTTTCAGTTTGCTAAGATTTGCACCATTGGCATATATCAGAAACATGACTCTTTTCAACCGGCATCTTGTGATTAGGCCGTTACAGATTAAATATGCCACCTACATTTCTGACAACCAAAAATTTCTCTTGTTCTATTATGTACTTCCAATTTCCATAGCTAGTCTAATCGCCCTGACAGAGGTTATGCTGGTTATTTTATTTGCAGAAACTGCATCGTCGCACAATTTGTCTTCGGTTTGCTTAGATTTTGCACCATGGGCATATATCAGAAACATGAATCTTTTCAACCGGCATCTTGTGATTAGGCCGTTAAGGATTAAATATGCCACCTACATTCCTGACAACCAAAAAATTTCTCTGGTTCTGTTATGTACTTCCAATTTCCATAGCTAGTCTAAGCGCCATGACAGAGATCGATTATGCTGGTTTTCGCACACCGCTGGAGAAATACCGGACTTATACGGAAGCACGCGGTAACGGTGTCGAAAGGGGGTAGCAATGTGGAAATAGCTGCTTGGTTGTGTTAGGGTAGGCCATAGCAACCCAAAACAACAAGGTAGAACCCACCTCTTCGGAAGATTCACGACGTTTCGTCCGATACGGGAGTTTCAGCCTATAAGCGCGTGTAAACTCACGAGAGAGAAGTTGATGCCGGTGAAGCGGCCCACACCCCGGAGTTTAATCTTTGGCATACAAAGAAAACAACACACCTATAATAACATGCTATGGCACCACTTTGTTTGTGTTGGGGTCCAGAAGATCCGGAGCCCCCCCTCCGGTGAAACCCTAGACCCGCTGGAGAAATACCGGACTTATACGGAAAAACGCGGTAACGGCGTCGAAAGGGGGTAGCAATGTGGAACTAGTTGCTTGGTTGTGTTAGGGTAGGCCATAGCAACACAAAACAACAAGGTAGAACCCACCTCTTCGGAAGATTCACGACGTTTCGTCCGATACGGGAGTTTCAGCCTATAAGCGCGTGTAAACTCACGAGAGAGAAGTGGATGCCGGTGAAGCGGCCCACACCCCGGAGTGAAATCTTTGGCATAAAAAACACACAACACACCTATAATAACATGTTATGGCACCACCTTGCTTGTGTTGGGGTCCAGAAGATCCGGAGCCCCCCTCCGGTGAAACCCTAGACCCGCTGGAGAAATACCGGACTTATACGGAAACACGCGGTAACGGCGTCGAAAGGGGGTAGCAATGTGGAACTAGTTGCTTGGTTGTGTTAGGGTAGGCCATAGCAACACAAAACAACAAGGTAGAACCCACCTCTTCGGAAGATTCACGACGTTTCGCCCGATACGGGAGTTTCAGCCTATAAGCGCGTGTAAACTCACGAGAGAGAAGTGGATGCCGGTGAAGCGGCCCACACCCCGGAGTGAAATCTTTGGCATACAAAACACACAACACACCTATAATAACATTCTATGGCACCACCTTGCTTGTGTTGGGGTCCAGAAGATCCGGAGCCCCCCCTCTGGTGAAACCCTAGACCCGCTGGAGAAATACCGGACTTATACAGAAACACGCGGTAACGGCGTCGAAAGGGGGTAGCAATGTGGAACTAGTTGCTTGGTTGTGTTAGGGTAGGCCATAGCAACACAAAACAACAAGGTAGAACCCACCTCTTCGGAAGATTCACGACGTTTCGTCCGATACGGGAGTTTCAGCCTATAAGCGCGTGTAAACTCACGAGAGAGAAGTGGATGCCGTGAAGCGGCCCACACCCCGGAGTGAAATCTTTGGCATACAAAGCACACAACACACCTATAATAACATGCTATGGCACCACCTTGCTTGTGTTGGGGTCCAGACGATCCGGAGCCCCCCCTCCGGTGAAACCCTAGACCCGCTGGAGAAATACCGGACTTATACGGAAACACGCGGTAACGGCGTCGAAAGTGGATAGCAATGTGGAACTAGTTGCTTGGTTGTGTTAGGGTAGGCCATAGCAACCCAAAACACAAATAAAATAGACTTAGTGTGTGAAAACCCACTCGATAGTGGTGTCGGTGTAGTATGAATAAATGAAATTGACATAGATCTCTCGATACATGGTAACGGTTGTGAATTTATATATTTTAAACATAAAATATTAACATATTAATTTTATCAATTGAGAGTAATTAATAAATACACATGCATCCACAAAATAAGAAAAAAAAATTGCACAAGTGCCGACGGCAAATCCGTCGGCATAGTACTTGGTAGGCCCAGCCAAACGGTACAGTCACCTGTGCCGACGGCTAGTGGGATGCCGAGGGCCACCGCCGGCCTCCTTTCCCTTGTGCTGACGGCTATTTGGATGCCGAGGGCCACCGTCGGCCTCCTTTCCGCTGTGCCGACGGCCAGCTTTGCCGACGGCCTCTGTGGCAGGCTGGGGCTCCGACCCCCTACGCCGACGGCCCCCGACATTTGGCCGTCGGCGCAGTATATGGCCGTCGGCGTACTGAGCGATTCCTGTAGTGGTTCACTTAGAAGCAACACGTGGGTGTATATAGAGTACTAGTGTCGGTGTACAGAAACGTGCCTGTACTTTCAGGTAAAACGTGTGTATACTTTTGGCAGCAACTTTTATATATTTTTAGAACAACATGCGTGTACTTTTTAGGTGAAGCGCTGTAGACGGTTTGTTCGAGACGAAGCCGAGCGGTAGCACGAGGTAACGCCGAGCCGTAGCACGCACTAGGACTAATGCCGCTTCGACTAATGCGGACAACGATGTACCCCCATCAAAATCTTTATAAAATGTTATGGAGTCGAAATCGAGGCGTGAAAAAATTTCGAGGCGCAGCCGAACCGTAGAATCGTATAACTGTGTGCATCGACTAGAGTTCAAGGTAGGAGAAAGAAAAAGACGGCTCATGGCTTCTCGCGTGCGTGACGTACAGATAAAGTGCTCACGCGACTTTGATGATGTACATCTTACACACATTTTTCGCCTGATGGCTGCTCGCGTGCGTGACGTACAGAAAAAAAAAGTGCTGAGGTGACTTCCATGATGTACGCGATTTTATTTAGGGAGAAACGTACTTGCCATGCTTGCTTCATGGAACCCACGAACGCACGTGAAAGCTCGCTCGGAAAACAAACGTGCGTGGCTTGGTTTGCTGTAAGAAACCCACGACCGCGCCTCCACGTGTCTCACGATCAGACCTTCGCTTGGTCTGATGAAGGAAACCTTTCCCTAGTGACACCCTCGTTCTTCCTATCGGCAGCGCTCGAGCAGGCCTTCAGGAACGAGAGAACCTCTCCCGCGTGGACCAAGGCCCGGATAGCCAGTGCTATTCGTATGGTTTCTAGGATGGATACACGATACCTATTATGCTGTGTGAAAAGTAGAGAGATAGAAGTGAAATGGATAGTTTATTGATGTACTGTTCAGGCCTTATATAGTGTCTGAACAGTTGCCTTTACAATGTTGGTTACATGCATCCCTTCCGAAGGGTTGGCACCCGTTCGGGATGTTTGCGTTTGGACAACGCTGGAATAAAGCAACTGCTGGCAGTTATTACTAATACAATCTTAACTGCCCATTTAGCCTAACTATGATGCTAATTATTCCTAACACTCCCCCTTGGACAAACGATGTCTTTTTTAAACTTGAGAGGTGGAATATCCTTGTTCGATCTCGATGGTCTCCAATCTGAAATCTTGAGAATCTTTGATCTTCTATAGTTTTATATCCTTCTAAATCCTGTGGAAAATATAAGAAGAAAATATAGGAATTTGATATACCGTAGGTATAGATATTGTCTCAAAGAAACCCAATATAGGAAAACTCATAAGGCCAGAGTACAATATATTATCATCAGATGATAATTAACAAGTTCAGATCGAGGAATTTTCTCCCCCTGAACCTTGCAAATTCCGTAGTCGTCTCATACCAATGCCATGAATACATTTTTGAAATACAGCTGTTGGTAAAGACTTAGTAAACAAATCTGCAAGATTGTCACATGATTTTGTTTGCAAAATATCAATTTCTCCATTTTTCTGTAATTCATGAGGAAAGAACAGCTTTGGAGCAATATGTTTTGTGATGTTACTTTTAATATATCCCATATGCATTTGAGTAACACATGCAGCATTATCTTCATAGATAATAGTTGGTGATTCTAATGAACCAATACCGCATGAAGTTTGAATATGGTTGATCATTCTGCGAAGCCATACACATTCTCGAGAAGCTTCATATAATGCAATTATTTCAGAGTGATTAGTGGATGTTGCTACTAGAGTCTGTTTCGTTGACTTCCATGAGATAGAAGTTCCACCATATAAAAGCACAAAACCTGTTTGTGACCTGGCATTATGGGGATCAGAAAGATAGCCAGCGTCTGTATAACCAATCAGGGTCATTTCTTGATTTTTCTTATAGAATAAACCAAGTTCTTTAGTACCATTTAAATATCTGAAGATATTCTTTACTCCTGCCCAGTGGCGTTTTGTTGGAGCTGCACTATGTCTAGCCAGCAAATTTACTGCAAAGGCAATATCTGGTCTAGTACAATTTGCTAGGTACATTAGTGCTCCTATGGCACTAAGGTATGGGAATTCAGGTCCCAATATTTCTTCGTCATCATCCCTAGGTCTAAAGGGATCCTTTTCCATATCAAGGGATCGAACGACTAGGGCTGTAAACGAGCCGAACTCGAGCGAATACAGGCAGGCTCGGCTCGAGCTCGGCAGAAGTTCGAGCCGAGCTCGAGCGAGCCCAAGTTGACCTTCAAGCCTACATCGAAGCTCGTGTTCGGCTCGACCATAACTCGACTAGGCTCGAGCTCGGTTCATTAAAGCTCGCTAAGGCAAATTAGTACATAAAAAGACAACAAATACATAGCAGAAAAATAGTAAAGCTTGATGATAGCATCAGTGCGACAAATGGTTTATAGTCTCACATAACATGAATATAATAGCAACCTGCCAACACAAATATCTTAGCTGTCTTACGACTCACATAGCATAATAATCGCAGTTATAATATAAGTGGATGCACCACGTGACAAGACTAATTAATTACATAAGAGATCACTCAAGATGACGTGTCTGCTAGCTTCCAGCCTTCCACTCCATCACGTGCTCCACTCCTCATATTGAAGATCTCCTATGTTAACTTACAAGTAGAGAAATGGTACCTAAAAAAGAAGGATCACTTTCACGTTATCGGAGCGAAAGAAATGCTTCAAGGGTATACTTTGTAAAATATATTCATACGGAACCAAAAAAGTACTCACCATATCTTAGCCAAAGTGACTAATTACTGCCCACTAAGGAGTTTGCTTCAACCAATACCAGCGGAATAGAATTAGTATCATCCTCCTATGCAACAAAAAGGAAAAATCGATTATACAAAATCACTGAAATTCTTTGGTATAAAGAACACAAAATGTCATATATACTTACCACATCCTTTTCCTTGTGGTGGCCTCCTCTAATCCAACTTGAGGTACAGACCAAACCTTGCACTGTGGATGGGAGCAAAGAGCTACAGTAGTCATCAATCACTCTACCACCGGTGCTAAAAGCCGACTCCGATGAGACTGAAGTAATGGGAATACTGAGGATATCTCTAGCCATCTTTGCCACCAACGGATACTTCAATTCATTCATCTTCCACCAACCAAGTATATCAAACTTCTCATCCGGAATGTTCTCAACTTCATCATCCAAATATCTCTTCAAATCTGACTTTGAGGGCTGATATGCATTCTTGGCTTTCATGAACTCTTGATATTGCCTAGTAATAGAGAAAGCACTACTAGAACTACTAATTGTTGTAGTGGTGCACTGAGAAGTCGACCCATTACTAGCTGATTGTGCCATGCTCTGGCTATTTTCTGATTCATATAAAGCATACAATTCATGCAAAGTGGTTTCAACAGATTTCAGTTTTCCATCAACTTCATTTTCTTCGTATAAAGAAGGAAATGTGAACTGAATCATACCCATCTTAAATCTTGGATCCAGAATTGCAGCAATAGCAAACAGGGTGTTGCATTCAGGTCCCCAATACTTGTTAAATTTTTCAGTCATTGCATCTGCCATATCTCTAATACATTCCTCCTCTGATTCCATCAATCCACAAAGTATCTTCTTAATATTGACAATGTGAGGATAGAACAGATTAGAAGTTGGGTATGTTGAACCAGAAAATGCCTTTGTAGCTGCATGAAAAACACCAAGGACTGAATTCACTTCTTCATACAACAACCATTCTTCCTCAGATGGCAGCCACCTATAGTTTGCATCTCCAGAAGCATAAGCATCAATTGCAGCTCTATAATGAAAAGAAGAATCGAGCATCTTGAATGTTGAACCCCATCGAGTGCAGCAATCAAGAACCATTCCCTTACTACGCCCAATGTTGAGAGAATCAATATCATTCTGGAACTTATAAAAGCGATTATTTGATTTCTTGATGTACTTGATAGTTTCTCTAACTTTATCAGTCAAATGTTCAATCATCTTGAGACCATCTTGGACAACCAGATTCAGAATGTGAGCACAACATCTCACATGAAGAAATTTACCTTCAAACCAAAGTGCCTTTCGATTTTTGAACTTAGCAAGCAAGAACTTGACAGCGAGATCATTACTAGCAGCATTATCAAACGTGATACTTGCTACTTTGTCCTCAATCTTCCATGCAGCCAAACAATCATATAGGGCGTTTGAAATCACTACACCACTATGAGGAGGTTCCAACTCAATAAAATTAATAATACGACAATGCATTTTCCAATCAGCATCAATATAGTGGGCAACTAGACTCATATAGCAGATTGTCTGGTTAGATGTCCAAAGATCACACGTGAGGCTTATCTTTTTAACATTCTTAAAATACTTCCTTAATATGTCCTTTTCAGATTCATAGAGCTTCATGCATTCATTTCTAATTGTATTTCTGGACATCTTCTTGTAACCAGGATTTAGTGCCTTCAACAAAATATTAAACCACTTGTATTCCACAATACGAAATGGCATGTCATGAACAATGATAAGCTTGCAAATAATTTCACGAATTCTTGCATTATCACAATAACCAGGCTTAACAATAGAGGGAAGTACCACATCACCTTCAGCTTCCTCTTCTTCCTCAGTCTGAAAATTTATTATCTTTTGTTGCTTAGACTTTTGATTGTGCTTGTGAAGATCACATGTCTTCAAGTGCCTCAACCAGTGAGAGGTAGTGCCGCTGGCTGACTTCGCAAATAGATTTCCACATGCCATGCACTTCCCTTTTATTTCAGTCTCACCTTTCCTTTTCTTTGACGGTACTTTAACTTCCTCAAAGAACTTCCAAACCAAAGACTTCTTTGCCCTGGCTGCCTTCTGTTGTGGCTCTATCTCAACCACTACTTGTTCCTGCTGGACTGGTGTTTCGTTGGCTTCATTGCCCCCCATCTCAGTTCTTGCGAACAGCGACTCAGCGTCAGCGTTGTGTGAATCTTCATGCGAAGACATCTGAATCCATTATATGCAAAATATAAGTGATCCAACTTTTTAATGAAAACATAAATCAGATGTTGTACTTGTAGAAAAGATAAATCACACGTAGCATAACTAGGCACTAACTAAACTGTTTTACATTGTGTGCAGGTCCATGAAAAAAGTAGAAGTATAACAATGTTTCTGACAAGGTCATACTGCGATACTGCATGGAAAATATCAGGGCACTAGGAAAATAAAAGGCATCATATTTTCGTACAGAAAACATACATCAGGGGAGAAGACAATTTCATAGTCCACTGCATGTGCGCGTATATTTCAAAAGCTACATGTACGCACTGTTTAAATCTTATTCCAGTTCAACCAGAGGTACGGGCTAACTAGTTTGATATAATCGTGATTGGAAGTAAGCCTAGATGCAAGATGTACTAATATAATATATTTCTTAATGGGAAGACTAGAAACAAGTACATCATGAAACTACTACAGACCTGGACTAGGGATTTCCTGATCTCCTGATCGATGCAGCAGCGAGCAGAGAAGTTTCAACTTGTGGCGTCAGAACGGACCGTCTGGCCCTACGTGCAGATCAGAGGAAGAAAACGGCAGAATGGAAGTAGGGCGGCGTCGGCGACGGCGTGGGGTTCATAGAGGCAGGCGAGGCGTTGTCGGCGGTGCCATCTCGATGGAGTCGCTAGCGGCAGTCAGATAAGGCAGGGGAATGGGATTAGGGATCTGATTAGGATATATACGGTTTCCCCCTGACTGTCCATCTCCCGCACATGGGCTTTTTGTTATTGGGCTTAAAAAAAGTACATGCGAGAGCCAGATTGAAAATTCTACAAACGACAAGCGGCCAACTCAATTCTCATATTTTGGGGATCTCGAGCCCTATCGAACTATTCGAGTTCGACTCGTCTAAGCTCGCGAGCTTGATAACAGGCTCGAGTTTGGTTTGTTAGAGCCTCGAGCCGAGCACGCGCCGAGCCGTTATCAAGCCGAGCTCGCACAGTTTGTCGAGCCCGAACAGTTTTGACAGCCCTACGAACGACCATTGGTGTCTTGGATGGATATGATTTATCCATATTGAATTTTTCCAAAACTTTCTGAATATAAGCGGGCTGATAAACGAGTATTCCTGAGGGAAGATGCTCAAGTTGTAAACCTAAGCAGAATTTGGTTTTTCCCAAATCTTTCATCTCAAACTCCGCCATTAAATGATTGCGTGCGACGGTGATGTCAGCTGCATTACCAATGATGTTGAGGTCATCAACATATACTGAGATGATACAAAATCCCTTTGGAGATTTTTTGATAAAAACGCATGAGCAATCATCATTATTTGAGTATCCTTTGTGGAGAAGGAACTCACTAAGTCGGTTATACCACATTTTACCCGACTGCTTTAAGCCATAGAGTGACTTTTGTAATTTTACACAATACATGTTGCGATTTATGTCTGGATTCGGAATTTTAAGTCCATCGGGAACTTTCATATAAATATCCGCATCTAGTGACCCATATAAGTATGCGGTCACGACATCCATTAACTGCATTGATAAATTCATTTGTACTGCCAAAGATATTAGATATCGAAACGTAATTCCACTCATTACAGGAGAATATGTATCGTCGTAGTCGATACCGGGTCTCTGCGTAAACCCTTGTGCTACTAGCCTCGCTTTATATCTCACCACCTCATTGTTTTCGTTTCTGTTCCGAACAAAAACCCATTTAGCTCCCACAGGGAAGACTTTATGAGGAGTAGGTATTACTTGTGAGAATACCTCTCTTTTGTTAAGCGAGTGTAGTTCTGCCTCAATTGCTTCCTTCCATTTAGGCCAATCTGAGCGCTTCAGGCACTCTTTCATAGATTTTGGCTCTGGATCCAGTTGAAGAGTTTTAGCAATTTTCGAGGAGAAATATGTGTCGACAAGAGTAGTCTTTCTATTGTATGATTCTCCCGAATCAATATAGTTTGTGAATATTTCTTTGATTCCTTCAGATACCGCTTGATTTCCCATATCAACGGGATCTGAGTGTTTCGATGTCCCAGCATTAGTATTTGTGCGCACATTTATGCTGGGCTCTTGATGTTGAGCATCAGTTTGGTGTCTATCAACTTCAGGTTGATTTGCATTTACTGACATTGATTTTGATTTTCCTTGTTTCCGCGGTGGCTTTAGAGAAGCCTTTTCCCTTGTAACCAGATTTCTCCCCCTTTTATTTGCAATTGGGAGTTGAGTAGTTTTATTTGGTACCTCTATTCGTTCTGGTGCATTAGCTGCAGGGATATAAGATTTAATGACACCTTTGTGATCAGTGAATGCGTCTGGCAAGTTATTTGCAATGTTTTGCAAATCTATTATTCTCTGAATTTCAGATTCAGATTCTCTAGTACGTGGGTCTAAGGACTGGATGCCTGTAACATTCCAATCTATTTCCTGGCATTCTTTGTGGTTTGTTTCTCCCCCTAATGCCGGGAAATGGTCCTCATCAAAAATTGAATCAGCGTACCGGGCTGTAAACAGGTCCCCTGTAAGGGGTTCTAAATATTTTATATTTGACGGAGATTTATATCCCACATAGATTGCTAATTTTCTATGGGGGCCATTGAAGTACGCTGCGGTGGTGATATCGGTACGTAGACAGCGCAACCGAATTTTCGCAGGTGGGAAATACTTGGCTGATTGCCACGTACTATTTGAAACGGGGAAGTTTCATGATATGTAGTTGGTCTGACTTGAATCAGATTTGCGGCGTGTAAAACCGCATGTCCCCAACAAGAGGTTGGTAAATTGCAATTCTGTAGTAATGGTCTAGCAATTAGTTTTACCCTTTTGATTAACGATTCAGCCATTCCATTTTGAGTATGAACATATGGTACTGAATGTTCTAGATGGATACCTAAAGCCATACAATAATCATTAAATGTGCGTGAACTAAATTCAGCAGCATTGTCCATTCTTATTGTTTTTATCCCGTGTTCAGGATGATTTGCTCGTAATTTGATAATTTGAGCAATTAATTTGGCAAAGGCATGGTTGTGTGTGGACAATAAACACACATGTGACCATCTGGTGGATGCATCAATTAGCACCATGAAATACCTAAATGGTCCTGATATAGGTTGTATTGGACCACATATATCTCCTTGAATTCTTTCAAGAAAATTAAGTGATTCATTTTTCACTTTGAGGTAGGATGGCTTAATAATTAGTTTCCCGGTAGCACATGCAGTGCATACAAAATCTGATGATTTAGGGAAACCTTTAATCGGTAAATTGTGACCAGCAGAATTGGCTATAATTTTTCTCATCATACCTATTCCAGGATGACCAAGGCGATCATGCCAAGTCTTGAATTTATCAAGATTTTGAAAAATTATTTTATATGCAACATAAGGTACAGGTTTGATGTATGTAAAGTATAATCCGGATGAGAATGAAGGGAATTTTTCAAGAGTTTCTTCCCCATATCCGTTGCTTTTTGTTAAAAGCAAAAATTCTTTGTTATCCATCTTAACCGTTTTTAGATGGAAGTCATTAAATCGGATATCTTTGAAACTTATAAGGGTACGAGTAGATTCAGGATACAAGAGTGCATTCTGAATTACAATAGTAGTACCCCTAGGGAGTGTGAAAGTGGCTCTTCCTGAACCAATAATTGCTTTGTTACTACCAGTTATGGTCATAACATCTTCATTTCTCTTTGTAAGAGTTTGGAAGTATTTTGTTTCCCTTAAAAATGTATTAGTGGTAGCACTATCCACTAAACATAATTCTTCTTCCATCGGATTGTTTCCCGTGAAATTTCTATAAATAGAAATAGAATATTTTAGAATAAGTCTTATTTTATTCATATATTCATCAAATTACATACATGGTATTTATATTACAAACTTCCGATATAAATACATTACAATATTATGTCTGATTCACATAATACTATATAAATAGTCTGATAGACTTTATTCTACTTATTGTTATACAATATAACATTTTGTAGTATTTAAATAGCTAAATGACATCAATTGTTTATGGAGATTAATTGAGGTCTCCAAAAACATCTTGGGTATAATCCACAAGCATGTTTTCATCAAGGATGATATCGTCTTTTGGCTTGAATTCTTCAATAGAACTTTGAGATGGACCAACTTGAGATTTGTTTTCTATGTCGTTGAAGTGAGCTTCAGCTTTGTTTCCATGGACTTGTTTCCCTTTTCCTCCATACTTCATGTATAGATCCACGAGGTGTTTGGGAATACGACATTTGTTAGTACGATGATTCGCACATCCACACCTTTGACAAGTTTGAGAACTGTTATTACGGTCATTTTTCTTGAAATGTCCTTTCCCCATTGATCGACCGTTGGTCTTTTGACCATTGTTGTTTTTCCACTTTCCTTGAAATTTCGGAAGTTCCTTTTACGGTTTCCAAATGTCTTAGTAAAATGAGCATTAGCATGTGCTTCAGGGATTGGCATTGCGCCCGTTGGGCGAGCATTATGATTTTTCATGAGAAGCTCATCATGCTTCTCGGCCTGAAGTAATGTATATATAAGCTCAGAATACTTAGTGTATTTCTGTTGATGATACTGCTGTTGCAATATCCTTATTGAGGGGTGGAAAGTGCATATGGTTTTATCTATTAAGTCTTCATCTGAAACCTGCTGATTGCAAAATCTCAGTTTGGAGTTGATCTTATGCACAGCAGAATTATATGCAGCCACAGACTTAAAGTCCTGGAACCTTATGAGAGACCATTCTCTCTGGGCTTCCGGCAACATTACTGCTCTTTGTTGATCATATCTCTCCTTGAGGGAGTTCCATAAGGCTAATGGGTCCTCCTCCATCATATATTCAGTTTTTAGATCGGGATGGAGGTGGTGCCTTATGAAATGTAATGATGCATACTTTATCACTTGTGGTATTTCTGGAGCATTTTCAGGGGGTGTGACAATGCAAGGTCCAAGATTACGGCCAGTCAAATTTATTTTCATATCCATGGCCCATGATAGATAGTTACTTCCATCGACTTGTAGTTCTCGAATTCTTTCTTATTGATGCCAGCCATTTTCTCTGCATGTATGATCATGCATTTGATTAATTTTACTTGATAGTAAAATTTATTTTGGTAAACAACAAGTTTGTTCTAGAGGAACAAATTAAGCTTTTAGGCTAATGTTATATATGTGTAGATCTTCGAATTTCAAGTTAACACATTGTTGATAATTTCCATTTTTATGGAATACATCTCTCAGTATTGGAAAACATAATCTGACGTATGTCAGTAGATGTCTTTTCCTAATACCCTGTGTTATACTTTGACATCAATATATTTGGAAGAGCACTTTGGAGATATTATTTATCGTAAAAAATAAATATACCTCGCAATGATGGATAATCTGTAATTATACAGTAGATGTCATCACCTTGTGTTTCACAAATATGATTCGAGATAGTCACATTTTTATCTCATCATTTTTATTAATGAGAAATTTTTGCAAGAAATAAAATTTCAGTTGCAAAAATTGTTGTACCAAATAAACATGTTATAATATGCTAGAGGCAAATATATGAACATGTCATATTACATATTTTAGATTCCAATAGACATAAGGTCTAGAATGTATACAGTAATGTCAAACTAAACAAATGACAGACTAAGGACCTAAGTGCGGCACACAAATATTGCTTAAAGAGCATTCTGCAACTTAGGGCATCTCCAGTCGTTGCGCCGCCCAGGGCCCAAAACGCCACCGTTTTGGGGTCGCCGCGGCGCTAAGCGGCGCTATTCTGGAACCTGGGGGGGCAGGCTTCCCAGTCGCTCCCCGAGCCCATGATTCGGCCCAAACAAAACGCAATTTGAAAGTAGACGATTTTTATTGAATTTGGCGAAGTGCGTACATATTCAGCGCGAATTTAAAAAACTAGTACTGAAATTTAAACTAAACTAGCCTAGAAAATCTAAAGAAGGCCGAGGCTGGCGGCGATGGCCTGGCTGTAGTCGCCGCCGTCGTCGTCGTCGTCGTCATCGTCCTTGGGGTCGTCGGGGCGCTTGCTGGTCCCCTGTCCGGCGTCGCCGCAGCCGCCCCATCTGCTCGCCGCGAGGGCTTGCTGGATCTCGTCGTCCTCGTCGGTGTCGGGGTCGAGGACGATGTAGACGTTCTCCTTCTACGGCGGCGGGGGAGGGACGCGGAGGCGGGCCGCGTTGGCGGCGGCCTCTCTGTCGCGCGCCTCCTTGCGCTTCTCGGCCTCCGCTAGCAGGCGGCGCTGGAGCTCCAGCTCCGCCGCGGTGCTCTCCTGGAGGCTCCACGTCGCCGCGGCGTCGGCGTCGAGCGGCTGGAGCGTGTCCAGGGAAAGCTGCTCCGCGACCTTCTGGTCGGGCCACTCGTCCTCGTCGTCGCCGGCGTCCTCGGTCTTTGGGCGAACCACGCGTTCGAAGTGTGGCTCGCCGATGCGGAGGGCGCCGCCGCTGCGCCTGCGGGCAGGCGCCCCGGTGTTCATAAAACGGGGGGAGGTAGAGAGGGATTGGGCGCCGGAGGAGCTCGACGTCGCCGACGAAGAGGAGGCTCCCGTCCGGCGCGCTGCCCACGGCTGGGCCTGCCGGGGCGGCATCTGCAGGCGCGGCTCGTCGTCGGCGTGGATGTGGTCGAGGACGGCCTTGATGGTCCTGTTGGGGACGCTCCACCAACGGCGGCGCCCGTTGGCGTTGAAGCGGCCGTCGACCGGCCCGTTGTCGTTGAGGGAGGCGAGCTCCCTCTCGCGGTGGCTGATGAAGTGCTGCCACCAGAACTCGTAGCGGGCGGGCTCCGCCATGGCGTCGCGCGCCTCGCGAATGGCGCGCCGGAACTCGTCGTCCGTGTTGGGGAGGGGAGGCACGGGCACCCCTCCGCTGCTGAGTGCCCAGCGGCTCTGCCCAGCGGCGGAGCTCGGGAGGCGCACGTCCGGCGGGCACGGGTAGCCCGCGCGGTACAGCGTCACCGCCTCGCCCCGGCGAAGGTTGCGACGGGGGAACCCGTTGGCCGCTGCGCCGTCCTTGTGGCTGGCCATTTGCGTGGGAGAACGGGGGGAGGAGAGCGCCGAGAGGAAGAAGAGAAGAGGGAGTCGCCGGTGGAAGAATGGCGAGCGCGGCGAGCGGCGGGGGGATTTTATAGGCGGCCGGGCATTTACTGCGGCGCGTCCCCTCGCTGCCGCCCGCCACGCCATTACGCCGGCAGCCTTTGAACGCGCGCATGCACTGGGCGGCCGCCACGCCATAAACGCCGGCATCCTTTGACCGACGCGCGAGCCGAGAAGATGATCACGGGGCGGTTCTGTTCCCGCGCTTTTCTCGTCGCGTCGCTGACAGAGCTGGCCCACGCGCGCGGCCGCGCAGTTTCGCCCCCCCCCCCAGGCCGAACCCAGCGGGCTGGGTTTGGCTTGGGTGCCGCGGCGCGAAATAGCGCCGAAACGGCGCTATTTGGGCCTCTGGGGGGGCCGAGTGGTGAAGAAACGGCGCTATTCGCGGCTTCTGCCGCGAAAAGGCCCCCTGGGGGCTCTGGGGGGGACGGCTGGAGATGCCCTTAGAAAATATCAATTGCTTGTAGATAATAAACAAGCCGTGGCATGGCCTATTGCCTGTAGCACCGTTTAGACCAGCAGATAAAAGAGGAACCGAGTACTGGATAAGGTACTGCTTGTCGAGTACTCCTCCAACGATTCTCTTCTTGCTGCTCTGGTTCAAGCGAGCGCTCACGGCCGACTCCATCAACGGCGGATGGGCACCTCCATGGAAGACGAGGTGCTGTTGGTGGCGGCCCCGTCGAGGCCAATTTCTGCGGATTGGCCTGTGAGGCCGAGCGCCATGGGCGACCATGTGCCTGTACGGTTGCCGGCAGGGCGGTTCGCCATGGCCGACGCGAATCGGCGGAGGATGACGCGTGCCTCCGGCGAGGGCGTCGGGAGGGCGGGCATCGGCGCGGCATCTACATTCTCCTCTTCTCCGGCTGCCTCCATCGGAAGATTGAGGTCAGGGAGTATTAGGGCGGCTGGCGCTGGAGGCGCGGCCTCGACCTCCTCTTTCTCCGCCTCCTGCTGGACCGTGTCGAGTGGCCACAAGAACTCTGGCAAGGGGTCACAACCCGGCGGAGCAAAGTGCTGCGCGTCCTCGTCGGATGGCGTCGGAGACGGGAGGCACGGTCCGAAGCCGTGGCGCATGTAGTAGTACATCGGCAACATCGGCGGAGGCGGAGGTGGTGCCGCAAGGTCGTCGTCGCTGAAGTCGCGTTCGGGGTCATCGACGAGCCAACCGGCGCTTGGGCCGCCGAGCAGCCACTCCATAGGCGGAACGGCGAACTCAGGCGGTACTGGCATCAGTTCGTCGGCGTCCGCGCTAACATTCGAGACTGAGGTCTCGTTTTTGTATACTGCGCCGACCATATCTTCCGCGATGACCTCCGGCGCGGCGACGACGGTCGATTCCGCACCGGCCACCGGGTGTTCCCGGCGCACAGCAGCCGTGGTGCTTGGCCCTGCTCCTCCTGGGGAGTGGTGGCGCTGCAGCCAGCGGTTGCCATGACGGGCCCAGCGGTTGCCGCGGAGGCGGCGGCGGAGGCCACCGCCAGGGCCGAAGCGGCGACGGCGCACCGAGCGGTTGCCGTGGTGGCGGCGGCGGATGCCGCCGTTCCAGCCCCGGAGACGTCCGAAGTTCCACCGGCGAGCGGCAGCCAGGAAGAAAATCCGGCGAGGATAGCCGCGAAGGTGTTCCCCGGCCACAAATCGAGCGAAAGAAAAAGCGAGTTGCGGCTGGGAAGCCATCTCACCTTTCTCTGTTAGTGTTGCCTATTGCTTTGGCAGAGTCGCGTGCATGATAACGTGTGAAAAGTAGAGAGATAGAAGTGAAATGGATAGTTTATTGATGTACTGTTCAGGCCTTATATAGTGTCTGAACAGTTGCCTTTACAATGTTGGTTACATGCATCCCTTCCGAAGGGTTGGCACCCGTTCGCGATGTTTGCGTTTGGACAACGCTGGAACAAAGCAACTGTTGGTAGTTATTACTAATACAATCTTAACTGACCATTTAGCCTAACTATGATGCTAATTATTCCTAACATGCTGGGCTTATTTACTAGACCGCAGCTCTCTCCCTGTTGTGGCACCTCCGAACTAAGCTCAACGTGTACTACGTGGAACAGTTCATAGCTGTGCTTGTTCAGTGTTCTTCTAAAATCTCATCTCGCACGTATAGCTATTCGTTTGATCAACTGTTTCCTATTCATGTAGTTTGAGCTCGGAAGTGCGGCATGGTTTCTTCTTGAAATGGTCTCATATCTACAACTAATCTAGCCCCTGTAGAATCGAGATGGGGCTGGGCAGCCTCTCCCTATTTTTATAACGGCAAGAACACCTTATTCAGCCAATTCATGTGAAAATATATCACATCCATCTCGTTTTCCACGGTACCAATGTTAAACTGATGAAGGCGTGTCAGAAGCTGTCCATGGATCACTTGCAGATCAGTTGAGCCACGCAACAAACATGCTAATTGCATGCCTGAAGTCCCATTTTGTTTGTATAAGGCTTGCAAAGAATGACAGGGTTTGATATCAACTTACCTGTACATACGATGCTAAAGCTCAGCCTTGGAATACAGAGATCTCAAGTTGCATCTTTTGTAGTATGTATTCCAGGGAACTCTGCTTTAATAGTCAGATAGATACTCATATCCTGCCTCCACAGCCTGCTATTTTATTTGCAGAAACTGGATCGTCGCACAATTTGTCTTCAGTTTGCTAAGATTTTGCACCATGGGCATATATCAGAAACATGACTCTTTTCAACCGGCATCTTGTGATTAGGCCGTTACAGATTAAATATGCCACCTACATTCCTGACAAGCAAAAAATTTCTCTGGTTCTGTTATGTACTTCCAATTTCCATAGCTAGTCTAAGCGCCATGACAGAGGTTATGCTGGTTATTTTATTTGCAGAAACTGCATCGTCGCACAATTTGTCTTCAGTTTGCTTAGATTTTGCACCATGGGCATATATCAGAAACATGACACTTTTCAACCGGCATCTTGTGATTAGGCCGTTAAGGATTAAATATGCCACCTACATTCCTGACAACCAAAAAATTTCTCTAGTTTTGTTATGTACTTCCAATTTCCATAGCTAGTCTAAGCGCCATGACAGAGGTTATGCTGGTTTTTGCACACCACAGTGTGTCCGTCGACATGGTTGATAATTGTCCCACCACTAGTACCACCGGGTTTCCCTATTCATCAGACAGTTTTATTTCTACTCCATGGTTCCAACCTCCTAGGAATACTGCAATATCATGGAAAGCCCAGTTTAAACATTGTGATCTCCAATAGGTAGCTTTTTGCAAGTAATGGAAGTTCCCTCGGCCTCTTCACCTATAGTATGCACAAAGACAATTTTAAGATCAATGAAAACTTAGTGTCCCTCGGATGATGTGCCCTCATTGCTAGTCGGGAGTGTGTGTTTTTTGTCGGTTTTCTCAATTAACCATGCCTTGTATGGTTTTAGGGTCCGGCTTCCGTTATCAACTAGATCAACTCTCTTTCTTCTTAAATGCGGGGTGCCCCATCTGATGCAAAAAAAAAAACTTTCGTGCCAGAAAAAAGCATTAACGTGGACAATCCTCGTAAAAAAAAAACTTGCATGTCAGAAAAAAAAAGCATTAACATGGGCAATGCGTAGTGAAATTGGAAATGTTGTGCTTCGTTGCATCAAATCACTTCCAAAACAAATCTTTCAAAGGTGTAAAGCTAATCCGTCGTCAAATAACACGCTGAGAAACACCACTACATTATAATTTTACAAAGATGAACTAAGGATCTGTGTATTTGGCAATAAATCACCAAACTATCTCTCTCTTTTTATAATGACTGCAACGATGAACTTGATAAAATAGATTGGCCGTCTATGACCAACCGTACGTATGTGATGGGCGGTAGTTGGATGCAAGGGACCTTAAAGGTATGTGTAAAACTCTTTCATATGAAAAACATATTCTAGATCCATTTCTTCAGTGTTCTTCTAATACCTCATGAATTTTATTTGGATAGATACTCCTTTCAGTTGCATACTCTTTGAGTCGGGACATAGTCCCTTAAACTCTTAAAGAAGCTTCACGGTAAGGGCAACTACACCTTATATAATGGCGGTGATGGTCTTTCACGCCATTCATCCTTAAGGAATGCTCATCTCATGTTGTGCATGGCAACAATGTTAAATCGATGAAGCTAGCTGCACTTTATGAACATGCCAAGTTTCAGTTGAGCCAATTATAATAAGGCTAGCATGCTAGAAGATATTCTAAGGTCTAAAAGTGCGAAGTATATTTGGTTAGTTCCCTAAAAATTCGATTAATAGTCAAAGGTCTAGGCTGGTATTGGCCGTCAGCAGTGTATAATGTACGCCTAGTGTACACCATTTGGAGCCCGCCAACCCTAGTGTTTCTCACTCTGACAACAGCACCACAGGGTGCTGCTTGCTCCGACTTGATTTCTTTCATCCATCAACGCCATAGAAGCCAGGAGAATTGTCCATCCATGATTTTTGTTCGCATGATAACATGGCCGTTTTGTGCCTTTTGCTTTTTTTGTTTTGATGGATTGTGCCTTTTTCCTATACTAGCAGGGTGGCCCTCGCAAATGCGAGGGAATCATCTTAATTTATTGAATTGGACAAAAAAAATCAATTCATATTTTCATAGATATTCACATTGTGTGATAAGATTTTTTTTTTTGTTCTATAGTCCATATAAATAAGTTCTCCATCCCGGTAGTTTGTATTGACAACTATTGATGATTTCTATGACAATAACCAATTGGCCCAGACTTTGTTCATTTGCATCTTTCTCTTAATATAATAAACTTACATAGACAATAGTTTGTTACGTTATTAAGATGAAACCGTAAAGATCTTAGCTTGATTACTTGTTCTTGGAAATCCGATGTTACTATCTGGCATTATTGGGCCAATAGTCCACCATTTCAATCTCCCGAGACTCATATCACCTTTTTCATCTGATAAGTAGTTGGGAAGCAATGGTGATGGATCAACCTTCCACATGTACTTATTTGTATATACATCATAAGCTAAAAAACTGTGACATGTTGTAACAATAAGGTTGGATTGGTCAATATCACGCTGGTTTACTCCATTGATTCAATGTGTCTTGTGCTTTTTTTTAGTGTGATACAAAACACACACACTGTCTCACAAGCACTAATTCTGTCCCTATCTCAATATGCTTTATTCCCACCCTGCTAGTTGCGTGTTCGTGACTACCTATACATGTGATCGTGCACCTCGTGATGGTTTGTGTCTCCATCCCATTCGATACGTATGTCTAGGACTAACGCCTTCATAGTTAGCTTTTGCCGTATTGCCTCCATTGAAGTTTATGATGGTGCAAGAGAAGGAATGGTTGCCATTTTTGGGTGGAAATGAAATTTTCATATGAATGGTTGATTTTTTTTAAAAGGTGATTTGAATGCTATTAATATTATCAATAAATTCTCTAAAACGATTAGAAGATTATCAAAATTGTTTGATGCTTTCTGAACTTGCGGAAGCCCTTATATCTACCCTAATATATTCTAACTTGGATTACAAAATTCTAGAAGCTATTCTTTTATTTTGAAATGTCTACATTAATTTTAGGATCTTTGATTGAAATTAGCCAGCCTCAATGTTTCTATAAACTCATCCTTGATTCGTTTGAATATTACCCTAAACATATGGATGACAATCTATATTATTATAGTGGTCGGTTTTTACATTTTTAAAAGTTGATGTCAGATTTTCTTTCTCTAAACATGTATTTTTAAGCCTTCTCAACATTTTGAAACCCACGTATGGATGCGCACATGTACATGTCTGTAAAGATTGGCCGTAAATTTACAAACGATTATTCTATCTTTTTATTGCTTCGTGAACAATTTGGAGACCAGGACATACCTTTTCTCAACCATTCGGGTTTTTTTTTGATAAAAGGCACAAGGCCCAACTTTAAATTAACAAAGCTCGGCAGTTCAACCAAGTTAGGTACAAAGATGCTGGGCAAACAGCTTCGCCAAACGAAATACATGCTGAGGCATACAGCTTCGCCAACAGGATAAGGAAAGGTGAACTAGTAAAAGAAGAGCAGAGCCACACGGGACACGCCTAAAAGACAGTAGCAGCGGCATCAAGAGGCAGAAGCCCCCCTAGCATCAGTGGTGTGGGGGATCCGGCAGGCAAGGTGAGTCCTCCTGAGGTCCTCCACCAGTCGGCGCGACGCGGCTTGCTCCTCAGGCCTCATCGAAGTGCTCCAGATCTACAAGAAGACCAGTGATTTAAAGATGATGTCAGCTGGATGGCGTATTATCGTCCCCTCGATAGCATGTTTGTTTCTAACATGCCAAAGCGCCCACGCTAAAGCCATAAAGAGCGCCCACACTGTGCGTCTGAAGCACCCCGAGAGCGAAGAGAGGATGAGCTGGAATTGCTCGAAGTTGGCAGGCGCCCAGGTGCACCCAAGCACCTCGCGCAGAACGCTCCACGCGAACCTAGCCAGAGAACACCTAAAGAAGATATGGTTTGCGTTTTCAGGAGCCGCACAAAGGGCGCAGAAGCCTTCAGAAGGGCCAGCACGCTTGAGAAGCTGCAAGCCAGAAGGAAGTCGATCCAGAATAAGCTGCCACGCGAAGACTTTTATCTTAAGAGGCAGAGCGTTACGCCAGACGTCCTGCGCAAAGGCGGCACTACTCCCCCGGGAGAGCGCCCCATACATCGAGCTAACCGAGAATTTCCCGGAGGCCTCTAAGGCCCAGGAAATTTTGTCTAGTCCTTCGGAGAGGGAGGTGGCGTTGATAATGCCATCCAGCTCTACCCATACAGCCATGGCTGTAGGGGAGAGCGACCTACGAAAACGGCAGCCCCCTCCGATAATATCTGCAACCGAAGCCCCCTGGTCTTCGCAGATGCTGAAGAGGAGAGGAAACTTGTGACAGAGGGGGCCCTCCCCGTGCCACCAATCCGTCCAAAAAGCCGTGCGCCGACCGTTCGCGATGCTATGCTTGGCCCCCAATTTGAAGAGGTGTTTAACCTTGTGAAGGCTTTTCCACACCTGGGAACCCCCCCTCGGTGAAGTCGCGAAAATGTCCCCCTCGAGGGAATACTTGCTACGAGTAATCGTGGCCCAAAGAGACTCATTGGGCTGGTAAAGCTTGCATATCCATTTAAGCAGAAGCGCCTCGTTCATCTTCTGGGAGTTAACCAGCCCTAGGCCCCCTGCCTCTTTTGGCCGGCAAATCGCAGGCCAACTGACCATGTGGTATTTGCGATCTGGCCCCGCGCCCTCCCAGAAAAATCTAGCCCTAATGGAGTCTAGCTCCTTATGCGTTCCCTTCGGCAGTAGGAACAACCCCATGGCATACATGGGGAGGTTGTCGAGACAGGCATTGGAGAGTATGAGGCGACCACCCGAGGAGAGAAAGCGGCCCATCCACGGCTCAATCCTCCGGGCTAGCTTCAAAATGAGGAAGGCCCATTGCTCCTTACTAAGCTTGGAATCCGAGATAGGCAAACCCAGATAGGTGAGAGGAAAACTGCCCAACTTGCAGTTTAGCCTCCTAGCCACCCTAATCTGGACCTCTTGTGGCTGTTGGAGCACGATCACCTCACTTTTATGGTAATTGATCTTAAGCCCCGACATGCTCTCAAAGCACATCAGAAGGAATTTGAGATTGGTCACTTCTAAATCGCTCCCCTGGATTAGAATGATCGTGTCGTCCGCGTACTGAAGATGTGTAACTCCTCCTGGAACTAGGTGCGGGACCACTCCCTTAATGTGTCCCGCTTCGTTTGCCTTTGATAAGATGGCCGAGAGCCCCTCGGCCACAAAGTTAAAAAGGAGGGGAGACAGCGGGTCGCCTTGCCTCACTCCCCTCTTATTACGGAAAAAGGGACCCATTTCCCCGTTAATACTAATAGCAGTTTGCCCACCCGAGACAAGCTGCGAGATGCGGTGTATATACCCCGCGTCGAACCCTTTTCGGCGCAGAACCTCAGTGAGAAAATCCCAATTAACTCGGTCGTAGGCCTTCTCAAAATCCAGCTTGAGGAGGATACCACCAAACTTCTTACTTTTCAGCTCGTGTACAATTTCGTGTAGTGCCAGTGCGCCATCAAGGATAAACCGCCCTTTGATGAACGCCGTTTGGTTGGGGCTGATGATCTTATTAGCTACTGGGTCTAGCCGAGAGGCGAACGCTTTGGAGATGATCTTGAACATTACATTGATGAGTGCTATGGGCCTGAACTGGGAAATAGATTCCGCCCCTGGAATCTTCGGAATGAGGGTAAGCACCCCAAAATTCAATCTAGCGAGGCTTTTGTTTTGCTGGTAACGTCAAGATACCATAGCCTATATCGCAACAATCAACTTAATTTAGCAGACTAACACTAAGTGCATGCCACGTACTAAATTTAGAGTAAATATTTAAGACTTGCATACATGTGTTCTGATTATGAATGTGGTGATTTCCGGATGAAAAAAATACAGTCCATGTACTCGTACATTTTTTTAAAAAAAAATTACGGCACTTTAATTACCAAGGCTTACTCGGTAACATATAATGGATCGATCAGATGTTTTTTTTGTGTGCAAAGTCACGAACTGCACCATCAGATGGGCTAGGCTGTGCTCACGTATGTGCTATGCTGGGCTGCGTGTCAGACTTTGGTCACGTATGTACCACTCTGGGCAGCGTATGTGTACAAACGGAGCACGCGATTATCTTTGAATATTCCTAGGAGAGTTTTATCTTGACACGATTGACCTGATTTGCTACTATTTATTGAAAAACGAACAATATGTCCAGTTTTTGTTTCCTTCAACTAACGTAGGATTCTAGACTTCTTGTGTACAAAATCGTGTGTACCTTGGTAGTCCTGACGTGTTGGAGGGCGTGTACGTGTTGTATTAATTGGAACATGTTTTTGTTTGCTTAACGTCCAACACCAGGTTTGTTGGGTAAACATATTGTGTACCCTGCTAGTCCTCACGTGTTTGGATGACACGTGAAGATGTTGTATTAATTGGAACACGTCTATTATATTTGTTACATAAATTTTACGGTTGTGATTAAAAATCCTAGGAACCCAATCTAGATCTAGCCATTAAAATAATTCTGATGATGTGGATCAACGTGGTGGTTCTATTAGACATCCGTATATTGCTTTTAGTATATAATAGAATAGATAGATTCTTCGGCCTCGTGACTTTCATTCTCTTCTGTTCTCTGTTAATAACTGAGGGAATGAGGCAAGGCCTCCGATCAAACAAAACAAAAAACAGTAGGCTCAACACTGTAACCCGCCGCTGTGCAGCGACCCTGACACGCTTGATTGGGCGACGATAAGGGCGTCACAGACTGGATGCTGCGGGGCATTGCGCTCATTCCAGTCCACAATTCAGACTGGGCCAGCCAGTCGGCTTGGGCCAACAGCATCAGTACAGTATATATAGTCTGGTGATTTTAGCGTTTTATTACTAATTGCACCTGTTCTAAAAAAAAAAGACTATTGCACCTGCTGCACGGTATGTATGTACCCGTAGAAAACAGAGTTATTCCTCAAAAAAGAAAAGGTAAAAAAACAAAACTGGATATGATATGATGCTTCCGCCGTGTCCTGGGAGGGGCGAAGCACGACGACTTCTCAGACATTGCATGTTGTGCATGCATTGGACCATCGAGCAGCAACAGCCAGCAACAATAATTTCTGTCACGCACCGGGCTGGATCGGAGGGAGTTAATTAAAAGTGTCATGTACTTTATCTTTACGCATGATGCTTTTGCACTTTTGCCGCTCCATCGAAGCATCGGTACTACTCCGTACTACAGTACATACAACGACTCGCGTACTGCAAAGTTTTTGCTCACTTTGTTCTTGGTGACATACTAGCTGTGGATCGACATACTAGCGTGCATGCATGGTTCTTACATCCACTTTGTCAGCATGTACAGTACTACGCCGGTACAATATAGAGACGACTTTTTCTTGCATGCATGTGCAATTCTAGCTATGTCATCAACGGATCGATGGCCATGGCGGCAGAAAAAGTTATACAATGGCAGTAAATGAGAGCATCGGCCATGTTTAGTACTAGAAGAATACCCCGCGCGCGTTGCAGCGGGTATCTCTTTGAAAAAAATATTCTATAAACGAAATGTGTATAATGTGTATGAAATATTCTATTACCAAGATTCAATTTATCATATAATCGATATACTAAATTTAATTCGCGTAAAATTGTTGTATATTTTGAGAAATAAATATTAGTGACATGGGTAATTATATGGTTGAAAAAAGATGGCATGGTTATGTGGCATGAAATATGTAATATCACAATTATGAGTAGATATGACATGGATAATTGATTGGATAAAATGGTGGGTGATGTTGATAGTTTGCATGTTGAGATAGAAAAATCATAAATGCATTTTAGTGGGGTTTTTTCTCATAAAAAGTATACATTACTAAAAAAAAAGGACTTCGTATAGTGGTGTACGTTGAAAATTCGACAATATCAGCTACTCCCTCCGTTCAATGTTCAACAATAGATGATTTACATTTGTCTAGATATAGATGTATGGGGACACTAAAATATGTCTAAATACATCCATTACTACGGAAAACACTGAAGACGTCGATGTAGGACTTGCTCGATGGCCGACGTTGGTGTATGCCCCTGTCAATGTTTACACCTGGCCCTCGGCATAGCGAAACCCTGTCGGCATAGACTGGGCTACACTATCGAATAGGCGTAATTTTTTTCACATTTTTTTCCAATTTTTCTTAATTTTTTTATTTGAATTGTTTAACCAGTTAATCGCACTAGAGATTTATTTTTATCTCTAATCATTCTTATTTTAATTTAAATCGCTCGCTTCTACTAATACTTCTCGATCGGTCAACTATACTCAGACTGCTCCAACCCTAGCACGATTAATTTCTTAGGGCTGCCTAGAAACAATGGATGCTTTGTTGACAATAATATCCAATCAATCCTATTAACCCTTGTACCATCATGTCACACGCCATTATTTTGTGAATCACAATAATTATTTAAGTAAAATAAATAAATAATTAATAATAGTCTTGAATTCAAGTAATCTTGAATTCAAATAATAATTAATATTATTGTCTTTTTTCATACTGAATAATTCCTATCTACAAAATCCGTAAATCAAAAATTGACAAATAATATGTCTAAATCGATTAGAAAAATGAGATAAATTCAAGTATGACATCGATATAATATTTTTCTTTAATCATATATAGAACTTTACTACTCGCTCTGTTTTTATATATAAGGCCACAACCAAATATACGTTTTTGTTTCTATACGAGGCCACAAACGCTAAACGAGAAAAAACGAAAACATTTTGCCCTCGTATATCATCACCCAATCTGCATTAATCATTTGATCATTAATCACTCAAAGGATTTGTTGCATGCATGCATTTGACCATGGGCTACTCTATTGGCCTACATGATGTGGCCGCATGCTAGATGCCATGCAAAGCAGTAAATAGCATGCAAAACAACGACGAGTTGTTGCCTAGAATGAGTAAAACAAAAGTAATTTTGGCAACTAATAGTTGACACATTTACTAGTTTGATTTTCTGCCTTGGTATTTGTAATTTAAGATAGTGGCCTTGTATACAAAAACAGAGAGAGTAAGTGGGGTGCTGAGTGTATGGTCCCCAACCAAAATAGGGGTCAAAACTAGAGTTTATGGAGAAAACATAGCAAATTTGGGCACCAAATGATCAAACCATGCTGAAATGGGTCAAGATTTTGCAATGTGGAGCACAATAGTATTGCAAACAAATATAGAACTAGGTTTGTGGAGTTGGGTGTGTATTATAGTATCACCCCCAAGCAAATTAGGTCTTGAAACTAGGGTTACTCGAGAAAACATGCCAAATTTGGGTACCAAATGATCAAACCATGGTTGAGTGGGCCAAGATTTGGCATAATGGAGCACAATGGCATTTAAAACCAAAAACACGCTTGTACACACTTGGAAAGGTAGCATTGATACGTCATAAACGTATCCTTAATTTCTGATGTTCCATGTTGTTTTCATGCCATATGCTACATGTTTTCCTTACACTTTATGGCATTTTTATCAATTTCCCGGGACTAACCTATTAACAAGATGCCACAGAGTCAGTTCCTGTTTTCTGTTGTTTTTAGTTTCAGAAAAGTTGTTCTGAAAATAATCTCGGAATTGGAAAATACGAAGCCCGAAAGTCTTAGAATTCCCGAAGGTTCTACAGAGTCCCGGAGAGACCGGTAGGGGGCCACACCATAGGGCGACACCCCCTAGCCGCGCCTGGGGGTGGTGTGGGCCCCTCGGGCGCCCACCGCCATCGCCCTTTCGCCTATATCACCCCCTCGGATAGTTAACCCTAAAAATATACCACTTTTCCACGAAAAACACCCGAGGCCACCGTCATCGTCAACCCGAGATCGAGAGGGTTTTGGAGTTCTCCCCGGCACCCTGCCGAGAGGGAAAATCATCACCGGAGGGGTCTACACCACCATGCCCACTTCTGGAGTGACGCGTGAGTAGTTCATCCTTGGACTACGGGTCCATAGCAGTAGGTAGATGGTTGTCATCTCCTCTTTATGTCTCATGTTTGGATCTCGTGAGCTGCCTCACATGATCGATATCATCTATTTATAATGCTACATGTTGTGTTCGTTGGGATCCGATGATTATTGAATACTATGTCTCTTGATTATCAATCTATCATATTGTCTTGATGTGTATGTTATTTATGATCTTGCATGATCTCCTTTGTTGGTAGATGCTCTGGCCAAGTAGATGCTAGTGACTCCAGGAGTGAGTATTTATGCTCGATAGTGGGTTCATGCCTCCTTTGCATCTGTGCTCGAGTGACAGAAACGTGACGGATGGAGGATGTGTTATTGCCATTAGGGAGAAAACAACGATGTTTACTTCATTTAGATTGTTTACATTACATACTTGGCTTACTGCGATAATCCGTTGCTTGCAACTTAATACCCAACGTTTGTTCGGATGATATTCAGAGGGTGGATTATTAGTCATGGATGTTGTTGGATGACGATCTATGTATTTTGTCGTAATGCCCACATGAATCTCATAGTAATCTTTATGTCATGCATGTTTCATTATCTATCAATTGCCCAACTGTAAGTTTTTCACCACGCATGTTAGCTATCTTTTATGGAGAGACACCACTAGTGAACTGTGGAATCCGGTCCATTTTCTCATACCGATAATACACACACTGCTTACACTGTTTTCACACTGCTTCAACTATTTTCACAGTGCTACTGTTGTTTTCATACTGTTCTCATACTATTTTCCACACCATACATGTAACGGCTTTGTGTTCAGCAAAACAGGTGAGATTGACAACCTCACTGCTTCGTTGGGGCAAAGTGAATTGATTGTGTTGTGTAGGTTCCATGTTGCTGCTGAATCGGTAGTGCGCCCTACCATCTCAGCTGCATCAACCTTCGAAAGTTGCTTATTTCTCCTACTGGTCGATTCAACCTTGGTTTCTTTCTGAGCGAAACTTGCTACTGTGCTCTTCATACCTTCATCTTGGGGTCTTCCTACAAACGTGTGTTACACGCGCATCAAGCTAATTTCTGGCGCCGTTGCTGGGGACGAAGAGAATTTCTGCAAGGGGAGTATCTCACTTCCATCTCTTTACATTGTTTTTGTTTTGCTTAGTTTATTTTTTTTGTCTTGTTTGCTTGTCTTTATCAAAGACACAAAAAAATAGTTCTTATTCTAGTTGTAGTTTTTATCCTGTTTTTAGTCTTTCTAAAATGACTACCCTTGAGAACACTAAGTTGTGTGACTTTACTAGGACCAGCAACAATGATTTCATTAGCACACCTATTGCTCAACCTGCTCCTACTGCTGATTTTTATGAGATAAAGCCTGCCCTGCTAAATCTTGTTATGAGAGAGCAATTTTCTGGTGTTAGTACTGATGATGCTGCTGCCCATCTTAATAATTTTGTTGAACTATGTGAGATGCAGAAGTATAAAGCTGTAGATGGAGATATTATTAAACTGAAATTGTTTTCTTTCTCTTTGGGAGGAAGATCTAAAGAATGGTTACTATATTTGCCTAGAAATTCATTCTTGGACTAAGTGTAAAGAGTCTTTAATTATAAAATATTATCCTCCTGCTAAGATTATATCTTTAAGAAGTAGCATTATGAATTTTAAGCAACTTGATAATGATCATGTTGCTAAAGCTTGGGAAAGAATGAAACTTTTAGTAAACAATTGTCCACTCATGGACTGACTACTTGAATGATCATCCAAACCTTTTATGCAGGTCTGAATTTTTCTTCAAGAAACCTTCTGGATTCAGCTGCTGGAGGAACCTTTATGTCCATTACTTTGGGGGTAGCAACAAAGCTTCTTGATGATATGATGGTAAATTATTCTGAATGACACACTGAGAGAGCTACAACAGGTAAGAAGGTAGATTATGTTGAAGAAACCTCCTCTTTGAGTGATAGAGTTGATGCTATTATGTCTACGCTTGTGAATTGCCATGCTCCTATTGATCCAAACAATGTTCCTTTAGCCTCTTTGGTTGCTCAAGAAGAGCATGTTGATGTGAACTTCATTAAAAAAAAATTGTAACACCAATGCTTATAGGAATAATTTTGGTAGCAACAATTATAGGCCATATCCTTTTAATAATGGTAATAATGATAGAACTGGGATGTCTAATGAAAGAATTTCAGAAGTTGAAAGTGCCACTAAAGACTTTATGCAAAAGCAATATGAGCAAAATAAACTATTTACTAAGACCATGGAGGAACAATCTGTTATGCTAAAAAATATCAGTTATCAACTTGAGAGTTTAAATAGAGAAATATCTGGTTTGCAAGTTAAAATTGCTCGTGTTGAAACCTCTATTTCATCCATGTCTGGAGCTCAATCTTATTTGATCAATAGAATGACTGCTAAAACTGAAACCATAGATGAGAATCCTTTTGCTGCTAGAAATGTCATCCAAATTTGAATTGATGATAATGTTAGGATGTTAGCTGAATTGCATGCTAGATGGGGAAGAGAAGATGAAATAGCTAGAAAGAATAATATAACTAATGTTTGCACCATCACCACCACTAGTAAAACTGAAGCTTATCATGCTAGTAAACCTTCTACTATCAATGGGAAAGTAATTGGTGTTGGCAATACTCCCGCTTCTGCTATTAAAAATGCAAAACTACCTGAAACTGCTAAAGATGTTCCTGATAAAAGTGTTGAAATTTTTAGAAACATGGGAGACAATGGTCCCATTACCTTTGATAAAAATGATCTTGACTTTGATGATTGCAACATAATTGAAGTGATTAAGTTCTTACAAAATCTTGCTAGTTGTCCTAATGTTAGTACTATGAATATGGCTTTCACAAAACATATTACAATTGCTCTCATGCAAATTAGAGAGGATGAATTAAGATGTGAAGCCTCTATACCTAGGAATCTAGATGATGGTTGGGAACCCATCATTAAAATGAAAGTGAATGATTTTTATTGCAATGCGCTATGTGATCTTGGTGCTAGTATCTCTGTTATGCCCAAGAAACTTTATGATATTCTTGATTTGCCACCTTTGGAGCATTGTTATTTGGATATTCGTCTTATTGATAATGTTAGAAAGAAACCTTTGGGGAGAGTTGATGATGTTCTTATAATGGTTAATAATAACCTTGTCCCCATTGATTTTGTTGTTATGAATATTGAATGCAACGCCTCTTGTCCAATTGTTTTGGGAAGACCTTTTCGTAGAATTGTTGGTGTTGTTATTGATATGAAAGAGATGGATATTAAATTTCAATTCCCACTCAAGAAAGGTATGGAACACTTTCCTAGAAAGAGAATGAAGTTTCCTTTTGATTCTATTATTCGAACAAATTAAAATTTGGATGCTTCTTCACATGAAAACACTTGATTTCACTTTTTTGGGCCTAGCTAAAAGACGTTGAAGAAAAGTACTTCTTGAGGGAAAACCCATGGTCTTATTTTTGCTTTGTTTTCCTCTCTTTTCTTTGAGTCAAGGGGTTGTATACTTCTGTAGCAACTCATTTGTATCTTTATTTTTATGTTTTAGTTGTGCCAAGTAAAGTTTCTAGTGAAAGTTGGAGTTGGTTTTGGATTTTTATGCGGGAAACGGATTTCTTCTATCCACCGTAAAAAATCGTATAAATTCCAGAAAGATCAAAATGACATGAAAAGTTTTGTGTTTATTTCTCAGCTAATTCCGAAACTTTTTTGTTCTTTATGTTTTTCGATCTGAGCAACGTAAGTGCCCCGAAAAAAATTCGTCTTTACAGACTGTTCTCGTTTTGGCAGATTCTGCCATTTTTCTTGCATTTGCTCTTTTACGATATAAAGTGGATTTCTTTGCTTCATGAAACATTAGTGGCTGTAGCTAATTTTCAAAATTATCAATAGCACTTCTTCCCATGCAGAACCCATGGATTTTTGATTGTTTCACTAACCCTCTAATGCGAATTACTTTTTGAGTGTGGTGTGAAGGAAGTTTTCAAGGTGAAGACATGAGGTTGATATAATGTGATCAAGAGAAGTGCAAGGTCAAAGCTTGGGGATGCCCCCGGGGTTCATCCCAGCAAATTCTAAGAAGACTCAAGCATCTAAGCTTGGGGATTCCTAAGGCACCCCCTTCTCCATCAACAATTTATCAGGTCACTTCTAGTGAAACTATATTTTTATTTGGTCACATCATACGAAGTTTACTTGGAGCGTCTGTTTGTTTTTCTTTTGTTTTCCTTTATTTTATTTTGTATTCCTTGCTGCAATAATATAGTTGGAACCTAGAATTATTTGTGTGGGAGAGAGACACGCTCCGCTTTTTCGTTTGAATACTTGTTATGCTCGTATTCTTAGTTTTTCTTCTAGCTGCTGCAAGATTCTTGTTTAGCTCCTATTTTCTTCCATCACTTATTCAGAGTTGTTAGTTTTAGTAGAGTTGTGTTAGTACTCTCTTGTTTCATTGTTGTATCTCTTGGAGAGTTTTTGTTTATTATGAAATGCTTGTTGTTGGAAAGCGGTGGTACAGTTTTCGTGCTTATAACGGTGCAAATAGAAGCTTGTATAGACTGTGGCTAGACTTTTTCATGTCATGCTAGATGTTATTTTAATTCTAAAGTCTATTGGTTATTTTTGTAGCATAATTTGTCTCAAATAGCTGAGAGTGTTTAATGTGCCTTTGAAAGAATCATGAGTTGTTCTTGTCATATTGAAGCATAAATTTGTGGTGTTCTCCTTTGAATGTTTTATTTGGTTGACTTGGCGCGTGCTCACACCATGTTTATGACTACAAACCAGTAACTTATAGCCTCTATTATCATTTAGTTTTTGAACTTGTAGTACCACTTATGCTTTGATTAATGATGTTTTTTTTCGCTATGCATGATTATGGCCATTATTGATCTCTCGATTTGTCGCTCCTAGTCTTTTGCTAGCCTCCACCTGTACTGATTATGAGCTCTACTCGTGCATCCAACTCCCAAAAACCAAAGTTTGCCAAATGTGTCCACCATACCTACCTACATGTGGTATTTAACTGCCACTCCAAAGTAAATTGCTCATGTGTTACCTTTAAAACATTCAAAATTACTCATGTTTTGTGCTCCTGTTTTAGCTCATCAGGACGTAAATAGAAAATCTTTATCTCACTTGTTGATTGGACTTTCACACCCTGGACTAGTGGCTTCATCCACTTATCGAATTGATAGAAGAGCTGGCAGCGGGGTGCCTAGTCCCAAATTAATACAAAAAATTCTCTTCACTATTTTTGCCCCTGAGTTATCAGTCAAAGCATAATTGTGTAAACCAAAGATAAAGAGGGATAACCTTCTACCCAGATGCGTCCTTCTATGGGATACGCTCTTGTGAAGTCTAGTTGTCTTGTGACGTACTGTATTTTCTGTTTACCATTCGTTGATATAAGCATACACCTCTCTAAAAAAATGTTTTCAGTACCTCTGTTTAATAAAATAAAAGCTCTAGCACATGAGTGATCCATGCTTCCCTCTACGAAGGGCCTTTCTTTTACTTTTATGTTGAGTCTCCATCTTCTAACTTTGTGCACAGTTGAGAGAGCATAGTTGCCATTCTGAGTTTAATATGCATTTGTCCCAAAAACATTATTAATTGATTCATGATGTGTTATTGTTTGTTCTCAAATTATTTGTTCTAATCTTCCTCTTAAACTTTGAAGGTGTCCTGGCATTTATGTTTTGCCCCATTCTTAAGGACAAGCGAAATATCACTTTGCTATGTTATCTTTATGCCTGAAACAAACGTATAGCTTTCGAGTGCATTATTATTCATGATCTTCTGTTTGTGTTACTTTTCATGATGCAAGGTGATTACTATATTTTATTGTTAGAACTATATTATTATGTTTGTGTTAAAGTTCTATGATCTTAGCTATGCTTATGCTTTTACAATTTAGATGATCAAGTTTATGTTGGTAGCATGTCACCTCGGATTTTTTTTATCGTTTACCTACTCGAGGACGAGTAGGAACTAAGCTTGGGGATGTTAATACGTCATAAAC
The DNA here is from genome assembly GCA_028641055.1 of Alopecurus myosuroides. Taxonomy (NCBI): domain Eukaryota; kingdom Viridiplantae; phylum Streptophyta; class Magnoliopsida; order Poales; family Poaceae; genus Alopecurus; species Alopecurus myosuroides. Next base: position 494,781,637 of record CM054059.1, on the reverse strand, counting down.
GTATTCTTAATTTCTGATGTTCCATGTTGTTTTCATGCCATATGCTACACGTTTTCGTTACACTTTATGTCATTTTTATTGATTTCCCAGGACTAACCTATTAACAAGATGCACTTAGCCTATTCCTGTTTTCTCCTGTTTTTAGTTCAGAAAAGTTATTCTGGAAATATTCTCGGAATTGGAAAATTCAAAGCCCGGAAGTCTTAGAATTCCCGAAGGTTCCAAGGAGTTCCGGAGAGGCCCGTAGGGGGGCCACAGGGGGCACACCATAGGGTGGCGCACCCCCTGGCCGCGCCTGGGGGTGGTGTGGACCCCTCGGGCGCCCACCGCCATCGCCGTATCGCCTATATTACCCCCTTGGATAGTTAACCCTAAAAATATACCACTTTTACACGAAAAAAACCTAGGCCGCCATCATCGTCAACCCGAGATCAGGAGGGTTCTGGAGTTCTCCCCGGCACCCTGCCGGGAGGGAAAATCACCACCGGAGGGGTCTACACCAGCATGTCCGCCTCCGGAGTGATGCGTGAGTAGTTCATCCTTAGACTACGGGTCCATAGCAGTAGCTAGATGGTTTTCCTCTCCTCTTAATGCCTCATGTTTGGATCTCATGAGCTGCCTCACATGATCGAGATCATCTATTTGTAATGCTACATGTTGTGTTTGTTGGGATCCGATGATTATTGAATGCTATGTCTCTTGATTATCAATCTATCATGTTGTCTTCATGTGTATGTTATTTATGATCTTGCATGCTCTCCGTTGTTAGTAGATGCTCTGGCCAAGTAGATGCTAGTGACTCCAAGAGGGAGTATTTATGCTCGATAGTAGGTTCATGCCTCCTTTGCATTTGTGCTTGAGTGACAGAAACATGACGGATGGAGGATGTGTTGTTGCCATTAGGGAGAAAACAACGATGTTTACTTCGTTTACATTGCTTACATTACACACTTTGCTTACTACGATAATATGTTTCTTGCAACTTAATACCCAACATTTGTTCGGATGATATTCGGAGGGTGGATTATTAGGCATAGATGTAGTTGGATGACGATTTATGTATTTTGTTGTAATGCCCTAATGAATCTCATAGCAATCTTTATGTCATGCATGTTTCATTATCTATCAATTGCCCAGATATAATTTGTTCACCATGCATGTTAGCTATCTTTTATGGAGAGACACCACTAGTGAACTGTGGACCCCGATCCATTTTCTCATACTGATAATACACACACTACTTCCACTGTTTTCACACTGCTATTGCTGTTTTCATACGTTCTCATACTATTTTCCATACCATACGTTTAACCTCTTTGTGTTCAGGAAAACCGGTGAGATTGACAACCTCACTGCTTCGTTGAGGGAAAAGTGAATTAATTGTGTTGTGTAGGTTCCACGTTGCTGCTGAACCGGTAGTGCGTCCTGCCATCTCGGCTGCATCAACCTTCATAAGTTGCTTCTTTGTCCTACTGGTTGATTCAACTTTAATTTTTCTGAGGGAAACTTGATACTGTGGTCTTCATACCTTCCTCTTGGGGTCTCCCAACGAACGTGTGTTACACGCATATCAGTCATCTAAATTTTGGTTGGATTCCGACGCTCCGGAACCCCTCTCCGGCGAAACCCCAGCCTCGTTGGAGAAAAACACAACTTATATGTCTACACCCGGTACCGGTGTCAAAAGGGGTAGCAAAGTGCAACTTTTTTTGCTTCGTTGTGTTAGGGTAGCCCCTAGGAACATCGAAAACAAACTTATACCCCAACTCTTAACAAGATTCCCCCCCCCCCCGGTTCGACCAAAGTGGGAGTTTTCATCTATAAGTCCACAAACTCACTAGAGAGAAACTGATAGCGGTGAAACCGCTAACATCCCGGAGTGGAATCTTGGATATCTACAACCCAAAACATACTTTACACACTTGGTATGGATCCACCTAGTTTTTGGTTGGATTTTGACGGTTCGGAGCCCATCTTCGGCGAAACCCTATCCCTGCTGAGAAAACCCGAACTTATAGGTCTACACCTGGTACCTGCGTCAAAAGAGGGTAGAAAAGTGCATATTTTTGCTTGATTGTGTTGGGGTATCCCCTAGGAACACCCAACACAAACTTATAACCCAACTCTTCACAAGATTCCCTCCGATTCGACAGAAGGTGGAGTTTCCACCTATAAGTCCACAAACTCACTAGAGAAAAACTGATGACGGTGAAACCGCTAACATCTTGGAGTGGAATCTTGGACATCTACAACCCAAAACACATTTTGCACACTTATTATGGCACTTTTTGGTTGGATTCTAACGCTTCAGAGCCACTCTCCGGTGAAACCCTAGCCCCGCTGGAGAAAAACCCACCTTATATGTCTACACCCGGTACCGGCGTCAAAAGAGGTAGAAAAGTGCAAATTTTTCTCAATTGTGTTAGGGTAGCCCCTAGGAACACCCAAAAGAAAGTTATACCCCAACTCTTCACAAGATTCCCTCCGGTTCGACCGAAGTCAGAGTTTCCACATATAAGTCCACAAACTCACTGGAGAGAAACTGATGACGGTGAAAACGCTAACATCCCGGAGTGGAATCTTGGACATCTACAACCCAAAAGACACTTGTACACACTTGTTATGGCACCACCTAGCTTTCGGTTAGATTCCGATGCTCCGGAGCCCCTCTCCGGCGAAACCCTAGCCCCGCTGGAGAGAAAAAACAAGGTTATAGGTCTACACCAAATACCGGCGTCAAAAGTGGGTAGCAAAGTGCAGCTTTTTTTGCTTGGTTGTGTTAGCGTAGCCCCTAGGAACACCCAAAACAAACTTATACCCAAACTTTTCACACGGTTCCCTCCGGTTCGACCGAAGTGGGAGTTTCGACCTATAACTCCACAAACTCACTAGAGAGAAACTGATGACGGTGAAACCGCTAGCATCCCGGAGTGAAATCTTGGACATCTACAACCCAGAACACACTTCTACAAAAAAAATTATATTTTCGCTTGGTATTCTATAATACATCTTGTTTAAAATTCATATATGCCTTTAGTTTTGTAAAGAACCAATATTGAGGACAGAAAATACCGTTAACACAAATATCTGGTGCCATGTAAAAAAAGGTTTCCCAGACTTATTTGGCACACTAATTTTGATTGGTTGGGTGTATTATAACTCATAGATATTTTTGAGATTTTTAGATTAAATATTTTTCTTGCGCCCTATGAAAAAGCATGTATAGAGTTCTACCAGAAATTGACGCAAACACGCAGTGGAGTCTAAGGTAGATCCTCATTGTCGCGATGAAGGAAGATTACAAATGCTACACTCATATATTCAAGGCACCGAAGACAAATGTAGAGGGATAAATTTCTACGGTTATATAGGTGGAAGAAACAAGATAAGAACGATGCTTTATATGAGTTGGATAAGTTCACGGCGATGCTGGAACGGAGGGCAATGTATCAATGGCGTAGCCGAATGCTAAGTGTGAGGGAGTGGAAGAACATTTTTTGAAAAAGCACACGCATAATGAAATTTTTGATGAGTGTTGTTTCTATTTTTATGTTATCTCATAGCATACCTAAAATTTCGGAATATGGAAAACAACAATGACAGTTTGAGAGAGTCGGAGAAAACATCATCAAGCATCATACAGTAACATATTGTTGTAGAAGGGGACTACGAAGTTAAATGGTGGCTCCTCCGGAGTAGATCGGCTACGGAAGCACAATAACATCAATGAATAATCAAGAAAGATCGTAGCAATGCACGAACATTCAACTAGCAATGGCAGTAACGAACATTCACACCATCCACCATCTGAAGAAATGCTCATCTCATGCCGTGCATCTCAGCAATGTTAAATCGATGAAGCTAGCTGTGCTGCATGAACATGCCAAATTTCATTTGATCTAATTATCATAATCAGTCGCATGCTGGAAGATATTATAAAGTCTAGAAACATGAAGTATTTGGTTAGTTCCCTATAAAGAATATCGACTTTTTTTAGGAAAAATTTATACTGGTCTAGGCTTTGCCTTTTGTAGTGCGTAATGTAACGGCTACTTGCCGCGTGTTTGGGAGCTCCTATATACCGCTCGCTTGCGGCACAGGAAGCTCGCACCACCTGAAGCAACGCCAGATGGGCCAGCCCATTAGCCAAAGCAAGCTCCTCTACCACTAGTTTGGCTTAAAAAAACGTACTACTACTTGCTACTATTCTGAATGTTCCTAAAAAAGGAAAAACTACTAACTCTGAATAGACAAACTTTAAAATCCAAACGTTTTAATGGTTCAACAATTTTAAAATCTGAACAAATTTTAATTTGATTTTTTTATTTGAATAAAAATTGATTTGAACAAGTTTTGAATTCAATTTTTTAAATGTGAACAAAAAATTGATTGAACAATGTTCGAATTTGAACTTTTTAAATGTGAACAAAAAATTGATTTGAACAATTTTCGAATTTGAACAATTTTCGAGTTCAAACAATTCCAAATCTGAAAACAAAAAAAATTATATGATTTTTTTTTAATTTCAATATTTTCAATAAATTTAAAATAGAACACAGGAAAAAAAAATGTAGAATGGAGAAAACCCCAAATGGCCCGGTCCAACAACACCGCGCTGTAGGCAACACGCGTATCTCGCGCCGCCTACTGGCGGTGTTTAGGATTTGCCGCGCGTTTGCCCTGCACCCGCTGTGGTCCAAAGGCCAGCCAACCCCACGCTTTGATCGCGGGTTCGATCAAGGGCAACAGAGCCCAACCCCTATATGTCGCTTAATCGGACTCACCCGTGTAAGAATTTCTCAGCGGGCCAGCCCACTAAGGAAAACAACAGGTGAAAATAAGCGAAATCACTAAAAAAAAAGTCTTTCCTCTCGGAAGGGCACCCCGCGCGCGCTGTGGGCGCGACAAGTGTCGCGCTCTCCTTCTTCATAGCCTTCATAGGGTGCCCCCATGCGTGACAATTGTCACCACCATAGAATTTCGGAACTACTCTATGTACGATGTTTTTGGTACGATCCACGTACGATAGGAAATCTGACGTACTGGTTGCGCCACAAGCAATTCATCGACGGACCGCATGCGTTGTCGTACGGAAATCGTACACATATTATCGTACGCATAGCACCACTCATAGAATTTTGAGGGATTTTCCCTTTGCCCCCCCACGGACGGGGGTGGGGGTGTGAACACATTTATTTCGTGATTCTTTTTTTCAAAATGAAATATCTCCTGAACCGTATTTCGAAATTACGAACCGTTTTCATATTTGAGATTCTCGCGTCGAGATCTTCAAAACTAGATCACATGTTGATAGGTTTCGACAAACTTTTTTTTACACTCAAAATCAACACGGATGTACGCCAGTTACACACAAATGTACGTCCGGTGCAGTGAACGAAGTACATCCCAAGTGCACTGCTGACGTACATCCACGTGCAACACGGGTGTACGTCCAGACGGTTTGTACAACCAGATGCATGCGGATGTACACCCACCCAGGCACTTGTACACCCAGTGAATGGCCAAAGTACACCCAGACGGTTGTACACCCAGTGAAGAGCCGGCGTACACCCAGGCGGATATACACACAGGTACACCGTGCGTATACTTTCCAAAACAGTTTTTGTATACTTTCAGTAGCATTTGTTTTATACTTTCACATATAACATGTATACTTTCAGAACAACGTTTGTATACTTTCAGTAGCAATTTTTTTATACTTTCACATACAACATGTATACTTTTAGAAATAACGTTTGTATACTTTTAGTAACAACTTTTTTATACTTTTCATATACAACACGTGTACATGGTGTACACACATGCGCGTGCTACCGAAAGTATAAAGTATAAACAACAGAGTGTATAAAGTCCGGTTTTTTTTCTCGAAACCTATCAACATGGGATCCAGTTTTGAAGATCTCGACGTGAGGAGCTCAAATATAAAAACGGATCGTAATTTCAAATTTCGGTTCTAAAGATATTTCGTTTTAAAAAACGGATCTAAAAGGAAATGCGTGCGCACTCTCTCTTTTGGTTCCTCGCGTACTAGCCCGCCACGTGTCGCCCTTGCGTGAGCTCATTTTTCCCTTTCGTTTGCTTCCGAGAGGGAAACCTTTCCCCAATCGCACCAGAAAATAAGATGTGACAGTTGGTTTCGAACCTGGGACCTTAGCTTTGTTTCGAAGGGGGCGAAGCCACTAGGGGCACACCGCATTTGTGTCCAGTGTAATCTTTTAAACCGTTTTATCGTCTCCATTTCCCTATTTTCATTTTCCTATTTTTCCTTTTTTTTTCTTTCTTGTTTTGATTTTTTTTTTCAAAATTGAAACTGCTGAAATTTATAATTTTACAAATTCGAAATTTTTTGGATAAAAAATTGTTTAAATTTAAGTTTTGTTCAAATCTAAAATTTGTTTAATCCTAAAATTTGTTTAAATGAAAAATTGTTTAAATTAAAAATTGTTCAAATTTAAGAATTGTTCATATGTAACATTATTCATGTTTAAATTGTTTATTTTTTTAATTGTTCAAACTTAAATTTGTTCAAAATTAAAAATAGTTCTTTAAAAAAAAAATTAACGCATTGTACAGGATCGAGCGATCCGTCCAACTCCTAATGGGCCGGCCTATCCGCGCACGGTGTGAGCGAGGCTTTGTAGCGCTCGCTACAAGCGAGCCATAGTGGAACCCGGGACAGAGATAGGATGCCGCGGATAATGCCGGCATTGGGCCAATCTCTGACCTCCCAGGCCACAAGCATGGGCAGAGGCGGACTGTCGGCTTGGGCCAAGAAGATTGGTGCATGCAGTTTTGCTTTTACGATTTTGGTGTTTCACTTACCGCCTTCCTTGTGCATTAGCATCGCTCCGTAATTGCTACGCTACTAGTGGAGTAAGAAACAAAGCTATTCTTTTTTTTGAAATTAGAAACAAAGCTATTCTTTTACAAGAGAAGGGTAGAGTAAGAAACAAAGTTGGATATGATATGTTGCCTCGGCTGTGTCCCGAGAGGACCAAGTACCACGACATACGCACCTTGCAATGATGCCATAGATCAAAAGCTTTTGCTGCGTTCGAGCCGGGTCGATCGATGAAAACTACCGTGACGATGCATGTAATTTTGCCCTTCTCGCAACGTCGCCACCAGCCGTGCGAGCGCGACCGTCGCCGAGTTCATCATGAAACCTGGCACAGGAGAGGAGAACGATCAATCAATTATAACTGACAGGAAAACGTAGCCACACACTGTGGCTGATCGACTTCATGCATGAGACGACCAATGTGCCGCGTACGTTGGACCATGCAGCAGCAACAACAACACCAATTATTTCTGGCACGTACACCGGGTCGGAAAAAGTTAATTAAAAGTGCCATTTGTACGCATTTATGGGAATACTTTTTGCACCTCTGCCGCTCGGTGCAGTACATTACATACCAACGACTCGTACTAACTAAACAAGTTTCTTAGTACCCACTTTGTTCCTGGCCACATATATAGCTGCGGATCGACGGCCGAAAGTTCAATCGCTGCATGCTTTTCTACATCCACTTTGTCGGCATGTACAGTGCTACTCCTATACAATATAGAGACGACTTTTTCTATGGCATCAGTGGATCGATCGACGGCCATGAATGGCGAGACAGACCAGGTATAATGCAAGGGCAGCAACTAAATGAGCGCACGGCCGGGAGGGGGAAAAAGGTCCAACGGTCATGTTCCAATTCCCGTTACAATTCCACGTTCTCGTTGGAGAGGTTCAGACAAAAGCTCCTAATTAAGGTCATGAATACCACGCCCACAAGGTCCACCTACATATGGATCCTTCATCTAGGCACCCGGACCATGAATACCACTAAATGCTCCTTTGATTTAAAGGGATTTTTGTAGGACATAAGTTCTTAGGAACTTTTTTCCTACGTCGGCCGTTTGATTTGTATGATTCTTTACATACGTCTTGTCACATAAATCTTGAAGTGTAAACTTCAAATAATCCAACATAAATCTTGAAGTGTAAACTTCAAATAACATGGCGTCCAACCTCATGAAAAATTCATTCACCAAAATCAAAGGAAATTGCTCTTCCCACATGATTTAAATGGACATGTCATCCCAATCCTATAGATTTTCTACACCTACACTTCTCCTATTCTATGAATCAAAGGAGCCTTAAGGGTAGATTATCATGCGTTCATGCTAGACAAGTGTGCACACCAGTCTGCTACATCTGTTGGGGGGTCAATGAGGGGGGGGGGGGGGGGGGGGGGCGACCAATACTTGCACTCTGGAGCAATGGTGGTGATTCACCTGTTGGACGCCTGGATGTTTGACAATGAGCAGTTTCAATTCGGGGTTTCAGATGAGTTCTAACTTCATGCCGAAAATAGGAGGAGCTTCTCTAGTGTGCTCACAAACTTAGCGAGAGGCTAGACTTAGGGCTTGAAGTGTGTTGTAAGGTGTTCTCTCTACCTAATCGTGCGCAATTAAGGAAGGATCTTGTAATCTACTTATGCCTATAAAAATTATGGACATGGGCGTACTCTCGAAAATAGGTAAATTTTCACACAAAGTAGGCGGTCTCCATTTTTCGTAGCTTTATTGGCTCCTTCACAAATCCAATGATTTTAGTTGGCACTTAGCCATCTAGGAGGCGCAATACCCTCTAAAGATAGTAAGTACATGGCATTCACTTTTATCTTGAACCCTTGCAAAGTTTCTCGAGAAAATCTCTCGAAGCACCAAAGATCAATCATAAAGATTTATGTACGGTGGATGAGAGCTCAAAAGAAAATGGTGCCAAGGTTGCGGTCCAAAGTCTTCCTCTCGTGAACTTCCCTCTCACTCAACCTTCTAAAGTGTCTAGGGGCAACTATTCCTAGCTACAGGGCCGGCCCTGGCAGGGGTCCGCGGGGGCGGCCGCACGGGGCCCAAAATTTTTGGGGGCCCCCTGAATATATACGTATACTAATTGTATATCAATTTAGAAAAAAGAAATGGAAACTAGGGCCTATTCCGTGCCAGGTTACTACATGGGCCAAGAGACAAATGGGCTGGAGCAGCGGAGCTCTCATCACGGAGGAAGGATAGCAGGGATGGATCTATTTTTTTTGAAGCGGGAGCAGGGATGGATCTATCGTGGCAGGCTAGCTTTCAAGTTTGTTTCTCGTCAATCGCCACACGCACACAAGCCAGTCCCTGACGCGATTGCTAAGGACACGGACACGAGTCCTCTCTCGTCTCCCTGCACGGCCCAGACGCGTGACGGACTGACGCTGGTCTCCTGATTCGCCATTCCCATCTTTACGGTCGTCCAAGACCAAGATCCGCCGGGCACACCACCATACTGGTACGTCAATTGATCACCTTTAGCGGTTCCTTTATAATTTTTGGGTGGTTTATGCCCGAATTTTGATTCATATTTATTTATTTCCATCATTATTATGAAGGATGAATCAAGTGCTACTAATAAAAGAAAAAGGAGGAAAGCAGATAATTTTTTTTGGTAAATTCACAAAGAGAATCTCTTCGTAAGTTTTTGAACAGTAACCTGGCCATTTAAAAAAAAATCCAGACGAGTTGAACGTTAGTTCTTGTGAGAGATCCAAATAATATGAATCTAGAAGTTGATATCCGTACACAAAGACAATATTCACATCGATGCGGACGAATGCGAGCGATCATTACCATAACTCATCTCACACGGGTTTGTTCGAATTGTAAAACTGATATATCATAGTGAAATTACGTCTTTGTGCGTCTGTGGTTTTTGCCCAGAAGGATTTTCCACGTAAAAAAATTCTGTCTCAGTTTTTTTGCTATTTATTTCGCGAACCTACACTATTTATTTATACTAAGGGGCCCTAAATTTTAGTTTCGCCCTAGGCCCCCGAAATCTCAGGACCGGCCCTGCCTAGCTAATGGTAAAAATTCAATCGTTCGACGAAAACATAAACGTCAGCTAGACTAGTTTAGGTTTTGAACGGTTGAGAAGAAAAGTGCACTTTCTTGGAAGCTTTAGAAGAATAATCAGAGGCACCGATCCATGCAGAAAAACTTCAAACCGCCGGGCTAGAATGCTCTAAGGTTGTGGATAAAAACACAACATTTTGTCCAAGGCAAAGATATAAACTCCATTAAGGATGGCAATTTTACCCATGGGTACGGGTACCCGCGGATACCGGATACCGTACTCGCATGGGTAGTGTATGGGAACAATTTTATACCATGGTTACTACTCGTACCCTACCCATAAGTCATGGGTAGGGCACGTGTATAATAACCTTCTTTCCATGGGTATACCCATACCCTATCCGTTTATAGTGACATGTGGACTTTACCAACATGCTACACCAATTGTCGAATTGAATTGAAATAATTGTTCTCTACTAATCGATCTGTTATTGAGTTTAAATAAATGTTTTTTGTCAAATGTACTATCAATGAATATAAAATTATGAATAACTTTTGTAATGTTTGATCTACCCCTTAGCTACCCAATGGGTATGGGTACTAGTCGGGTATGGGTACGGCTAAAATTTCATACCCGTGGGTATGGGTACGGCTAAAATTTCATACCCGTGGGTATGGGTATGGGTAGAATTTATACTCATTGACTACATGGGTATGGGTATGATATTGCTCTATCCGCCCCATACATTCCTAGCTAATGGTGAAAATTCAATCGTTCGATAAAAACATAAACGTCAGCTAGACGAGTTCAAGTTTTGAACGGTTGAGCGAAAAAGTGCATTTTCCGTGAAGCTTTGGATAAATAATCGGAGGCGCTGATCCATGCAGAAACACCTCAAACTATCAGCTAGAACACTCTAAGGTTGTGGATAAAAACACAACATTTTGTCCAAGGCAAAGATATAAACTCCATCAGGAGGTTTGAGCCAAATAGAAAACCCTTTGAAAACAAACAAAGAAGAATCTGCTAAGAGCAAGTCTAACAGGCCCCGTATCACGCGAGCGCCCCGTAAAATTCCGGCGGCATACGGGGCGCGTGCCAAAACGGCCGTCTAGCAGGCCCCGTATGCCGCCTGGCCCGTAACAAAATTTTACGGGGCCTGCTCCACCGCCCCCTCCGCCCCGTACATATAGAGGGTGAGGGTTGGGGTGGGGGTCCAACCCCCCACCCGCAACCCTAGCTCCGCCGCGCGCCGCCGCCGCATTCGCAGCTCCGGCGAGAAATTACTCACGCGCCGCCGCCGCATTCGAAGCTCCTCCACCGCAATGAGCTCCCCCGACGCCTCAGGCTCCTCCACCGCCCGCTCCAAGCGCCGCCGCGAGCCGGAGACGCTCGAGGAGGCGTGGTGGCTCCACTGCAAACACTCCGTTGCAGGGAGCCGCCGCAGCGTCTGGAAGTACGTGGCGTGGCCGCAGGCCATGCCGGACACGCTGAAGGACTACGCCCCGGGAGGGAGATACTACAGCGTCGACCCGCCGCCGCGGCCGATGTGCGGCCGCAAATTCGAGAAATGGCTCGCGGAGAGGGAGCTGCTGCAGCAGTGCAAGCGCGGCGGCGACGGCGCTAGCGGCAGCGGAGGAGGAAGCGCGGCGACAGCGCAGGAGGAGGCCTTACCGGCGACAGAGGAGGAGGAGGAGGCCGCCTTCGCGGCGGCGCTCGAGCTTTCGAAGCAGGAAGCAGAGGCGCGGGCGCGGGCGGAAGCGGAGGAGGAGGCGAAGGCCGTCGCCGACGTCGAGGCCTTCAAGGCGATGGAGGCTTCCGGCCCCGTCGTCTTCCTCGACTAGATTTAGGTTAGATTTCATGTTCGAGCAGTTCTTGTACCAATGGTGATCTGAGAAATGAATGAAATCGAGTTTTATCTTCTCTCCCGCGTAGTTCGAATTTAAACATACGGGGCGGATATAGGGGGACTGCTAGACGAACTTGAAAAACTGAGCACGGATTTTCCTAGATTTCCTATACAGGGCCCTCTACACGCGATTTACAGGGCGAAAGTTTACGGGTCCTGTTAGACATGCTCTAAGTACCAGCTCGGAGGTTCCAAAAAAATACCACTCGGTAGACCGGACCTGTAATGAAACTTGCTTGGTACCGTACACGCTCGCTTCGAAGGCACCATACTTAATAGAGATAATAGCATAAAACTGTAACACCTGGGGTGTTACCCTATTAGAGAGTGTTTGTTTTCTTTTTGCTTGCATCATATGCATCCCATATGCATTGCATCATGTTTTCCAAAACAAATCTCAAATTTTCAAAACCAAATTAAACTTTCCAACATTGTCCAAATTTCCAATTTAATAATTGCAATCAAACCACTCCAATTGTTTCAATAGTTTGAAGTTGATTGCTTGTGAATAAGATTCTTTTTTATCCACACCCTAATGGCAAACTAAGTTTCAAATCTTTCTCCTTCTCATTTTGACATGATCAATTGTGGTTTGAGAAAATTAACAACTTGCACTCTTTTTGAGCTCACTAAGTTTATGGGTTTATTAAATAAACTTTGTCAACTTTAAAAATCAACTGAAATCCTATATGAATTTCAAATAGCAAAGTTCAAACAATTTGTCATTTTTTTTCCAAATTGTTGGAAATAAGTAATAAACCTTGTTATCTGCTGTTTTGCTAATCGATAAAAAAAAAAAAGGTTCATAAAAGATTTAAACCCGAACCCTTTATTCCTTTCTCTTCTCTCCTTTTCTTTCAAGCACACAAAAAAAAAGAGAAGGAAAAATAAATAAATAAATAGAAAGAGAGGAGTGGGGAGGCAGCCCAGCCCACAAGGGGCAGCCCACCTACAACCCGAAGGAGACCCAATCGGTCATCCCCCACCTCCGTACTGCTGACGCAGCCATGGAGGAAACGGACAACAGCACGCACCCCATGTGCCCTGCTCCCCTCCCCTATATCTCCCCCCTCAAGGCCCTCCAAACCCTAGCTGCTCCTTCTCCCTTCCCCCTCCGCCGCCAGCCTTCCTCTCCCCTCAATTTTCCCCTCCAAAATCGTTGTCTGAATGTTGTTCTCTGAAGACCGGCGACAGTTCCATGGCCGGAACTTTGGAGCTATGGCGCCGAGGGTGCCCTCCTCGATCGGCCCCGATTCCGGCGGGAATGGAATCGGGGCACAACCAGCTCCGGGCGGCGCCCCTTCATCGGAGTCATCGCGCCACCAGGGCACGGCATCGTCGCCGTTTGCCGCCGCTTTTCCCGGCCGTCGGGCGCCGTCGCCTTATCTGCATCGTCGTACCAGCATCCCTGCGTCGTCACGCCCTCTCTACGCGCTCGGACCCCTCGAGGTGAGCCACACCTCCACCCTCCTCTTACCCTCCTCCCGTTGCGCCCTGGATGCGCCCCGTTGTGCGCCCCGTCGTGCGCCGTCGTGTCTGCCGCAGGCGATCGCCTGTAACGTACCCGTCAGGTGCAGAGAGCGAGCCCTCTGTCGAAAATTTCAGTTAAACAGAAGTGGCTTGCCTCTTATTTCCCCGCGCCCCTATTCCATCACAAGCCCCGCACTCACCCCAGTGGCCAAGGCCCTGCCCCGTTTCCTGGAAGAACCAGGTTCGAATCCCCCGTGAGGAAAAGACCTCCCCTTTTTTGCGAATTTCAGCCCAGGGGCTGGGACCACCGTTCATAGACCTCCGATGCCCCGTCAGCGCTGCGCTGGCCTGGGTCCCTTTCGTCAGCCTCTCGGCTAGCTACCGTCCGGGTGAAAGAAGACCCAGATCTCGATCTGGATCTGGGATCTTGCATCCAGGCCCCTGGCCATCCCAGTTTTTGCACCGGAGGACTTCCACACGCAGTTTCCCTCCCAGTTAAGCCCCTGCTTTTTACAGAAATAGCCCTAAAATTTAAATGGCCATAATTTCTATTTTAAAAATCCAAATCATACAAACTTTATATGTATTCCAATCAAAATTCCATGAACTTTTCAAATATAACATTTGTTATCTGTTTTGAACAATTCAAATTGTTTCAAATTACAAATTCAAACAATTCTCTTCCAATTTGGTTAATTCCATAATTAATTCATACCTAATTCAAATCATACAACTCAAATATGTTTTTCAGTTCAAATTCAATGTACTTTCTGTTTATCAACTTTGTTTTGCAATTTGGGCAATTAAAATTAATGTTATTTAATAATCCTTAAGTTGATTAATTAATTGGCATAATTAATAACTTTCAAATGGTTGCTCCAAATTAAATACTCCAAACATGTTTTTCATCCAAAATTGAATGCCACACTTGAATATCAACTTTGTTTTCTGGTTTGCAACATCTAAATTGAATAATTGTTTCACCTCTTATTTAATGCAACTGAAATTGCCAAAATTCATAACTAATTCATTTTAATTCCAAATCAAACAAATAAAATATGTTTTCCAATCAGTTTCATATCTTTAATATGTTCATGCCATTCATATTCCTGTTTGCATCTTGTCTTGTGCACTTTAGATCTTGTTATGCATGTTCACCTATATGACAACATATGGAATGTGTGGGCTAATTATTTCCCGCAGTTGCCCCATTCCATTTAAATTGCCTAACTCATCTATCCCATTGTTGCCATGCTAAATAACAATTAAATTGATGGTTAGATAAACAACTTGAACCAATTCCTATTTCTCCGGACTCCGGTTCCGATTAAATTGCTTAAGTTGTTTCCCCTGTTGCATCTTGCCATGCCATGCATATAAAATAGGATCATGCTGGATCTTTTGCCGTAGTAGTAATTGTTGCATTCCGTTGTTTGTTCGAGGTTCGTTGCTTCTTCCCGGATAGGACGTTGAGATGATGTGAGCAACGACAAGTTCTGCTACCGTGCGGGATCTCAGGCAAGTATACTCACTTGCATGCCATATGGCTGCCTTTCATCACTTGTTATCGATACTTCCGTTGTTCTTTTCTGCTAGCCTTAGTGGTAGTGGTTTCTGTTACGAACCTATCACATGAACCCTTTAACCCTGATATTGCCTCACCTCCACTCCTATAACCTTTGCTTGAGCCTGTGTCTTACTATCTTGCTTAGGGTTGTTTTGCTCAAGTCCGTTACCCGTTACTTTCTGTTATTACTTCTTTATGTTCCGGGGGCTCGATGTTGAATCAATCAATCAAACATGCTAATGTTACTATTAATAATAAACTTGATGATAAGGCACCGGCGGGAGGCCCAGGGTGGTTTTGAGGCCCGCTAGTGTCGACCCCCTAATTAGGAAAAGGGTCTTGTCTACTGATCCATGATGAGCGCACTACCCGCATTTGGGGAGTATGGGCTCCCCCTCAGCTTGACTCGATTCGCATCTCGTCCAAATCGCCGTACTAGTTCGGGCTTTCCATTTGCTGCATGCATGATCTTGCGAGCCCTTGGTACCCGGGTGGAACTTTCGTAGTCGGCATTTAGGGCGGCGTGGTCTTAGAGTGCTATGAGGGTCCCCTTTTCTTCGTGGGGCTCGATTAGCCGCGCACGCACAGCACGCGGTGCTTTGGGCTTGATGCGAAGAAGGGTTGGATTGTGTTGAGTGCCCCGCTTGGTGGAGTGGCCGCTCCATCTGGCGGGATATTCATGAGTGTCGGTTACTATGGTGCAACCCTGCAGGGATAATCTTCTCGAGAAGCCGTGTTTTCCGCGGTTATGGATTACTTGGTGAAAGTACTGGCTAACAAGTACTCAGGACAACTTCAACATAATGATCAATCATGTTTCACCCAATGATTAATAACTTGACTAGTAATAGGTTATTCACACAATAACTTGACTCATCTTTAATACCACGGTGTGAGTTATCCTCGGATTGCTTCTTCGGATAAGGGGCGAGATCCAGGATGGGTTTGTTTGAAGTTATCTTTCAGTTGGTTACTATCCCTCGATCTTATCTCCTTTCTGATAGTTGGAAGTAATAGAATCTCTGTAGTTGGTTAGTGCAGCCTGCTGTCGCTTATTTGCCATAACCCCTTCCTTTCCGTTGATCCTAAAGTATTTGTATCTTGTGATGATTGGCTACGCCGGTATTCTTGTGAGTATGGGTTTTATCCCCCTTGCCAGTACTTAACCGTACTGACCCACGAATCTCTTTCGTGGCTGCAAATTCCAACTTGCAGTCAACAGGTTTGAAGTCTGACGACGTTAGCCTGGGAATCCCTCCGGCTTGGCCTGGGCAGGGATTGGACGCCTTCGGTTATCTTCAGGACTCTTAGTCTAATTTGGATCTTGTCCGTAGACGGACGTTTGTTTCTTCCGCTGTTATTTGGATCTTTGTATTGTATCAGTTGTAATCCCTGGCTCGTTGAGTCATCTTGTATCTTTCCGATGCTGTTGTAATTGTGGATTATTCGTGAACTATTGTAATGTTATCATAAATGGCAACCTGGAATCGGTTATTATGCGGATTAGGCGGGAATGCTGAAATCTGCATAGTGCCCGATCTCGGGGCGTCACAAATGGTATCAGAGCCTTGGTTCCGATTCCCGATATTGTTTCGATACGAATGGTTACCGAAGCAACGGGTCCGCAAAGCCTGTAGGATAACCTCGCTAACGGTCGTTGTTCCTAGAGTGTCAAAACCTATTTCTGCTAAACTATTTTGGAAAAACATCTCATTAGGATTCTTGTTTTTCTCCTTATCTCTATTCTATTCCCATCCCATCTTATTTGTTTTGGAGTCTCCCCCT